>JAUKVZ010000009.1:0-102503 GCA_032355985.1 Sarcodiotheca gaudichaudii
CTCCACCCTCCTACCTTCTTCTCCAACGCTCCAAGACCAGCAATCTCAGACAACCGCGCCCACCTCCCAACCGCGTGCGCTCCCTCTTCTCTCCGAACCCGAAACCGACGCCCTCATCATCTCCTTCCTCACCGCACGCGATCACACACCAGACGACTCCAACTCCATCGAAGCCGAAGACTCACTCCTCCTCATCGCGCGCCGCTTCAATCTCTCACTCGATCAACTCGCCGACTGGATCCTCCTCGAAGAAACCAAACGCCGGCTCGATCGCGCAGAGCTCCTCCTCCATCTGCGGCAGTCATACCGCGACCGCCTCAGCGAAGGCGCCGCACGCTCAACACTCCTCCGTATCGCACAAAACTGCGACGGCCCCCGAACCGAATCCGCACGCAAAGCCGCCCAGACACTCATGGGCGCACGCAATCCCGCCGGCATCCCCGCCGACCTCCCCGCCGACCTCCCCGCCGCACAACGCAGCAAACAACGAAAACAAACACAAGCGGCGCCCACTCAACCGCGCCCACCACACGCCCACGAACCAAAACAGCGCAACCACGACCCCGAATCGCGCACACATGACCGCCCCCACCAACCGCCCCCCGCGCCATCCGATTCCTCCCCCGAGGTAGCGCCCAAACCCGCGCCCGCCCCCCAGCGCATCCCCGAACCGCGCAACTCAGAACAAACCCGACCAACCACCTCACCGCGCACAAAGAAACCCCGCCGCACCGGCGCCGCCCGCTCCGATCACGTCAAAGCAGCCAAAGCAAAACGCAAACGAGCCCTCCGCGCCAAAGGCAAGCGATCGGCAAGCGATCGCAGATCAAACTCAAGATCTCGATCGCCCACCCCCCTGGCCACCCCCGGAGGCTCGGACGGCCCCCCACATCAGCGATGTCGTTGCGCGCCAGGCCTGATCGCCACGCGCCGTCCCGGAAAGGGCTCGCCCACATTTTCAGTTTTTCTTGCGCAGATCGCCGCACTCGATCGTGGTTGCCTGTGGACGCGCGTCATGCGCCGCCGTTCCGAGCATCCACAACCCGATGCGCGCCATCAAAGTCGAAGGGACTGAACATGATCAGCAAACGCAAGCTCGTCGGAGCCCTGACAGGCCTGGCAATCTCATTCGCAGCCGCCCAGCCGGCCGCCGCACTCGTCAATGGAGTCGAACCCGATGCCAACGACTGGCGTTTCGACGCCGTCGCCGCATTCGGCAAGACAGTCAATCTCAATGGCGTCGTCCATGAACATGCCCTCTCATGTGCCGCCACACTCATCACGCCCGACATGGTCGTGCTCGCCGCCCACTGCGTTTCAGGCTCGGGCGGCTGGACCGCGCTCAATCCGCCCCCAGTCGGACACTTCTCCGTTCGCTTCCGGCGCAATGTCGATGGCTCCCTCGGCACGCAGGCCGCCGGCTGGGAGTCCTTTCACCAGATCACCATCGACTCATTCACCTTTCCCGATCCCGCAGGCGTCGACCTCATCATCGGACACCTCAGCGAACCGGTGAATCACATCGACCCGATCCAGATCGACAATCCCTGCGAAGATGTCAGCCCCAACGATCCCCTCCTGATCGCAGGTTGGGGACCGGAATACCTCGGCGGCCCCAAAGGACCGCTGCGCTACATCGAAACCACAGTCACCGGCGTCAACTTTGATCTCATCAGCTTCCCGAGCGCCGGAGATCCATCCAATCCCTGCGCCTGCGGCCCAATCAACAACGACTCCGGAAGCGCCATGCTCGTCGAGAAAGCGCCGGCCGCCAAAGGCGAGCTGCCTCAGCTGAGACTCGTCGGCGTAGTGCGCAGCGGAACCGACGGCTTCGTAGTCTCAAGACACCAGGGCATCGGACCAAACTGCGAGTTCATCCCCTGCCCGGCCGATCTCAATAACGACTACGTGGTCGACGCCGCTGACATGGGAATCCTCTTCGGAAACTTCGGCGTCTGCGACTGGGTCGGTGACATCAACGGCGACTGCAATGTCGACACCGCAGATCTCGGCATCCTCCTCCAGCAGTTCAAACAGGACTGTGGCGTCATCGACTGCACCGCAGATCTCAACGGCGATGGCTTCGTCGACACCGCAGATCTCGGAATGCTCCTCCCCAACTTCGCAAACATGTGCAAGGGAGACATCAACGGCGACTGCTCCGTAGACACCGCTGACCTTGGCATCCTGCTCTCAAACTTCGGCGACTGCCCCTGATCGCCGCGCTCCACGACCGAGCCTGACAATCCAGCACACTGCTGCTGCGGAGATTCGCGGGGTTCGAGACGCACTGTCTCGGTCTCGGGAATCTCCGCAGTGGCATGCGCTGCGTCCAATGAAACGTTCGACAAAGCGCCTGTGAATGAGTGCGCCAATTCATGGGAAAACACGCCAGTTTCTGCGGCGGCGTCGTATGATCGATGACGACCGATTGATCCACTTCGCTCGCGAACGTCCATGCAACAGATGATCAGCCAACGCGCGCCCGTCACCGCTCACACAGAGCCGCGGGCCGACGATCCAGGTGCAGCGCTGTGAGCGCGCAGCGCGTCCGCAGGCAGGCGCTCTCAACCGAAGACTTCGCGGCCGATTCCTACGCCGATCTCCGGCGGATCGCCGCCAGCTATCTCCGGCGCCGACCAACGTCCGCCAGCCTTGAGCCAACCATGCTCGTGCACGAGTCGCTCCTGAAGCTCATGCAGCGCGCTCGCCTGAGACCGAACGATCGCGATCACTTCCTGGCTCTCTCAGCAAGAATCATGCGCCAGCTGATCGTTGATCACGCTCGACGCTCACGCATCCGCACCCGATCCCGCGCCCGAATGCATGCCCCACACGACCGCGCGCAGGCCGCGATGACATCCGATGGGCGCCGAGCGATCGAGATCGAGGAGGCGCTGGAACGCCTGGCGCTGCTCGACGCCAGGCAGGCACAGATCGTCGAACTGCGGTTTTTCGGAGGACTCGACACCGAATCAATAGCGCGCATCCTGCGAATCTCGCGCCGAACTGTTGAACTCGACTGGCGCATGGCCAAAGCGTGGTTGCGCCTCGCGCTCAGCGGAGACTGATCAGGTGCGCGAACGATACGCAGACATCAGACGACTCTTCTTCGAAGTGGTCCAGCTGCATGGCCGGGAACGCGACGATCGACTCCTCGAACTCAAGCACGTCGACGCCGAGATGCACCGCGCCCTTCTCGAACTCCTCCAGAAGGACCTGGAAGGAGACGACGCCACCGCTGACCTGCTCGCGTCCGTGGATCTGCCCAAGACAAACGACAGGCACGAACGACCTCATCTCAAGCCGCCCACACACATTGGCCAGTTCAAGGTCATCCGGCTCATCGGCCGCGGCTCAACGGCGCGGGTGTTCGAAGTCGAACAGCAACATCCACGCCGACGCCTGGCCCTCAAACTGCTCGATGATGAGGTCACCTCAAGCGTCTCGTCGCGCCGATTCGAATTCGAGATTGACGCCCTCGCGCGCCTGGACTGCGATGGCATCGCCCGTGTCTACGAAGCAGGCGTCGCCGACGTCGATGGCCGCCGACGCCCCTACTTCACGATGGAGCTCATCGAGGGCGTGCCCGTCACCGAATATGTGCAGCGCACGCAGCCGCCAATCGCCGAGCGGCTGAACATGATCGCGCGCATCGCCGATGCAGTTCACCACGCGCATCTGCGCGGCATTGTTCACCGCGACATCAAGCCCTCGAACATCATCGTCACCGAAGATGGTCGGCCCGTCGTGCTCGACTTCGGTGTGGCCAAGCTCCTCCCGGGCGAACCGGGCGCGGATCGAACGAACACCGAGACCGGACGCATCATCGGAACGCTCTCATACATGAGCCCCGAGCAGGCATCCGGGCAGGCGCTCGCCATTGATCCGCGAGCCGATGTGTACGCAATCGGCGCCGTCGCCTATGAAATGCTCGCCGGCCATCCGCCGATCGAGACCCGCCATCAGCCGCTTCACCTGGCGTTGCTCGCCGTTCAGATGGATCAGCCTCCGCTGCTAGGATCGATCCGGCGCGAACTTCGCGGCGATATCCAGACGGTCATCGCCTGCGCGATTGAAAAGGCGCCGGAAGAACGATTCGAATCCGCGCGTGATATGGCCGACGAAATCCGGCGCATCCTCGCCGCACAGCCCATACGCATCCGCGCCGCCGGCCGCATCGAGCGCACGCGAAAGTTTATTCGGCGAAATCGCCTCGGCGTTCTCGGTGTCTCCGCAGTCATTGCCGTGCTGCTGGCAGGCGTCGCAGCGACATCCTGGCAGGCCGCGATCGCTCACGACCGGCTTCGAACCATCTCGAAGGCCAACGCCGATCTGCAATCCGTGACCGAGTTCCAGTCTCGCATGCTCCAGCGCGCCGATACGACCGCGCTCGGCATGTCGATGATCAGCGATCTGCGCAGACACATCCGCACATCGCTCGACGCCGAAGCGCCGCCACAACAGCGCGACGCCCTGCTTGCAGACTTTGACGCTCTGGTGCGGCGGGCGAACTTCGCGGATCTCGGCCGGGCCGCGCTGGAGCAACAGGTGCTCACGCCGGCCGCCGGCGCCATGACAGAACAGTTCGCAGAGCAGCCGCACATCGAAGCGCGCCTGCGGCTCGATCTCGCGCAGGCCTATGACGCAATCGGCGAGTCCCAGCGCGCATTTGAACAGGCCGAGCGCGCCTACACACTCGCGCAGGAGCACATCGGCGCCGCAGACACGCAGATGGTCACCTTCACAAACTGGCACGCGCGCACACTGGCCGTCATTGGTCGCGAACAGGATGCGATCGAACCTCTCCAGGCACTCCTGGAAGCCCGGCGGGAACTCGAAGTGCACGAGGCAAATGATGTGCTTCTCCACAGCCTGGGCTTTATGCACTTTTCCATCGGAGATGAAGAGGCTGCAGAAAACCACTACCTCGAAGCGCTGGAGATGCGCCGCCGCGTCCTCGGCCCGGATGCGATCCTGACCATCAATACGGAGCAGATGCTCGGCTCGCTCTACGCCAAGCAGCGCCGCTTTGATGAGGCGCAAGCGCTGTACGAGCACTCGATTCCAATCGCGATTCGAGAGCTGGGAGAGACAAATCCCGAGACGCTCGTGTACCTGCGTCGCATGGCGCTTCTGCATCATGTGCGGGGGCGCTTCGATGAGGCGCTGGTGATGTACCGGCGCGTCTACGAGGCGCGCCGATCGACGCTCGGAGAGGAGCATCCGGATACGCGCGACGCCATGACGCCGCTGGCGTATCTGCACTACCAGATCGGGCGCTACGAAGAGGCCGAAGTTCTCATCAGCAAAATGGCGCAGCTTGAGAGACGCCTGCTTGGCGAGGACAGCGAGTTGCTGTACGCGCGCATCGCGTCGCTCGGCGCCATCCACCGAAAGCTCGAAAGGCTTGAGGACTCAGAAGCCGCACTGCTGGAGGCGATCGCCGGGCTTCGGCGGATCGTCGGAGATGCACATCAGTACACGCTCGGCGCGCTCGCCTCATTGGCCGCCACCTATGCAGGCATGGAGCGATACGGCGAAGCCGAATCACTGCTGCTTGAAGTGCTCGAACTTCAAATCGAGCATCTCGGAGAGCGACACCAGTCCGTCGCCTCGACGCTCAACAGCCTGATGCAGTGCTACATGACTCAGCGACGATTCGAGGATGCACTGCAGTATGGCGATCAGTTGATGCAGGTCATTGAATCGAAGTGGCCCGAAGGACATGTGTATGAGGGCCAGGGCCGCCTTGCATATGGAACGTGCCTCATGGAAGTCGGAAGAACTGAGGAGGCGGCGAGCCAACTGATTGCCGCACATGGGTCGCTTGTGAAGTATCTGGACGAATCGGATCCACAGATCGCGACCGTTCGAGAGCGCCTCACCAGCCTTTCCGATCTCACGGGTGTGACATACTTCGAGACCCCGCCAACACACGAGGTGATCCCGTCCCCCTCGCCGCAATAGGGCGCCGCAGCTCCGCACGCCGCCCTCCTGAGCCCTGCATGCCGCACAAAGAAAGCCGCACCTGCAGCGCCATCGATGCATCACACCGATGACGCGCAAGCACGGCCATCTCTCTCCTCACTCACCCCTCAACGTCAGCGAACCCATCACTCCGCCTGACCCGAAGCGCTCATCTCGCGTGATTCGTCACGCTGCCCATTGCGACTGGCGCCATTGTTCTCGCTGCGCTCATCGCCGCCATCCATCCGCCGCATGCCCAAAGGCTCGGCAAACGTCAGCGTGCGCTGCGGGAATGGAATCTCTATGCCCGCTTCATCAAGCGCCTGATGAATCTTCGTAATCGTCGATGTGCGCGTCTCCAGAAACGCCGTGCTCTCACACCACACACGAACCTCGAAGTCAATTGAAGATGGCCCGAACGCCGTCAGATGCACTGCCGGCTCATCCTCCTTCACCGGCGAATCTGAAATCTCCTTCGCCACACCCTCCAGCGCTTTTCGTGCTTCAGTGAGATCGCATCCATAAGCCACGCCCACCGGCACATCCACGCGACGGCTTCTGTTGGCCGTGAAGTGCTCGATCTTCGCGCCAAGCACCGTGCTGTTGGGCAGCACCACGCGCTTCTTCGTGAAGGTGTCGATGTATGTGTAGAAGATCCCGATGTCGCGCACGATGCCGAACTCATCATCAAGCTCGATCCAGTCGTCAATCTTGAATGGCTGCAGAATCAGCAGCATCAGGCCCGCGGCGATATTCGAAAGCGATCCCTGCATCGCCAGGCCGATCGCAAGACCAGTCGCGCCGATGACGGCCGCAAGGCTCGTCGTCTCAACGCCAAAGAGCTCCAGCGCGATCGGAATCGCAATGATCCAGATCGCATACTTCGCCGCCCGCGAAAGAAAGCCGACAACCGTCTGCTCCAGCCGCAGCCTTCCCAGCCCGACGCGCGCCAGCCGCTGCGCCCATCGTCCGATGAACGCCGTGGCCATGATCAGAACGATCAACCCGCCGATCGCCAAACCAAGATCGATCAGCATCGGCCCGAAGATCGCAACCGCATTCTCAAGCGATGGATTGTCAGCGAACTGCTGGAACTGATTGCCCACCGAATCCAGTCCCTGCGCAATCGAGTTGCCGACCTCGCTCGAACCATCCCCCGCGCCCGCAGACGCAGGATCAATCGCCGGGTCGCCGCTCCCCTCCGCGGCGCCCGGCGAGGTCTCCGGACCGTGGGCGCCCGAATTCGATGGAGAAGACTCGACATCGCCGCTGGACGATGCCGAGTTCGAGTCCTGTTGATTGAGTTGCTCACTCATGTGCGATCAGGCAGCCAGGCCGCCCGCTCCGAATCAGTGTTAATCGGAATCGCTCTTGGCGAACGAATCACGCAACTCTCGCACCGTGTCATGACACGACTTGATGTCCGCGTACTGACTCAGCAGCACATCGTTGATCGGGCTGCCCGCAATCTCAGGAAGGATGTCCTCATAGCGATGCTTGATCACATCCTCGCCGCGTTCAGCCTCAGCGAGCACGGCATGCGCATCGCCCTGCTGCAGCGCGCCCCGCGCCTTGATCCACCAGCGATGGGCGGCGCCCTTGAGACTGCCCGAATCGTCAGCCTCCTCGTCGCTCATCTCAAGCCGGCGCTGCAACTGTCTGGCGAACTCCTCGCGCTGCGAGGCGCACGTGCGGAAGAACTTCGCAAGCCCCTCGTGATCAATCCCGTCAGCCGCGGCTCGAAAGCCGTTCGCGCTGTCGATATTCACCTGCACGAGCTCCTTCGCGCCTTCGATCGTTTCATCTTTAAGTGTTGTCAGCGTTTCCATGATGTCGCTCCTTTCAAAGAGTCAATGAACTGTCGTTACACCTTCACGGCCCGATCGCCGCGCCGGACCACGCCCAGCACGAGCGACAGCAGGAAGAGAATCAGGAACAGGAAGAAGAGAACCTTCGCGATCGTCGCGGCGCCCGCGGCGATGCCGCCGAAACCAAAGACTGCGGCGATGATGGCGATGATGAAAAACGCAAGTGCCCAACCCAACATGGGATGTCCTTTCTGCATTGATGAAGAAGTTCAGCCGCCCGCGACCGCCGACAAGACGATCGAACCCGGCCAGGTGTCCGTAGCGGCGTGCGCGTGGACGCGATGTGTCGCGCCACCGCCCGCCTGGTGTCGTTAGCTGGAAGCAGTCTCGAAGCCCGCGGCCTTCCATTCCTCGATGCCGCCTTCGAAATCCGCCACGTGCTCAAATCCCGCCTGCTCGAGCTTCTGCGCAGCCTTCGGAGACAGATCGCATTCCGTGCTGGCGCAATACACCACCACCGGCTGATTTTTGTCCTTCGCCACGCCTTCCACGGCCTCAACAAATCGATCCGCGCCCAGCGGAACATTTGTCGCGCCCGGAATGTGGCCGCTGGCATAGTGATCCGGCGGCAGGACGTCGATGACAAGCGTGTCCTTCGACGCATTCATGTGGCTCTTGAGATCCTGAGCGTTCAAGGTCTTCATGGGATGTCCTTTCAATGGAGTCAGAAAGTTCGGTCAGAAACTTCAACGTCGCGCTGCCGGGTTCGAGTTACTCGCTCGAGTCCTTCGCGTCGTCGGCGGCGTCTTCAATGGAGTCGCCCAGCTCCTGAATGTCTTCGCCCGCGCCCTCGGTTGTGTGGCACGCCGGAAGCAGTGCTCCCATGCTTGCCAGGAAGGTCGCCAGTGCGATACGTCGATACTTGCTGTCCATGTCTGATACTCCCGTCTGCAAACCAAACTCATTCACTTCGTTTCACTGAGAGAAGTCTGACATGCTCGACTGATGCCTACATGAAAGTCGCATGAAACGGGATTCATCTTGATGCGATGTGCTTTGAGACACGTAGCATGTGCGTTCGACACGAATGGGGCGCGCATCAATCCGCGAATTAAAATCGGCGTGCAGGCGTTATGTGCGCCTGCACGCCGTTCAAGGCGCTCTCCCCTGCGCCCTCGTTCATCTATTCAGAACGATCGAAGTCGGATCAGTTCTGGTCCCACGCCGGAGCGCCGTTCCAGAGTTCGATCCGCTCGCCGCCGATATTCATCGAGCGAGCCACGATGCGTTCCTCGCCGTCAAGCCGGCACGTGGTGGCCTGGAACTCGACCGCGTCGCCGCGATCAATCCGCTGCACGCGGCGTTCGGCGTACCAGACCGGGCCGAGGAAGATCGTCTTCTCATCACCTTCGCTGGTGCGGACGACGATCGCATGGCCGGACGAAACGCCATCGCAGGGCTGCTTCGTCACGAACTTCACGGCTTCGCCGCGAACCTTGATGTCGCGACCGTTCTCAAGCGCCTTGGCAAGCTTGCTGTCATCCGACCAGCCGCCAAGGTTGGAAGCGTTGATCCACTTCTCGCGCTTCACCGGCTTGAACTTCGGTTCGCGAACATCAAACGCCGCGTAGATCTGATTGTGCGACGCGTTCAGCGACGTCAACTTCTCAGGCGCTTCGGCGCTGTTGAGCACCATCTCGCGCGAGGCGTCGATACGGATGCGACCCTCGACGGGAACGTTGACGATGGTCCACGGCACAAGGCGCGTGGTATCGCCGATGCCCAGGAAGTTCTGATCCGGATCGATCGCAAGGAATGCGATGCGGCCAGAACGACTGTCAAAGAGCACATCGGACACATCGCCGCACGTCGCACCGCGGCAGACTACCGGGCGATTATCCAGATCGCTCAGCAGCACAAACCTGGCGTGCTCGCTTCGGCGCTGCTTCGCCTGGCGATCCGCACTGAGCGACGGCGTCCACAGCGCTTCGCCATCAGCGGTTCGCAGGCGCATCTTGTCGCCGCCGAACGTGATGGTCTGCGCCACCAACGAGTCGCCGCGAATATCAAATGCGGCGCCCTCAACGGTGTAGCCGCGCATCGGAGCGGACTTGCCGCTCATCACGAACCAGCTCGGCCCGAGCACGATGGGCGTCGATCCCTTCTCCGTACTCACGTGGATCGTGACGAACTCTTCGCCCGTGGCGGTGCGATGGCGCTCGACACGTTCGATCTCGCCGGAGAACTTCTTCGTCTTGGCGCTGTGCGCGCCTTCGGCGTAGGGATCGCTGGTTTCGAGGTCGAAGTCGCGATTGATCTCGTAGACGAACTCGCCGGTGCGCTCCGTCCAGGTGTCGTAGGCGAGTCCCTGCCAGTCCTCGGGATTGAACTCGGCGAGCTGCTCGATTTGCTCGGGCGTCGCCGCGAGCATCGGGCCTTCGCTGGTCCACTGGAACGCGCCAAACGGCACGGCCGTTTCGCGGCCGCCGAGGCCAAGCACGGCATCCGTCTTGAGGATGACGTGGCTGAACTCACCGGACCCGCGCCGGACGAGCACATCGGAGATGACGCCGACGTTTTCGCCGTTGGGATTTTGAACGGTCATGCCGTCGACCTTGTCACAGGAGCGCAGGTTCAGCGCGTCCTTGGCCGCGGCGGCGGTTTTCGTATGGCCCGGTCCGTCGGCCATAGCCGTAGACAGGGGCAGGCCCGCGAGGGCCACGAGCGTGGCGCCGGACACAAGGGCGCTTCGCATCGAGTTCGTATGTTTCATTCTCTTAGTCATGTTCGAATCCTTTCTCCCGCGCCCTTGTCGACCAGCGAACTTGCTGCCGCACGAGGGGCGCTTTGCATCGATCACGTGCAAAACGGTAAGTGCCTCAGGTGAGCGCAGGATGATTCGGACATGAAAGCCTTCTCATCCGATGTGGATTAAGAGATCTTCAGACGAGCTGGAACAGGATGTATATTGATGCAGTGTCCACACGTCGGTTCGCGGTCGGCGCCGGCGCCGACGACACGGGATCCTGAATAACGGAGAGCCTGAACATGCGCGTGCTGATCATTGAAGACAATCCGAAAATGGCGGCCGCCATTGAGAAGGGGCTGACGGAGAACGGGTTCGCCGTCGATATCTCGCACACGGGATTTGAGGGTGAACGCCTTGCCGCCGAGGGCAGTTACGACGTTGTGCTGCTGGATCTGATGCTGCCGGATCGGGATGGTGTGGAGGTTTGCCGCAACCTGAGGCGCAGGGAAGTTGCGACGCAGATCATCATGCTGACGGCGCTTTCGACGACGGAGAACAAGGTTGCGGGCCTGGATGCGGGCGCCGATGACTACATCGCGAAGCCTTTTGAGTTTGAGGAGCTGCTTGCGCGGATCCGGGCGGTGCTGCGTCGGGGCGAGGCTTCGGAGGGGCGGATCATTCGCTGTGATGATCTGGAGCTGGATCTGTATTCACGCATCGCGGTGCGGGGAGATCAGCAGTTTGAGCTGTCGAACAAGGAGTTCGCGCTGCTGGAGTATCTGATGCGGAATCCGAATCGCGTGCTTTCGCGGGCTCAGATCGGCGAGAAGGTGTGGGACATGAGTTTTGAAGCGAACAGCAACGTGATTGATGTGTACATCTCGTCGCTGCGCAAGAAGATCGACAAGGACAGCGACGCGCCGCTTATTCACACGATCAAGAACGCCGGGTATCGGTTTGGCGTGGAGGCGTAAGTGACATCGCTCGACTCAGGAGCGCCGGGACGACCTGAGAGTCAGATATCGTTCCGTCTGCGGCTGACGATCTGGACGATCGGCGTTGTGCTTCTGGTGCAGACGGCGATTCTCTGCGTCACCGTTCTGTATCAGCGGGATTCGATTCGATCGCTGTTTGATGATCAGTTGCTCGAGCGTGCGCAGACGCTGGCTGCGCGTGTGTCTGAGCGGCTTACTGAGACTGAAGGTTCGATGCTGCGCGCACTTGATCCGGGGCTGCTGCGATCGGAATCGCTTCCGGGCATGTACTGCGGCGTGTATCAGACGGATGGATCGCCGCTGGTGCAGCGCTGGCATCCGGATGCGGATCCGGCGCGTGACGTGCTGATCTCGCCGCCTTTTCCTGAGGAAGATGCCGCGTATCTGCAGGAAGCGCTGCGTCTGACATCGGAGGCTGAGCCGGTTTCCATTCGTGTGATTGTGCTTCCATTTGAGGCGGGTGATGGGGAGACATACATCCTTGCGTTTGGCGCCGCGGATGGTCAGACGAGTCAGATGCTGATGATTCTGGTGCGGATTCTGGTCGTGGCGATGCTTGCGGGCGTGGTGTCGGCGGGTGTGGCGGGCTGGATCGTTGCGGGTGTCGCGGTGTCGCCGATTCGTGCGGCGACGCGGGCGGTTGAGGGCCTGAGCACGGAGACGCTTCGGGAGGATGTCGATCTTGGCGGCACGAGCATGGAGGTGCGCCGGCTGGAGGATGAGCTTGATGAAGCGCGGCGGCGGATCGAGCAGGCGTTTCGGGCGCAGGGTCGGTTTATTTCAAACGTGTCGCATGAGTTGAAGACGCCGGTGGCCGTGCTGCTGACGGAGTCTGAGGTGCTTGATCTCAAGGATTCGAGCGATGAGATCCGGGACTTCGTGCAGAGCGTGCGCGCGGAGATGGCGCAGCTTGGCAAGCTGATCGAGAGTTTTCTGCTTCTGACGCGGATTCGTGAGGCGAAGACGGATATTGACAGCAGCCGCCATCTGGTGAATGAGATCGTGATGGATGCGTGTGAGCGGAGCGCTCAGTTCGCCGAGCAGAACATGGTGCGGATGGATCCGACGCTGCTTTCGCAGGAAGAGTGGATCGATACTGAGATCGTGGGCGCTGCGCCGCTCTTGCGCAGCATGCTGGACAATCTGATTCGCAATGCGATTCGGTTCAGTCCGAAGGAGTCCGCGGTGCGCATCGTGGTGGATCGCGAAGACGAGCAGGTGCTGATTCACGTTCGTGATCGAGGACCGGGCATTCCGGAGGACCTGATCGATGAGATCTTTGATCGATTTGCGCAGGCGCCGGATGAGCATCGGCGCGGGCGCGGTCATGGTCTCGGGCTGGAGATCGCGCAGGGCATTGCGGAGCTTCACGGTGGGCACATTACGGTGCGGAATCTTGATGGATCCGGCTGTGAGTTCACGGTGACGCTGCCCGTCGCGCCCCTGAAGCGCGCATCGTCATCAGCATGATTCGGATTTGACGTGCGCCTGGCCGCCGCCTCACGCACTCGTCAGGGCCGCATCCGGCGTGGTTATTCGAAGATGAACACGAATTCATTCGCATTTCATCCACTGGTTATGTAGGTGGCAGATACCAGACTTATGCGACAGCCGTCAATTCAACGCGTGGGCCTGATTGCGCTGCTGGTTGTTCTCTGCGCATCGAGCGGCGCCGCGGTGTTCGCCGATGGAACCGGGCTTGGCGTGGTTGATGACATCATCTTTTTGACGAGCGTTGCGACGCTGGTGATTCTGCTGCTGGCGGGCGTCTCGGAGCACATTCGATCGCTCTATGAAGATTGGGTTCATGACGATTCGGGGGAGTGACGGTTCATTTGCCGGCTCGTCCTCGCGCGGCTGCCTCCAACTGCAGAGCACATTGAATCTGAGCATGTGACTGACGCCCCCCACTGCGGCGATGAGCCGCGTCGGCGGGGGTTCTTCGATATTGTGCGGCGATGGATGAATCACCAGTTCTCGGTCTGGTGTGCGCGGGCGGCGGCGCCCATGGCGCGTATCAGGTCGGGGTTATCAAGTATCTGCACGAGCATTTCTGCAACGGGGATGCGAGTCCGTTTCGTGTCTTCAGCGGGACATCGGCGGGCAGTCTCAATACGGCTTTTCTGGCGACGCGATCATTTGATGCGCGGCTTGCGGTGGGCCAGCTTGAGGAGTTGTGGCGCGGGTTTCACGTGAAGGAGTATCACGGGAACATCTTTCGTAATGCCGCATCGGAGCTGATGGGGATGCTGCCTCGCAAGCGTCGGCAGCGGAAGCAGATCTGGTCGTTGCTGACGCCTCAGCCTTTGCGTGAGATTACGGAGAAGGGATTTGTGCGGGCTGACTTCGATCGCGCGATCGCGGAGGGCACCACGCTGGGGCTTGCGGTGTCGGCGACTGAGATGCGGACGGCTCGATGCGTGTGGTTTCAGGAGGGGCCCGCGGCGGCGGCATGGCGCACGGTGAATGCGTCGGGTCTGGTGCGGCCGATCGCCCCGGCGCACATTCAGGCGAGTTGTTCGGTGCCTTTTGCGTTTCCGCCCGTGGAGATTGATGGTCTGCACTATCTGGATGGCGGCGTTGCGAACATCGGGCCTTTTACGCCGGCGATCAACATGGGCGCGACGCGGATTCTGAGTGTGGCGACGGATCAGCCGCTGCCGCCGACGCTGCCGGATCCTGATCCGGAGTTCAAGCCGCGTGTTCAGCATGTCGCCGAGACGCTGCTGTATCAGCTCAACAAGGACTTCTCCGGGCAGCAGGCTCAGCTGATCGATTTCTTCAATGGCTTGCTGCAACGATCGGGGATGTCGATGGAGGAAGAGCGGGCGTTGATCCGTCATGTGCTGTTCGGAACCGAGCTTCGGCCGACGGCGTACAGCGCGGTCAAGACGTTGCTCTTTGCGCCATCGCGGCGGATTCGTCATGCATCGCTTTTCAATCCGGATCTGTTTGATGAATCACTGAAGGGCAAGTCGACGGTGATGCTGTTTCATCGCGACTTTCTGATGAGTCTGATCGACTTCGGGTATGCGGATGCGAAGGATCGGCATGATGAGTTGGAGGGGTTTTTGCGGTCGGGGGATGAGTGATGTTGGATGCGTCGGGAATCCGACCATGCCTGACGTCTCCTCTCTTAAAGGCCTGGTCATAGTGCGTCAGCGGTCTCTGGTGAAGCCAGCCGGCGGCCCGGCGGGTTCAATTGGATTGGTGCGGCGCGGGGCAAATTGGCGGTCCGACTGGTCGGAAACCGGCCTGGGCAGGCGGGAATCCGCGTTCCGGAATAAGGATCTTGCAAATATCAAGAAATTGGGCCTGCGGCGGTTGAACCGGGGGCTTCCGGATCGTCTAAGATCTTGCCGCACCATTTCTGATCCGCCGGCAGTCGAGAGCGATCGCTCCATCCGGCGAGCCCGACCTAGATCGTCCCCGAGGATCTCCGTTGGCTGAACATTCGGGCCCGAGATTCTCTTATGAAGCTCTACGTTGGAAACCTTTCGTTTGACACCAGTGAAGCCCGTCTCAATGAGACCTTTGCGCAGTTCGGCGACGTTCAGTCGGCGAACCTCGTGATGGATCGTGAGACTGGTCGCCCGCGCGGTTTCGGATTCGTCGAAATGGACGATGACGGCGCCAAGCAGGCGATGCAGGCTCTTGATGGCAAGGACCTCGACGGTCGCCAGATCAAGGTCAACGAAGCCAAGCCCCGCGAGAACCGCGGCGGTGGCGGCGGCGGTCGCGGCCGCTGGTAAACCACACTGCTGAAGAAGCAGTCATTGAGTGAATGAACTCGGCGTGCGTCGCTCAACAGCGACGCACGCTTTTTTATAGACCTGAGGCGCATCGACGCGCCGATCCCGATCCATGGAGGGAGATGCGTATGACCACCATTTCACGAGCAGGCGAGGCGAAGGAGTTCGTCGAGGCGCACGAGCACGATGAGCGCACGCCTCTTTCGCTGCGGGTGATCAATCTGTTTGCGGTGCTGACGCCGCTGGCGGGGTTGATTGCGGCGATCGCACTGCTGTGGGGCATCGCATTCAACTGGTTGTATCTGGCGCTGATGTTGAGCATGTATCTGCTGACGGCGCTGGGGATTACGATCGGGTATCACCGGCTGTTTACGCATCGCAGTTTCAAGACGCCGCAGCCGGTGGCGTTTGTCCTTGGGGCATTGGGTTCGATGGCTTTTGAAGGCCCCCTGCTGCAATGGGTTGCGACGCATCGGAAGCATCATCAGCACAGTGATACGGAGGGTGATCCGCATTCGCCGCATGTGCATGATGGAAGTCTGATGGGCGCACTTCGCGGGGCGTGGCATTCGCACATGGGGTGGTTGTTTGAATCGCGGGCTTTTGTTTCGACGCGGAATGGGGATTCGTGTGTTCCGGAGTCGCTTTCAAAGTATGTGCGTGATCTTGAGCAGCAGCGCTGGTGCCGGTGGATGAGTCTGACGTTTCCCTTCTGGGTGCTCTTCGGGCTGGCGATTCCGACGGTGATCGGCGGGCTTGTGACGATGAGCTGGGGCGGGGCGCTGCTTGGGTTTATCTGGGGCGGGCTGGTGCGGATTCTCTTGCTGCATCATGTGACGTGGAGCATCAACTCGGTGTGTCACCTTTGGGGGACGCGGCCGTTTCGGAGTCATGATCACAGCCGCAACAATGCGATTTTCGGCTTCCTTGCGATGGGCGAGGGCTGGCACAACAACCATCACGCTTTTCCGGCGTCGGCGCGGCATGGTCTGCGCTGGTGGGAAGTTGATATCAGCTACATCATCATCTGGACGATGGCGAAGCTTGGTCTGGCGAGTGATGTGCGTTCGCCGAGCAAGGATCGGATTGAGGCGCAGCGGCGGAAGTTTGAAGAGGAGCGGGCGCGGGCTTTTGCGGAGTGAACGGAGCGGGCACGCGGTTAGAATGTGTTCGTGGATGCTCAGCAGGAACTTCTGGAAGCATGCTGGGAGGCGGACGCCAAACGCGTTCGGAGCGCGCTTGTCGCTGGGGCTGACCCGAATCACTGGGAACCCGGCGGCAGCGCCGCACTGCATCGCTTGTGCTGGCACTGGGATTTTCCGGAAGACGAGCTCGAGGCGCGTCGCGAAATGTTCGCTGATCTCGTTGCTCATGGCGCCGATGTCACGCTTGCAACCGCTCACGATCGAACGCCGCTGCACGACGCGGCGGGCGGCGACAGCGCGAGTCCTCTTTTCGTGCGCCTGCTGCTCGATGCGGGCGCGCCGGTGAACGTGCGAGACGCGACGGGCGCGACTCCACTTCTGATGGCGGTGAGAGGTCCTTCCCTTTCCTGCGTTGAAATGCTGCTCGGCGCCGGGGCTGATCCGACGATTGGTGATCTCTCGGGATGCCTGCCCGCAGACGCTGCGCGAGCAACGCTGGAGGGCCTTCGCGGGGCGCAGCGGCTTCAGCCGGATTTCAGTTTCGAGACTGTCGTACAACCGATGCTTGATCAACTGAATGAGGGAAGTAGCCCTGAGGAAGCTGCCGAAGTTGAGGAGTACTTCAGGCGCACGATCAAGGTTGATCCGGATTACTATGCGAAGCAGATTCGGGAAGTCGAGGGCATTATCGAGTTGCTGGATCAGGCGTAGGCAGTTGGCGCCATCGGATCACATGGCGACATATGTGGAGGCAGACATGAATGAGCGTGGGCCGGTTGTTGTTCTGACGGGGAAGAATGTCGGAGTCGCGATCATTCTGACGGTTTTGCTCGGGCCACTGGGGATGCTGTATTCGACGATCCTCGGCGCAATCATCATGTTGATCGTCAGCTTTGTGCTGGCGTTTCTGACGGCGGGGCTCAGTCTTCTGCTGACGTGGCCCATCTGCATACTTTGGGCGGCGATGGCCGCGGCGAGTCACAACAAGAAACTAGCCGCGAAACTCGGTCGACCTGCACACGTAGTGTAAAGCCGCACGCGACGGCGGCGGGCGCGGGCTTTTGCGGAGTGAGCGGGTCGCTTACTTCTGACTTGTGCGCCCGACGCGTTCGGCGTTGACGGTGATCCAATCTTCGTTTTTCTCGATGACGAGTGAGCCCCAGTCGGTGCTGATTCGGGTGATCCCCTGCTCATTGAATGTGAGCTGTCTGGGGCAGACGATCATGTCGGGGGACCACCAGTAGACGGGCGATGAAGCGGGCAGGATTCGTTCGGCGATGAAGTGGCCTCTGGTCAGGCGGGGTTCATCGGGGAAGATGGTCGTGCCTTCGGGGATGGGGCCGTAGATGATGTCGTCGGGTTGCTGGTGGCTTTGGATTGCGGCGCGCTGGATGGAGATGAGGACGAGTGGTTTGACTGAGACGATGGCGTGGACCCAGGGGTAGCGGACGTATGCCGCACGTTCGTATTTGGTGGCGGCGGCATGCGCTTTCGGCGTCATGGGGGTTTCGATCTGTGAGAAGATGTCGCCGGGCGCGCGTTCGCCGTCGCACAGCTGTGCGAATCGTCGGGCTTTGATCACTTCGTCGAAGCGATGGGCTGTGGTGTCGTATTCGGTGGCCCAGATGACATCGCGCTCGATTTCTTCCAGGACGACGTCGGAGTCGTATTGCACATGGGCGACGAGTTGGCCTTCGACGAGGGGCTCGCGTCCGGTGACGTTGTGGAATGTCGTATCGACGCAGGCGGCGGGTGTGAGGCATATGGCCAGCGCGAGGGGCAGGCGGCGGCGCGCGGGTGTGCGGCTGGTTGTGTGTTTTCGAAGGGGCATGGGGCGCGGCTGCTCCTTTCGGGCGTGCTGCTTGATCTTCGGGAATCGACTGTGGAACGCAAGTGTGATCCTGATGGGCGTCGTGCGCGCAGAGAGGCGCCCCGAAGCGCGAGGCCTCGGGGCGCCTGATTCACACATTGCAGCGCGAAGACTCCCGGTGATTTGATCGCTTACGGGCACGGGCCCCAGGAGCCGATGAGGGTTGCGATATCCAGGGCGCCGACGTCGCCTGAGCCGTCGAGATCTGCGGGGACGCCTGATTCGCCCCAGAAGCTGATCACCGTCGCGAGGTCTGCGGCGCCGACATCGCCGGAGCCATCAAGATCGGCGGGACAGGGCTGCGCGGGGGCTTGCGCTTCGAAGGCGCCGAGGTCGAGGTCGCTTTCGCTCAGTGTGTCGAGATCGACGAAGCGGGGATTGCCGTTGAAATCGAACAGGACATCCATGGGGAGCGCGGACTCGTCGCCCTTGTCGATCGCCGGGGAGCCGAGATTGATGCGCAGGTCGTCATCGAGTGTGCCGAGGATGTTGTCTGCGCCGTCGGCGTCGATGAAGTTGGGATTGGCGGCGAAGCTACCGTTGCTGGTGTAGGCGCCATCTTCGACCAAGCTGGAATAGACGAGGATGCCGGGGCCGGTGATTGGGTTTTCGGGGTTGCCCCAGAAGATGCAGTTGCGGAGCGGGATGGGTTGTGATGCATCTGCGGTGAATGTGCCGCCGTCGCGGCCGTCGTTGCCGCAGAACGTGCAGTTGATGAGTTCGGGGATGGCTGGTCCTGAGATGTGGAAGAAGGCTGCGCCGGCGCCACGGGCTTTATTGCCGTTGAAGACGCAGTTGATGAACCTGGTTGTGGCGCATCGGTTGTGGACGGCGCCGCCGTTGAATGCTGTCTGGAAGAAGACGAGTTGCTTGGATTCGTTGGCGGTGAAGAGGCAGTCCTGAACGGTGATGGTTGTGAATCCTGCGAAGCTGATGGCGCCGCCGTTGACGCCTTCGTTTTCGTAGAAGACGCAGCGATCGACGCGTCCGCCGGCGGAGAAGTTGCCGTAGAGCGCGCCGCCGTAGCCGCCCTGGTTGTATTCGAAGAAGCAGTCTTCGACGATGGCGAACGTTGTGCCTGTGAGTTCGACGCCTCCGGCGCGGCCGTAGCCGTAGTTGTTGGCGAAGTAGCAGTTGCGGATGGTTGGGCTTCCTCCGACGCAGCCGATGCCGGCGCCTCCGAGGGCGTCATTGTCGATGAATCTGCAGCGTTCGATGACGGCGTCGCCTGAGATGAAGACGCCGCCTCCGATGTATTGCTCGTCGGGGTTTTGTGCGCTGTCGCCTGCGTTGCCGTGGCGAAGGGTTGCGCCATAGAGGACGGCCTGGTTGGTGGTGTAGAGGGCGGTGACGATGGTGTAGCTGTTGTCTGCGTTGCTTCCGTCTGCGCCGATATCGCCATCGAGGTAGGTGATGTATGTGTCGGGATCATGGACTGGTTCTGTGGCGCTGGGGGCGCTCCAGCCGCAGTTGATGAGGACGCCATCTTTCATTTCGAAGGTTGCGTGTCGATCGGCGGTTCCGGTGGGGTTGGCTTCAGACTGATCGGGGAAGTAGACGCCTTCGGCGACCTGGATGATGTCGCCATCTTGCGCTTCGGCGATGGCGTCGGTGAGGAAGCGGTGCGGCGTGCCCCATGAGTCGCCTCGTTCGGCGATGGGGACTTCCGGCGCGCCGGCGACGACGAAAATCTCTGCGGCGTGTGCGGCGGCGGTTGTAATTGAGATTGCTGTGGTCGCTGTGAGGGCGAGTGTCGCTCTTGTGTTGCTGGTCGTGGTGAACATCGCTGGTCTCCTTCGGGCCTTTCCCACCGGCTCGGGCTGGCGAGCCTTTCGTCTTCGCGTCGCTGCGTTGCGATCGCCTGTCAGAGATCAGTCCGAAATGGAGGGTGCGCACCCATCATGGTGGGGAGATTTTTTTGAAGGATCGCCGCGGGGCGCGCGGAAACGGCCTTTGGGGAGCGTCAGGGCTGGTTTTGAGGGAGCCTTTTACGGCCCGGCGGGCTCCTGGCTGTCGCCGGTCATTTCGAGGTGGAGCCAGCTTCGGGCGAATCGCCAGTCGCGCTCGACGGTTGGGAGGGAGACATCGAGGGCTTGGGCGATCTGTTCGTTGGTGAGTCCGGCGAAGAAGCGGAGTGCGACGACGCGGGCTTTGCGCTCGTCGAGGGATTCGAGTTTGGTGAGCGCTTCATCGATGGCGACCATTTCTTCGGGGGAGACGACATCGGTCTGGCCATCGAGTGTGCGGCTGCCGGGATCGATGCGTTTGTGTTCGCCGCCATGTTTGAGGGCGGCTTTGCGGCGCGCCTGATCTACGAGGATGTCGCGCATGGCGCTTGCCGCTGCGCCGAAGAAGTGTGCGCGTCCGGTCCAGCCGACGTTTTCTGCGCGGACGAGCTTGATGTATGCCTCATGGACGAGGGCGGTGGCCTGGAGTGTGTTGCCGGGCGGAAGGTTCGCCATGCGGGCGCCGGCGAGTTCGTGAAGCTCCTTGTAGAGGAGTTCGAGGAGGCGCTCGGATGAGGCTTCGTCGCCCTGATCGAGGGCGATGAGCATTTGGGTGATCTGAGTCTCGGGCGCTTCGGTCATGCGGCTGCCCATGATGCGCGCTATCGGCGTCGTGATGGATCGAGGCGATCGAGTTCGCTGGTCCAGTTAAGGATGATTTCGAGGTTTGCGGCGGTGACGTCGTTGCCGCGCTGATGGACCATGATGAATCCTTCGCCGTCTGCGGTGACGTCGTAGCCGGCGATCTGCACGGGCCCGACGGCATAGGCGCCTTCGAAGATTGTGACGGGAGTTTCGGCGCGCAGCTCGGGGCTTGTGGCGACCTTCGCTTCGAGCATGGCGTCGCCCATGCGGAAGTAGAGGGTAGAGCCATCGCGCGACCAGAGCGGCTCGGTTCCGCCGTTCACTGAGACCTGGAAACGGCTTGAGAGTTCGGGGAAGGGCTGGATGTAGACTTCGCTGCGTCCGGTTTCGCTGGAGACATAGGCGATGACGGACTGGTCGGGGGATACGACGGCGCCATTTTCATCGAATCTGCCGTTGAGAATCGGCGTCAGCGCTCCGGTCTCGATGTTGAGCATCTCGATGTCCGCGCCGGTTTCATCGTGCCGGGTTGAGATGAGAAGATGTTTTTCATCGGGCAATGTCTGGAGCAGCCATACGAACGCCGATGAATGCTCGCCGATGATCTGATCGTCCATCACGCCGTCGGCGCGGCTTCGGACAACAGCGCCCGTGTTGAAATGCCGGCGCACCATGTAGACTTCGTTGTCGTCCGCAGTCCAGTCGGCGCCGTGGTTGTCGCCTTCGTGGGTGATGCGTGAGCTCGTTTTCCGGCTTCGGTCATAAATCCAGTAGTCGCAGTTTGGGGCCGGGGCGCGGATTGCGATGCGTTTTTCGTCATTGGAGAGGCGCGGATCGACGATGAGCCTGTCGATTTCCGCGATCACTTTCGCCGCGCCATCTCGATCGACGATCACGAGGGTTCCCTCGTCCTGGGTCAATGTCGGCGGAAAGTGGACGATGGTGCCATCGTTGGACGCTGCGAAACCCTGTGTCTGGAAGCTGTTTCGGGAACCGATGTCGTCGATGACGGTGAAGGGTCTGCCGGTCGCTTTGATTTTCTGCGCATCGAATGGCAGCGCCATGAGGGGGCCGCTCTGTCCCTGCTGATAGAGGACGTGGCCGCTGCTGACATAAATGGGCGTGAAGCCGGATTCGGCGATGACGTCGATGGCGCCGTCTTCGAGCGAGAAGATGCCGAGATCGAAGCGGCCATTGCGTCCGACGGAGCAGAGCACGACATCGTTTCTGGGCAATGGCGCGGGCGATGTGATGAGTCCGACTTCCGATGAGCCTTTGAGCGGGATCTCGACCGGCGTGCCGCCCGTTGCCGGCACGCGGTAGAGACTGCGCGCGTCTCGTCCTGCGAAGATGATGTCTCCGGATCTCAGCCAGGCGGCGCCGGAGAATCCACCTTCCACTTCGCACAGTGTGTGCGTTGCGCCGCTTGCGATCGTGGCGACTCTGATCTGACCCGACGAGAAAAACCCGACCTTCTCACCATCTGGAGAGAAGAAGGGCAGCCAGGCATTGCCCGATTGTTCAATGCGAGTCATCTCGAGTGAATCGAGCGGGCGAACATAGATGTGCTTGATGGATGTGTCATCCTGCAAACGCAGCGCGAGGTAGCGGCCATCGGGCGAGAGTGCGACGCTGAGGAAGGCGTCGTAGGGCATGCTGAAGCCGGAGAGCGCGAAGCGCTTCATGGGAGGCGGCTTGGGCGCGGGCTCACTCCTGAATGCGCCGAAGGCGAACATAGCGCCGGCGATGAGGATGGCGCCGCAGAGGAAGGCGAAGGCGATGGGGCCGGTTCTTGTAGAAGAGCCTGCGTGCGCTGCGCCGGGGGCGAGCGCTGCGTCGTCGCTTTTGAGATCCATGGCGGCGTCGCCGATGTCGCGGTAGCGCTCGTTGCGATCGCGCGCGAGGCAGCGATTGAGCACGTGCGTGACGCTGGGCGGCGCATCGGCGGGAAGCTGATCGAAGTCGACATCGTCGCGCAGGATGGCGCCGATGGAGTCACTGACTGTTTCACCTCGGAAGGGCGAGGCGCCGGTGAGGCACTCGTAGAGGATGACGCCCCAGGCCCAGACGTCGGCGCGTTTGTCGATGTGGCGGCCGCGAGCCTGTTCGGGGCTCATGTAGGCGGCGGTGCCGAGGATTGCGCCGGGCATGGTTGGCGAGTGGCCGAGGGCGGGGGTTGTGAGCGTTGGGCTGTCGCCGAATGTGTTTGATGTTGAGGTGTCGGTGGCGATGGCCTTGGCGAGGCCGAAGTCGAGGATCTTGAGCTGGCCTTCCGGTGTGAGCTTGATGTTGGCGGGTTTGAGATCGCGATGGATGACGCCGGCGTTGTGGGCGGCTTCGAGGCCATCGGCGAGCTGGAGGCAGATTTCGATGGCGTCGTCGGCGGCGAGCGGGCCCTGGTCGAGTCTTTCGGCGAGTGTGACGCCGGGGACGTACTCGAGGATGAGGTAGAGGGCGCCATCGACCTCTTCGACGCCGTGGATGCCGGCGAGGTTGGGATGGTTGAGTGAGGCGAGGGTTTTTGCTTCGCGATCGAATCTGGCGAGGCGGTCGGGGTCGGCTGCGAGGTCGGCTGGAAGGGCTTTAATTGCGACATCGCGGTCGAGGCGGGGGTCGCGAGCGAGGTAGACGACGCCCATGCCTCCCCGGCCGATTTCGCGGTCGATGGTGTAGGGCCCGATGTTTGATGGCGCCTGAGTCATGTGGACGGGTTCGATGATACCGATCGGGGGCGGAAAGGCCTCTGGGAGCGCTGGGGCGGGGTTTGGGGGGCGTTTGAATTCGCCCCGTGGGGTGGAAATCCTTATGATTTCTTCGTCCACATTGATCCGCCGGGCCGTGAGTGAGAAGCCACTCGACCGGCGAGCCCGACGCAGATTGTCCCGAGGATCTCTGTTGGCTACTTACTCGGGTTCGAGTTCATAGATATGAAGCTCTACGTCGGTAATCTTCCCTTTCAAACCACTGATTCTGACCTTCAGGCCGCATTCAGCGAGCATGGCGAGGTCGCAAGCGCGACTGTGATCATGGATCGTGAGACTGGTCGTTCGCGTGGCTTCGGATTCGTCGAAATGGTTGACGATGAGGCCGCGAACAATGCGATGAAGGCGATGGACGGCGCCGATATGGGTGGTCGTCAGCTCAAGGTTAATGAGGCTCGTCAGCGAGAGGATCGCGGGGCCCGAGGCGGCGGCGGCGGCGGCCGCTGGTGATCGAAGGCATCTGATCACTTTATTCACCGGACATCGAATCGACGGACGACGTCAATTGGCGTCGTCTGTCGTTTTTTTGGGTTGGGCGGCCGCCCATCCCCTATTTAGAGGAAGGATATTTTCCCATGCTACGCGTGACTGACGCGGCGCTGAAACATCTCGCCGAGGTGCTGGACGAGAATGAAGCGCCAGAGGGGGCCATGGTGCGTTGCGTGGCTGAAAACGACCAGCTTGCGCTCGTGATCGAGGCCGGGCAGCCGGATGACGAGGTGTATCAGTTTGAGGATCGACCCGTTCTGGGCGTCTCCAGCGAGCTTGTCGATGCACTGGCTGATCGTGAGTTCGATCTTGACGAGGATGACGAGGGCGCGGGGCTCGCATTGCGCTAGAATGTGGGCGTCGTCATGCAGCTCTTGCAGCAGGACGCCAATCCCCTCTTCGCCGGCTGACTGATGACCGGCTTCCTTCCGCTGCAGAGACTCACATGAAACCATCTCCTTCGCCCAGCGCCGATCGCTGTGCGCCCAGCGATCACACGGCTGAGCATCGTGCGCCGCTGCGGCTGAAGCTGATCAATCTGATCGCAGTTCTGCTGCCCTTCGTGGGACTGATTGCGGCGATCGCATTGCTTTGGGGTGTGGCGTTCAGTTGGGTGCACCTTGTGATCCTTGCTGTGATGTATTGCCTGACGGGGCTTGGCATCACGATCGGGTATCACCGGTTCTTCACGCATAAGTCGTTCAAGACGTCGCGCGTGGGCGAGGCGGTGCTTGCCGTGCTTGGTTCGATGGCTGTTGAGGGACCGATCATTCAGTGGGTTGCGGTGCATCGCAGCCATCATCAGCACAGTGATGATGAGGATGATCCGCATTCGCCGCACATGCATGGGGATACGGTGATCGGCACGATTCGCGGCCTCTGGCATGCGCATACGGGCTGGCTGTTTCATCCGCCGAATCCGAAACGGCTGGCGCGGTATACGAAGGACTTGCGCAAGGACAAGTTCACGCGTGTGATGAGCCGCCTGTTTCCGGTGTGGGTGCTTGTGGGCCTCCTGCTGCCGGCGCTGCTTGGCGGCTTGCTGACGATGAGCTGGTCGGGCGCTTTGCTCGGGTTTATCTGGGGCGGGCTGGTGCGTGTGTTTTTGGTGCATCATGTGACGTGGAGCATCAACAGCGTGTGTCACATCTGGGGGACGCGTCCGTTTCGGAGTCATGATCACAGCCGCAACAATGCGATTTTCGGGATCCTTGCCTTCGGCGAGGGTTGGCACAACAACCATCATGCGTTCCCGGCTTCGGCGCGGACTGGTCTGCGCTGGTGGGAGCTTGACATCAGCTACCTGATCATCTGGGGGATGTCGAAGATCGGGCTGGTGCACGATGTGCGTGTGCCATCGCGTGAGCGGATTGAGGGGAAGCGGGCGCGGTGAGCGTTTAGTCGCTGCCGTAGGCCGTAAGCTCGAGGGCGAGACCCTCGGGGCCTTCGAAGTAGATGGATTCGCAGACTTCGTGATCCTGTTTCTCGAATGGGATGTTCTGCGCGCTGAGCCATGACTTCCAGCGAGGCATGTCTTGTGCGCGGACTCGGAAGGCCATGTGGGCGAACTGGTTTGAGTTTTGATCGCGCGGTGCGAGGGCGATGCCTGTGCCGGGGGCTTCGTTTGATTGTGCGCTGGTGAACATCATCTGCGGGGCGCCGTTCCAGCGGCCGGGGAAGGCGTCTTTGAGGCCGAGTGTTTGCGCGAGCCAGGATGAGGCGGCCTGCATGTTGTTCATGCGCAGGGCGATGTGGTCGAGGGAGAGGATGGGTGGTGGTTGCGCGCCTGATGTGTCGGAAGCTTCATGTGACATGAAGCGATTCTATGGACGCGCGGCGACGCCGGTCAGAGGCATGGTCCCCAGAGGCCGATGAGTTGGGCGAGATCGGATGCGCCGACGCCGGCGCCATCGAGATCGGCGGGGACATCCGTCATGCCCCATTGGCCGATGAGGGTGGCGAGGTCGGATGCGCCGACGCTGCCGTCGCCATCGAGGTCGGCGGCGCAGGGGTCGGGGAAGGTCGCGTGGGTGAAGAAGTTGAGGAGCGGGATGGCGTAGCCGGAAAGCAATGGGCCGGTTGATGTTGCGTCGTTGTTGATGCGGAAGAGGCTGCCTGCTTCTGCGGCGATGACTTCGTCATCCGGGCTGATTTCGATGCCGATGGCGAAGCTGAGCGGGGTTGTTGATGTGACGGTTCCGGCGATGGGGTCGATGCGGTGGACGTCTCCTCCGGAGGCGACGTAGATGTCGCCACTCGGGGCGCCCTGGATGCCGAAGGTTGTTCCTGGTGTGAGGCCATCGGCGGGGCCGGCGATGACTTCGTCGAATGCGCCGGTGACGCCGTCGTAGGCGATGACTTCGCCGGTGTAGCGCGAGGCGACGTAGAGGCGGCCATCGGCGCCGAAGGATTGACCTGATGGGCCGTCGAGACCCCCTGCTCCTGAGGTGACGAATGGGCCGATGAGATTTCCATCAGAATCAAAGCGCAGGACCGAGTCGTTGCCCTGGCTGGTGATGATGAGGTCGCCTCCGGGAAGCTGGAGTGTGTAGACGGGGCTTGCGATGCCTGTCGATCCATCGATGAAGACGTCGATGAATGCGCCGGTGTTTCGGTCGTAGCGCAGGACTTCATGTGTGACGAAGGATGTGATGAGGATGTCTGTTTCGCGGACGAGGATGCCGTGGGGCTCATCGATGCCGCCTGAGCCTGCGGCGATGAAGACATCGATGAACGCGCCTGTCGTGCGGTCGAAGCGGACGATTTCGTCGACGTTGTGATTGGCGACGAGGATGCAGTCCATTTCGGCGGTTGCGTTCGGAGCGATGGCGCAGAAGGCGAGCGTGAGCGCGCTGAGGCTTGCTGCGATTCGTTTCATGTCGATGGCGCGGCGATGGCGCTTCGCCACGATCTCCTTCCCACGTCAGAAGCTAGCCCATGGGGCGGCGGCTTCAAGGAAGATCCTGGTCCGGGAACGAGATTCTCACGTTTGACTGCGGTCTGGGCGGGCTATTCGTCTTTGAGGAGGCCTTGCCAGTTGAGAATGAGGTTGACGGTGTGGTCGCCGGACTGGGCCAAGCCGTTGATGGCGAAGTACTCACCGCTGCGCGTGACGACATAATCCATGCCCTGTTCGAACTCGATCTGGAAGAGGGGCGCGCCGGTGTCGTGGATGAAGACATCTCTTGTGGTGTCGACGTTGACTTCGATGAGCGTGCCTTCGACGGTGATGTAATAGAGATGCTCACCATCGGCGGCCCAGCGGGGGACGACGCCTCCGGCGAGTGAGATGCGCCAGCGTGCGCCCTCGGGCGGCGTGGCGTCGGCATCTTCCCACGCGGGTCGGAAAGGTTCGACGTAGACCTCGGGATCGACCTGGTCGCCCACGACCATGTATGCGATCCAGCGTCCATTCGGCGAAACCTCTGCCGTGATCACATCTTCTGCAAGCTCGACGGCGGGGAATGTTTCGCCTCCATCGAGCGGGAGGGCCCAGATTCTGGAGTTCTCGCTGCCTATCCAATTTCCGGCGGCGTAGATGATGTGCTTGCCGTCGCGGGTCCAGTCGAGCGGAAAGATCTCGGTCGGCGCCGGGTCGTTTTGTGCTCGAAGGCCGCTTGCAACATCGAGTTCGATCGCTCTTGCCGCGGCGAGTATGAGCTCTTCGCGTCCGCCGCCGATTTTCTTGCGATAGATGCCGGGATTGGCGCTCCCGAAGATACTGCCGAAGACGATTTCGGAGCCATCAGGGGAAAAGACAGGATTTGCTTCTGCGCCTTCGAGGAATGTGAGTCTCGAAGCGGGGCGGAAGTCTTCGATGAGCGTGCCATCGGGTCTGGGCACGGGGTAGAGCCAGATGTCGTATCCGGTGGAGCTGTCGTTGTGGTAGGCGCCGATGGCAAGAGTGTTTCCATCGGGCGACATCGCGAGGGTCGACTGCGCGATGCCATCGGCGATGGTGACTGCCGGCCTGCCGTTGCGCGCGTAGAGCTCGACGCGATCGGCGTCGGCGGCGACTGCTGTGGTTGGATCTTCACCACTCTGGTCGCGATGGAAGACGAGGATGCCCGTACTGGAGACGCTGAAGTTTGACTTCCATGTCGAGAGATCGGCGACCACTTCGGCGACGAGCATTCTCGAATCGCCGGTGAGCTTGCCGGTGTTGACATCGATGGGCGCCGCGAAGAGGACGGCGTCGCGGATGAAGAGCAGTTGGTCATCGACGACATCGGCGTCGTAGAAGCCGCTCATGACGTCTTTGGACGGGCCGCCGTTGACATCGCCTATGCAGATGACACTTTCGTTGAGGAAGCTTGGATTGTGATTGACGGCGAGGTAGGTGAACTTGCCGCCGCCGATATCGCGGGGCCAGCGATGGCTGGTGTGCCGGGATGCGTCGACGGTGGTGACGGGCGTTTCGGGTCCGCCGTCGGCTGCGATGCGCACGATGGGCGACTGGAAGCGCGGCGAGAAGAGGATGGTTCCATCTTCGAGCCATGCGCCGCCGCGGCCGCCGGGCGCTGGGGCGATGGTGCGGACGACGCCGGTGTCGAGATCAACGCGTTTGAGCAGGCTTTGGGAGAAGAAGCCGATCGACTTGCCGTCGTGTGACCAGAAGGGATGAGAAGCGCCATCGGTGCCTCTGAGTTCGCGCACATCGGTGGAGTCGAGTGAGCGGACCCAGATTCTCCTGTCGGAATCTTCGTTGCGCGCCGAGAATGCGACCTTCTTTCCATCGGGCGAGATGATGGCGGGGCCGGCGAGGTCGCCGACGTGGACGATGGATGAGCCGGGCGCGGGAAGGATGGCGGCGCGGATGACGGGATCGGGCGGCGGCGCGGGTGTGACGAGGCGCATGCCGACGGCGCCGGCTGCGAGCGCGATGAGCGCGATGAGGATGAGCAATGGCGCGCTCAGCTTTGCGCGGGGCGCTGCGACTTGCTGGTCGGGCGCGGCGTCGCGGGCGTGTTCGAGTTCGATGCGGGCGTCGCCGATGTCGCGAAGGCGCTGATCGCGCTTGCGGACGAGGCATCGCTCGAGGACGCGGCGAAGAGCGCGGGGTGAACCGGGCGGGAGCGTGTCGAGGTCGACATCCTTATGAAGGATGGCGCCGATGGAGTCGGTGGCGGTCTCTCCTTTAAAAGGACCGATGCCGGTGAGCATTTCGTAGAGGACGACGCCGAAGGACCAGACATCGGAGCGTTTGTCGACGGGGCGGCCGCGAGCCTGCTCGGGGGACATGTATGGCGCGGTGCCGAGGATGGCGCCGGGGATGGTTGGGGAGTGCATGACCGGGCTGGTCATGGTGGGGCTGGCGGACTGGGTGAGCGTCATCGAGGAGGAGGAAGAGGAGTTCTCCTCGGCGCGGGCGAGGCCGAAGTCGAGGACTTTGACCTTGCCGTCGGGTGTGATCTTGATGTTGCCGGGTTTGAGATCGCGATGGATGACGCCGGCTTCGTGTGCGGCTTCGACGCCGGCGGCGATGCCGATGGCGATATCGATGGCGTCGTCGACCTGAAGGGCGCCCTGATCGAGGATTTCGGCGAGCGTCTGGCCTTCGACGTATTCGAGGACGAGGTAGGTGGCGTTGTCGGCGCGCTCGATGCCGTAGATAGCGGCGATGTTGGGGTGGTTGAGCTGGGCGAGGGTTTTGGCTTCGCGTTCGAATCGGGAGAGACGTTCGGGATCGGAGGCGAGATGTTCGGGAAGCGCCTTGACGGCGACATCGCGATCGAGGCGGGTGTCGCGGGCGAGGTAGACGATGCCCATGCCGCCCCGGCCGAGTTCCTGGCCGAGTTCGTAGGGTCCGATGCTGGTGGGTCCGGCTGTCATTGGCGGCCAGTTTACCGATGTCGGGCGTTGGGGCGGGTTTTTTGATTGATTATGCGCTTTGGTCGCCGCGTGACTGAAGGCGATGGATGAGCGTGCGAAGGATGAGTCCGGCGGCGAGGGTGATGAGTCCGGCGATCCAGATGGGCGGCTCGACGAAGAAGGCGAGCGAGAGGCAGGCGATGAGACCGAGCCAGGCGATGAAGGCGGGATAGCGGCGCGCTTCGGCTGGCATGCGGATCGCGGCGAGGTTGGTGATGGCGTAGTAGATGAGGACGGTGAAGGCGCTGAAGGACCAGGCGAGCTTGACGCTGCCCAGAAGCGCGAGGATCGCGATGATGGCGCCGACGAGTGCGACGGCGACGGTTGGGGTGGTCTGTTGCGCGTTGAGATTGGCGCAGGCGCGCGGAAGATCGCCTCGGCGTCCCATGGCGAGCGCGACGCGTGAGAGACCGAGGATGAGGTTGAGCAGGACGCCGAGCATGGCGGTGATGGCGCCGATGGAGAGGATGAGTCTGCCGCCCGGCGCTTCGAAGGATTCGGCGATGACGGCGAGGGGCGCGGCGAGGCTGGTTGAGACGGAGCCGAAGAGGAGTGTGCCGACGGCGCCGACGCCGACGAAACCGACGGCGAAATAGAGCGTCATGGAGACGATGAGGGTGAGGATGATGGCGCGGGGGATGGTGACGGCGGGCGTTTTGACTTCCTCGCCGAGCGTGGCGATGCGGCCGTAGCCGGTGTAGGCGACAAACATGAGGGCAGTCGCTTCAAGAAGCGTGAGGACAGTTCGGCGCTGTCCTTCGGGGGATTCGCCGAAGAGGGGCGACAGGTTGTGCGGCGCGCGCTCGATGGCGGCGGGAAGTCCTGCGGCGATGAAGTAGGCCAGCGTCAGGAAGGTGATGGCGACGATGATGATGTTGACGTGGCTAGACCTGCGCATGCCGGCGAGGACGATGAGCACGAGGGCGATGATGGCGCACTCGGCGAGGATGATGCGGGCGGCGTCGCTTTCGAAGCCGGCCAGGAGGAGCGCGTAACCGGCGAAGCCGAGGGCGGCTGTGGCTGCGGAGGCGCTTTTGGCGCAGAGGAACATCCAGCCGGCGCTGAAGCCGAGGGTTGGGTTCAGGTAGACGTGGCCGTATTCGTATGTGCCGCCGCTGGTGGGATGGCTTGCGGCGAGTTGCGCGCTGCTGAGGGCGTTGCAGGTTGCGACGAGTCCGGCGATGACGATGGCGATGATGACGGCGGGTCCGGTGACGCCAGCGGCGATGCCGATGCTGACGAAAACACCCGTGCCGATGATGGCGCCGAGTCCGAGCATGGTTGCGCCGAAGACGCCGAGCTCTCGTCGAAGCGCTTTGGCGCCTTGCTGGTCATGCCTGGACGAATCGTTCAACGTTGTGCTCCCTGACGTGGAAGGGTGACGTTTCCGGGGACGCAAGGCCTTGGAGATGACGCCGGGCAGCATAGAGGCTTCTTGAAAGCCGCGACCCCCTGTCGAGGGTTAGAATCACGTCATGCGGAAACTGACCCGGGCACTTGCTGTGATTCTGGCTTTGGGCGTCCTTGCCTTTGCGCTTCGGGCGCAGACGGAGAGCGCCGCGCCGGTGTCGCCGACTGCGGAGGAGACGCTCGGGAAGATTCAGAGTCAGATTGATCGCATTGAGTCCAACACGGGTCTTGATCAGGCGACGCGTGAGGCGGCGCTTGGTGCGCTGAACAATGCGAAGGCTGCGATGGATCGAGCCGCGGCATTCAGCAAGGAGGCGGCTGATTTTCGTCAGCGCGCCGAAGAGGCGCCGCAATTGCTGGCTTCGATTCGCTCAGAGCTTGCGCAGTCGCCGACGGCGCCTTCGCCGCAGGTTCCTGAGAACGCGACGTTGCAGCAGGTTGAGCAGGGTCTTTCGCAGGCGACTGCGGATCTGCAGGCGGCGCGTCAGTCTGAGCGAGAGCTGGCGGATGCGGCGACGCGGAACACGAATCGGCGGAATGAGCTTCCGGGTCTGATTGCGCGGCTGCGTGAGCAGATCAGCGAACTGGATCGAACGCTGCAAGATCCATCCGTCGGCGATCCATCTTCGCCGATGGCCGAAGCGCAGCGCACGCAGCTTCAGGCGCAGCGGATTGAGCTGGAGCAGCATCTCAGGGCGCTGGAAGCGGAAGTGGCGAGCCACAGCGCCCGAAGCGAGATGCGGATCGCCCGACAGGATCGGGCGAAGCGGCGCACATCAGAAGCTGAGCAGCTGGTGGCGGCGTGGCAGTCGATCGTTTCGGCGCGCCGTCAGGCGGAGGCGGTGACGACGGCGCAGGAAGCGCAGCGGCTTCGTCGAGCGGCGGCCAGGCAGCATGCCGTGCTTCAGCAGTATGCGGAGGAGACGGCGGAGCGCGCGAAATCGCGGACGGGCGCGCAGGGCGCGGCGAGCCGCATTGATCTGGTGACGCAGGAGGCGGAGCAGGCGGAATCGCGTGTGAGTCGTCTGCGATCGGAGTTTGACTCGATTGATCGCCGCATCGACGCATCGGGATTGAATCGCGCGACGGGGCTGCTGCTGCGGCGGTTGCGTGAGAGTCTTCCCAGTGAGAACGAACTTTCGGGCCGCATCCGCTCGACGCAGTCGGAGCTTGAGAACGTCGAGTATGAGTTGATTGATCTGCAGGAGGAGCGTTTTGACGCGGGCGACATCGATCAGGTGGCGCAGTCGCTCATCGCGCAGATTCCGGAGGCGGAGCGCAACGCTGACATGGAAGCGGCGGCTCGGGAGCTGGCCGCGGCTCGGCGGGATCTGCTGGATCAACTGATCTCCGACACGACGACGCTTTTCAATCGGCTGCTGGAGTTGAATGTCGCGCTTCGTGAGACGCGGCGGATCGCTGATGTGTACAGCGAGTTCGTATCCGAGCGCATTTTGTGGGTGCCGAGCCATACGGGCGATCGGCTGCCTCATGCCAATGACATTGCGGCGACGTTCAGCTGGCTGACCAATCAGAGCGCGTGGAAGGAAGCGGCGACCACGACGTGGGATTACGTTCGCCGGCGCGCGGCGCTGAGCGCCTTGCTGACGATATTGGCGCTTGCGCTTTGGTTCATTTCGAATCGTTGCCGGCGTGAGCTGCGCAGGCGCGGGGAGCTGGTTTCGCGATTTACGACGGATTCGACGCGGCATACTGTTGCGGCGCTGATTTTGACGATGCTGCTTGCGGCGCCGGAGGCGGTGACGCTGGCGCTGCTGGGGCTGCTGCTGATTCGACCGGAGGGGCAGCCGCAGGTGGCGGCGGCGGTTGGCAATGGTCTGCTTTCGGCGGCGGCTGTTTTGTATCCGCTTGTGCTGCTGCGTCATGTGACGCGTGTGGGCGGTCTGGCGCTGGCGCATTTCAGATGGCCATCGCTTGCGGTGAAAGGGCTGCGTCGCAGTGTTCGCTGGTTCACGCCGATCATGGCGACGCTTGCCGGCCTGATTGGCGTGCTGGACAACGGCGTTGAGGAGCCATCGAATGCGTTTACGGTGCGCATTCTGTTTACAGCGCAGTTGATTACGCTGGGTGTGTTTCTCTATCGCGTGCTTGGGGCGAAGAGTCCTGTGCTGCGCGAGACGCTGGAGAAACACAAGAAGGGCTGGATGTATCGGCTGCGGCATGTGTGGCGCTCTTTCGCGCTGCTCTTTCCCGCGGTGATGATTGTGCTGAGCTGGGTCGGTTATCACTACACGGCGGTGCAGTTGGAGCTTCGGTTCGAGCGTTCGCTGATGTTGGCGCTGGCGCTGGTGCTGATCAACGGGCTGACATTGCGCTGGCTGTTTGTCGCGCGGCGGCGGCTTGCGGTGGAAGAGGCGCGGCGCAGGCGGGCGCAGGCTGCGGCTGAAGCGGACAGCGCTTCGGCGACGTCGCTTTCGATTGAGGAAGAGGAGCGGATCGATCTTCCGGCGCTGAGCGAGCAGACGAAGCATCTCTTTCATACGGGCATCACGGTCGGGGCGATCATCGGGCTGGTGGTGATCTGGTCGGCGGCGCTGCCGGCGCTGCGCATGCTGGATCGCGTGCAGCTGTGGCCGAATGTGCAGCTGACGACGCTGGATGATGATGAAGCGAATCAGGCAGCGCTTTCGATGGCGAGCGCTTCGACAAGCCAGAGCGGCGCGAGTGGCGGCGCGACCAATGGCAATGGTTCATCGACGAATGGCGCATCGTCCTCTTCGCCTTTGCCGACGTCGAGCATCCAGAACGAGCTGACGGATGCGAGTTCGACCGAAGCGGTCGGGCACACGATCACGGTGGCGGATGTCGGCGTGTTTCTGCTGGTGCTGATTGCGACGTATGTGCTTTTCAAGGATGTGCCGGGGCTGCTGGAGATTGTGGTGCTGCAGCGGCTGCCGATGGATGCGGGCAGTCGGTATGCGCTGAGCACGGTGATTCGTTATGCGATTGCGATCATCGGCATTGTCGCGGCGTTCAATGCGCTGGGGATGACGTGGTCGAGCGTGCAGTGGCTGGCGGCGGCGCTGACCTTCGGTCTGGCGTTCGGCCTGCAGGAGATCTTCGCGAACTTCATTTCGGGCCTGATTATTCTGGCGGAGCGTCCGATTCGCATTGGCGACACGGTGACCGTGGGGAATGTGACGGGAACGGTGTCGAAGATTCGCATGCGCGCGACGGTGATCACCGACTGGGACAAGAAGGAGTTGGTGATCCCGAACAAGACGTTCATCACGGGGGACATCATCAACTGGTCGCTGACTGATCCGATCATTCGTGTGATTCTGCCGGTGGGCGTGAGCTACAGTTCGGATGTGGAGCTGGTTGAGAAACTGCTGATGCGCGCGGCGAAGGAAGCCTCCCTCGTGCTTTCAGATCCGGAGCCGCGGGTGATGTTTCTGCAGTTCGGCGACAGCACGCTTAATTTCGAGCTTCGCGTGTATATCAATGACATCGATGTGTTTGTCGCCGTGAAGCATCAGTTGCATATGACGATCATCAAGCTCTTCCGCGAGCACGATGTGGAGATCGCCTTCCCGCAGCGGGATTTGCATATACGATCGGCGCCGGGGCTGGATGAGATCATTCGGATGCAGCAAAAGATCGGCAAGGAGGAGTACGCGACCGATCCGAAGGAGTGATCGGGCGCGACGCATATGTCGGCGACGCCAGGAAAAGAGCGAAGTTCATTGGAGATTGATCAGGATCTTGTGCTGATCGGCGCCCGGGAGCGGATTGATCTGCCCGAGTGGGGCGTCGAGCGTTTGCGCGCCAAAATCGATACGGGCGCACGCACAAGCGCGATTCATGTGCGCGAGATCATCGAGCTGGATGACGGGCGCCTACGATTCGAAGTGGTCGTGAAGGAACGCCCGGATCGAAAGAGCGTCTGGGTGGAAGCGGAACAGGTTCGGCGCACGACGATCAAGCCGAGCAGCGGCGTGCGTCAGCGGCGTTACGTGGTTGAAACGCTGATGCGACTTGGTCCGGTGGAGCGGCGGATCGAGATCAGTCTCGTCTGCCGCAAGGGCATGCTCTGCCGCATGCTGATCGGAAGGACGGCGCTGAATGGCTCGTTCATCGTGAACCCGGCGCGGCGGTACATTCACAATCGCGCCAGAAAGAAGAAAGACAGATGAAACTCGGAATCCTCTCGGCGGCGCCGCGTTGTTACAGCACGCGCCGACTCAAACAGGCGGCCGAGCAGCGCGGGCACACGGTGAAGGTGCTCAATACGCTTCGGTTTGCGCTGGAGCTATCGCACGGCGATCCGGATCTGTTCTATCGAGACAAGCCGATGAGTGAGTATGACGCCGTGCTCCCTCGCATCGGCGCTTCGATCACCTATTTCGGCACGGCGGTCGTGCGTCAGTTCGAGCAGATGGATGTGTATACGCCGAATACGGCCAACGGCATCGCCAACTCGCGTGACAAGCTGCGTTCATTGCAGATTCTGAGTCGTCATGACATCGGGATTCCGCATACGTGCTACGTGCGCGATCGCAAGGGCGTGCCCGATGCTCTGGAGCGCATCGGCGGCGCGCCTGTCATCATCAAGCTGCTGGAGGGCACGCAGGGCGTCGGCGTCATACTTGCGGACTCGGACAAGGTGGCCGAGGCGATCATCGAGACATTGCAGGGCGCCAGCCAGAATGTGTTAATTCAGAAGTTCGTCGCCGAGAGCAAGGGAAAGGACATTCGCGCGTTCGTCGTCGGCGATCGTGTGGTCGCGGCGATTCGGCGTGTGGCGCAGGGGCAGGAGTTTCGCAGCAACATTCATCGCGGCGGCGTCGCGCAGCCGGTGGAGCTGGATGAGACGTATCAGGAGACGGCCGTGCGCTCGGCGCAGATCCTTGGCTTGCGCGTCGCAGGCGTGGACATGCTCGAGGGCAAGGATGGGCCGCAGGTGATGGAGGTGAACTCCTCACCGGGGCTGGAAGGCATCGAGACGGGGACGCAGCTTGATGTGGCGGGCGCGATCATTGATTACATGGCCGATCGCGTGGATTTCCCTGAGATTGATGTGCGTCAGCGGCTGACGGTCACGAAGGGATATGGCGTGGCGGAGCTTCATATTCCTGCAGGTTCGGAGATGATCGGCAAGACCATTGGTGATTCGGGGCTGCGCGACAAGGACATCACGGTGCTGACTTTGAATCGCGGGACTTCGGTGATCTCCAATCCGAAGAGTTCGCGCGAGATCGAGGCAGATGATCGCATGCTGTGCTACGGCAGGCACGATTCCATGCGCGGCCTGGTGACATCCAGGCGCAAACGGAAGCGAAAGGATAAGATCCGGGATCTTGATCCTGCGCTGATTGATTCGATGGACAACAGCCAATGAGCACCAACTCGGACGCCGCCCGGCCGGACATCAGTCGGTGGGAGACTGTCACGGTTGAGCCCGGGCAGGGCGCTGAAACGCACATCACGGTGTCGGAGAGTTACTCGGGCGCCAACATCCGTATCCCTGTCTATATCTGGCGAGGCGAGAAGCCGGGGCCGAGCGTGTTTGTCACGGGCGCCGTGCATGGCGATGAGATCAACGGCGTCGGCGCGATCCGTCAGATCATCGTTGAAGAGCCATTCAATCTTGTGTCGGGCACGCTGGTGCTTGTGCCGGTGGTGAACATTCTCGGCTTTGAGCGTCATTCGCGGTATCTGCCTGATCGGCGGGATCTGAATCGAAGTTTTCCCGGGACGAAGGAAGGCAGTCTGGCGAGCCGGCTGGCGCGATCGGTGTTTGAGGGCATCGTCAAGCGATGTGATTACGGCATCGATCTGCATACGGCGGCTCTGCGGCGAACGAACTTTCCGAACGTTCGCGCGGATATGACTGTTCCTGAGATTGCGGACTTTGCGCGCGCGTTCGGCGCCGAGTTGATCGTCAGCGGGACGGGGCCGAAGGGTTCGCTGCGAAAGTCGGCGTGTCAGGCGGGTTGCCGCACGATTATTCTTGAAGCGGGCGAAGTGTGGAAGGTGGAGCGATCTGTTGCTGAGTATGCCGTGCGAGGCGTGCGGAACTGTCTGATTCATCTGGGCATGGTTGAAGGCGAGATGGAGCAGCCTTCATATCGCATTGAGACGGACAAGTCGCAGTGGGTTCGCGCGACGCATGGCGGGTTTCTGCGCTTTCACATCGCGCCGGGCGACATCGTCGAAGGCGGCGAGCCGATTGCGACCAACACGAGCCTGACGGGTCGGGAGCAGAACATTCTTCTGGCGCCGCGAAGCGGGGTTGTGCTTGGCATGACGACATTGCCCTCGGTGGCGCCGGGCGATCCGGTGTGCCATCTGGCGTATACAAAGAAGGGCGCCTTGCGCAAGGCGGAGATTGCGGGCGCGAAGGGAAGCGACACAAGCCTGTATCAACGCATGCGCGATGATCTGGCGTCGAACGTCATGGTCAGCGAGACGACGCCGCCCAGTGACGGCGCCTCGTCATAGCCAGCGCCGCCAGCGCGAGATGATGATGCACATTGCGGCGAAGCCGATCATCAGCAGGCAGATGTAGATGAACGCGCTTCCCTCTCGTTCGCCGGGGATGCCGCCGACATTCATGCCGAAGAGGCCGGAAATGATGGTCATGGGCAGGCAGATGGCGGCGACGACGGTGAGGACGTACATGCGCGAGTTCATGCGCTCGCTGAACTGGTTGGTGATTTCATCCTGAATGACAACGCTGCGATTCTTGGCGGCGTCCAGATCCTCGACGAAGCGCATGACGCGGTTGACGGTCTCTTTCAGTCTGCGGCGTTCGCCCTCGTCGAGCCACTTCGCTTCGATCTCGTACAGATCAGCCAGCGCCTTGGCCTGCGGGCGCAGGTGGCGATGCAGACGGATAACCTGTTGGCGCACGGTGGCCAGCGCGTGGCGATCGGATGTCTGCTCATCATCGACGACGGAGTCTTCGATATCGTCGAGCTGATCGTCGATGTCATCGATCACGGGGCCCATGCGATCGGCGAGGCCGGTGACCAGATCGACGACAAGGGCGCCGACGCTTTCAGGGCCATCGCCTTTGCGCATGCGTTCGGCCAGATCGGCGACGGCGAAGAGTTTCTCGCGCCGAAGTGTGATGATGCGATCGGGCTCGATCCACATGCGAAGGGAGACCATGTCGGATGGATCGGCGCCTTCGGCAAGGTTGGCGCCGCGAAGGGTCAGGACGAATCCGTCGCCATGCCTTTCGATGCGCGGGCGGGACTGACCGGCGAGCAAGCCCAGAACGGCGACTTCATCGAGACCGGATTCCTCCTGAAGCCAGCGGCGGCTTGATTCGTGCTCTCGATGAAAGTGAATCCAGATCGAGCCGCGGCCGGGCGTCCAGTCGCGCGCCTGCGCCCACGTGAGTTCGACGGGATCCCCGGCGCCGAGATCGAAGGCGAAGATGAAGTCGGTGGAGGAGGCCATGGAGGCTATGGTACCGCAGTCACCGCTCCTGACGCATGATCTCGCTCCGTGCGGCTGGACGGCTCATAATGCATGTGTGGCTGCCGAGACGAATCGAAACTTGCGATGGCTCGCCGGTCTGGCGATCGCTTGTGCTGCGCTGGGCGCCTGTGCGCCGAGTCAGGAGGGCGCGTCTTCGGATGTGCTGACCATCTTCTGCGCCTCCAGCGCCGGCGATGCGATGTCACAGGTGGCGGAGGCGTTTGAGCGCGAGTCGGGTGTTCGTGTTCGGGTCAATGTCGCGGGCACATCGACGCTCGCGCGGCAGATTCTGGCCGGGGCGGAGGCGGATGTGTTTCTTGCCGCGGACGAGGTGTGGATGAACTATCTCCAGCAGCAGGGCGCCGTGGTTGAAGGATCGCGGTTTGATCTGCTTGGCAATGAACTGGTGATGGTTACGCCGGTTGACGCCGCGCCGCCGGATGATCGCTGGTATCTGAATGCGGCGATGGTCGTCGATCGTGTGTCGCTTGCGGATCCGACGCATGTGCCGGCGGGGCGGTATGCAAAGGAGGCGCTTGATTCGCTGGGGCAGTGGGATGCGGTGCATGATCGCATGATTCCGGCGCTGGATGTTCGCGCTGCGCTGCGGCTTGTGGAGATGGGTGAGGCGGATGTCGGCATTGTGTATCGCACGGATGCGCTTGGATCGGATGATGTGCAGATCGTGGGTACGTATCCGGCGGGCACGCATGTGCCGATTCGATATCCGTCGGCGCTGGTGCGCGACAATGGCGAGGGCGAGGCATTTCTGACATTTCTCAGGAGTGGCGCCGCTCGGGCGATCTTCGAAGAGGCCGGATTTGAAGTGATTGCACATGCGCGGGGAGTGGCGCCGTGACGCCTGCCGAATGGGGCGCATTGCTGCTTTCTTTGCGTGTGGCGACTGTCGCGACGATCGTGATGATCCCGCCGGGCGTCTTCTGCGCGTGGCTGCTGGCGCGGCGATCGTTTCCGGGCAAGGTGTTGTTTGATGCGGCGCTGCATCTGCCGCTGGTGTTGCCGCCGGTGGTGGTGGGATATCTGCTGCTCGTGCTGCTGGGGCGTCAGGGTGTGATCGGTGGCTGGCTGCACAGCGCGCTGGGGATTGACATTGCGTTTACATGGGTGGCCGCGGCGATCGCTTCGGCGGTGGTGGCGTTTCCGCTCTTCGTGCGGGCGCTGCGGCTTTCGATTGAGTTGATTGATCGGCGCCTGGAGGGCGCTGCGGCGACGCTGGGCGCTTCATCCTGGCGCATCTTCTGCACGATCACGCTGCCGCTGTCATTGCCGGGATTGTGCGCCGGCGCGCTGCTGGCCTTTGCGCGGGCGCTGGGTGAATTTGGAGCAACGATCACGTTTGCGGGGAATATCGAGGGGAAGACGCGGACGCTGCCGCTGGCGATCTTTACGGAGTCGCAGGTTCCCGGCGGTGACGCCGCGGCGATGCGGCTGGTGGTGATCTCCATCGTGATTGCGCTGGGCGCGATGATCGGGGCGGAGCTGCTGGCGCGCTCCATGCATCGAAGGATCAGGGCGCACGCATGATTGATGTGGCGATCCAACTTGCGCAGGGTGACTTTGAGCTGCATGTCGCGTTCACATCCGATGCGCCCGTGCTCGGTCTCTTCGGGTCCAACGGCGCGGGCAAGAGCACGCTGGTGCGCTGCATCGCCGGGCTGGAGCGCGGCGCCACGGGGCGGATCGTCATCGATGGGCGCACGCTGCTTGAAAGCGACAAGGGCATCGACCTGGCGCCGAATAAGCGGCGCGTGGGCGTTGTGTTTCAGGAGGCGCTGCTCTTTCCCCACTACTCGGTGCGTGGGAATCTGCTGTATGGGTCGAGCGCGACGAACGGGCGATTCGACACGATTGTCGAGCTGCTGGCGCTTTCGCCGCTGCTGTCACGGCGGCCGGCGGAGCTTTCAGGCGGTGAGCGGCAGCGCGCGGCGCTGGGGCGGGCGATTCTGAGCGAGCCGCAGGTGCTCGTGCTGGATGAGCCGATGGCTTCACTGGATGTGCGTCTGCGGCGGCAGATTCTTCCCTATCTGCGAAGCATTCAATCGGCGCTTTCGATTCCGATGATCTCGATCAGTCATGATCTGACCGAGCTTCTGCAACTGACGGATGAGCTGCTTGTGCTTGACGAAGGGCGCGTCGTCGGCTGCGGCAGGTATTCGCAGATCATTCACGAATCCACGGTGGCCGAGAGTCTGCATGATCGCGGGATGACGAACGTGCTTGGCGGGAAAGTCGTCTCGCATGATCAGCAGGCGGGTGTGTCGTTTGTGTCGCTGGGGGACAAGAGTGAGCATCGGATCAGTGTGCCGCGGCTTTCGCAGGCGCCGGGGGAGCGCGTTTCGCTGGCGCTGCGGCCCTGGGATATCGCGCTCGCGAAGGGGCCGGTGGAGGGCGTTTCGATTCAGAACCAGCTTTCGGCGCGCGTGGTTCGATCGACGGCTCTGGAGAAGCGGGTGTTGGTGGAGCTGGACCTGGGCTCGCCGGTGATCTGCGAGATCAGCCGCCGCAGCGCGGAGGATCTGGGAATCGAGGCCGGCGGTTCGGTGACGTGTCTGATCAAGAGTCACGCGTTTCAGCCGCTGGACTCGGCCTGAGGGCGGCGAAAAAGTGTCGAGGCTTCGTGGCAGGTGACGGGCGGCTTTCCCGCCATTGGAGGTACGATGTGCTCCGTCCTGCGGGGAACGGGGCGCCAGACGCCGACCATTCAAGCCTTCCCCCCTTCGAAAGGGACATCCATGAGACAATTGATTTCCGTGGCGCTGTGCGGCCTCGTCCTCGCCGGCTGTCAAAGCGCTGACAAGAATAAAGACGCGAAGCTGCACGTCGGCGTCGATCGCTATCACAAGCCTGTATCGACGCAGAACATTCATGCGCAGCAGTGGTTCGATCAGGGCCTGCAGTTGACGTATGGCTTCCATCACACGGAGGCCGTGCGGTCCTACAAGAAAGCGTTGGAGATCGATCCGAACTGCGCGATGGCGTGGTGGGGCATCGGCTATGCGCTGGGGCCGAATATCAATGATCCGATGATTACGCCGGAGCGCCATCAGCAGGCGTATGAAGCGACGCAGCATGCTGTGGCGCTGATCGATCATGCGTCGCCGAAGGAAGCGGCGTTGATTCGGGCGCTGGAAGCGCGATATGCATCACCGATGCCGCAGGATGTGGCGCCTTTGAATGAGGCGTATGCCGACAGGATGCGCGGGGTGTATCAGCGCTATTCGAATGATCCGGATATCGGGGCGCTGTACGCCGAGGCGCTGATGGATATGCAGCCGTGGGACTACTGGACGGCGCAGGATGAGCCGAAGGGCAACATCGAGGAAGTGGTTGAGGTGCTCGAGGCGGTGATGGCGATTGATGAGAATCATCCCGGCGCGCTGCACTTCTACATTCATGCGATGGAGTCAGGCCCTTACGCGGAACGCGCCGTGCCGATCGGCGATCGGCTGGTTGATCGTGTGCCGGGATCAGGCCATCTGCGGCATATGCCTTCGCACATCTATGCAGTGGTCGGGCGCTGGGCGGACGCTTCGGATGCGAACGAGCGAGCCATCGCGGCGGATCTGGCGACATTGGCCAACACGACGAACGAGGACTTCTACTGGCTGTATTACGGCCACAATCTGCATTTCCTTGCGTACACCGCGATGATGGAATGCCGCTACGACACGGCGATGCGGGCTGCGCGCCAGCTCTGGCGCGATATGCCGCCGAGCGCCATCGAGGAGCTTGGCTGGCTCATTGAAGGAATCGTGCCCACGAAGTTTCACGTGATGATTCGCTTCGGCCGCTGGGAGGACATTCTGGCCGAGCCGGCGCCGCCGAAGGACTACATCGTGTCGAACGCGGTGTATCACTATGCGCGAAGCATTGCGTATTCGGCGCTGGGCGAGACGTATGAAGCGCGCGATGAGCTGAACAAGTTCAACGCGATCGCCGATGCGATTCCTGAGAACTACATGCAGTTCAATAACAAGATGTCGACGATTCTGCCGATTGCGCGGCTGATGGTCGAGGCGGAGCTGATCTATCGCGAGGGCGACCATGAAGGCGCCTACGAACTTCTTCGCGAAGCGGCGGTGATGGAGGACGCTCTGGTCTACGACGAGCCGCCGGCGTGGATGGTGCCCGTGCGGCATGCGCTGGGCGCGCTGCTGATGGCGCAGGGCCACTATGCGGAGGCCGAGGAGGTCTATTACGAGGATCTCGAGCGGAATCCGAACAATGGCTGGGCGCTGCTGGGGCTGGAGCAGTCGCTGGCGGCGCAGGGCCGCGCGATTGAATCCGAGACAAACGCAAAGGCGCGCAAGTACGCCTGGCGGCGTGCGGATGTGAAGCCGGAGTCATCGTGCTACTGCGAGCCGGGGAAGACGTATCGGTGAAGTAGCCGACCAGGCGAGCGCTGAAGCTGCGAAAGGGCGCGCACGATCATGGGATGCTCTCCCGCGATCGTGAGCGCCCTTTTTCGTGCGCTCGATCAGCCCGCTGCCTTCACCTTGTACAGCTTCGTCGCCTTGATCGTCAGCACGCTGTCATTGGGGCGCGGCGCCACCGTGCCCACGACGATCACTTCCACGAGCGGCTCGACGCCGTTGGCTTCAAGATCGACTTCCAGCGGATTGCCATCTTCGCCGACGAGCATGATGGTCGCGTTATTGGCGGTGATGGATTCCTGCGATTCGCAGCAGTAATCCCACGGCGTGGGGCAGTGATCCTCTTCCATATCCGCGCAGCTCGGCACGGCCGGATCCATGATCAGGAAAATGGGGCTATCTTCACTGATTGGCGCCTTGCGGCCGCCGACGACACCTCGGATGGTGATCGTGTCGCCTTCCTTCACATGCGACTTGGCCTTGGCGACATCCTCGACGCCGGCGGGGGCGGATGCGAGGAGCCATGTCGCTTCGGCGGGCGCTGCGTGATCGTGGTCGGCGCCGTGGGCGTGATCGTGATGCTCGCCCTTGTCACAGGCGGCGAGCGAAAGGCAGGCAAGGATGGCGAGGCTTGCGGTCAATCGATTCAGTTTCATTGTGTTCATCTCCATCAGCCTTCATCGGCTGTTTGTCAGTTTGCTTTGAGCGCTTCCGGGATGGGCAGGCGCAGACAACGGATCGAAGGGGGCACGGCGCCGACAAGGCCGACGAGCAGACCGCCCGCGGCGCCGGCGAGTGTGACCGGCGCATCAAGTTCGAGCGCAAAGGCGCCCATGGAAAAACGAATGGCGATGCCGTCGAGCAGCAGCGTGCCGACGCCAAGGCCGATGAGTGTGCCGCAGGCCGCGGCGAAAAGAGATTCCTCGCTGAGATTCAGCACAATCGCGGGGCGCGTAAAGCCAAGCGCCTGAAGCATGCCGACTTCGCGTACGCGGGCGGCAAAGGCGGCGTACATCGTGTTCAGCCCGCCGAGCAGCCCCCCCATCGCAATCAACGCGGCCGTCACGAGAATCATGATGCGGATGGGCTTGTAGAACGCGGCGATGGAGCTGTAATACGTGCTCTCGCGAATCGCGACGATCTCCAGATCCAGGCGGCTCCTTGCGAAGAGATCGACATCGGCGAATGAGCCGTCACCGAGCGTGATCACGACGCAGGAGATCGACGCTTCGCGCTTCGTGGCGATCTGCAGGTCGATCAGCGGCAGCCAGATCTCAGCATCCATCACAGTCGTCGGTGCGCGGAATCGACCGACGATGGTCCAGTCGCGATTGTCAAAGTGCAGCGTCTGGCCGATATCGAGGCGCTCGTCGGGCACGCCAAGTCTTGTCGCGGCCAGGGCGCCGACCATCAGTTCATCCTGTCCCGAGCGGGGCGGGCGGCCTTCGACGATCTCGACTTCCGGATGCACGAGCAGCGCCACCGGGCGCACGCCGCGCATGACGGCTTGAAGTTGTTCTTCATCACCACGAGATTCGCGCACGGGCAGAGCCATGTGGATTTCCGGCGAGGCGTAGATGACGCCCGCGGCTTCCTTGAGGCCCGCGATGCTTGCCGCGGCGATGCCTTCGACGGCCGAATCGATCTGCGAGCGCTCCAGCGCTTCTTCGCTGCCGGCGCCGAGCAGGATGATGTTCTCGTTGATGGAGGCGCCTTGGGTGAGCGTCTTCTGCATGCCGCGTACGAATCCCGCGGCCGCCAGCACGAGCAGCACAACCAGCGCCGAGCCGAGCAGGGACGTGATCAGGCGCACGCGGCTTCTGCCGAGATTGCGGAAGGCGTATTCAAATGGAAGCTGACGCATCACGCGGATTGATTCCTTTTCATACGGCTCTGAAACACGAGGCGATCTCCTGCCGCGCGGCCATGACGGCCGGCAGCAGCCCGGCGATCACACCCAGCGAGACGCATACACCGATACCAAAGAGAAGCAGACCGGGCCCCGCTTCAATCGGGATCGACACACCTTCGACCGAAAGCGCCAGACTGCCGAGCTGCACGACGCCGATGGCGACAAGCGCACCCAGCGCGCCGCCGGCCAGAGCGATCAATCCACCTTCGGCCATGATCAGGATGGCGATGAGCCCGCGACGGAAGCCGAGCGTCTGCAACACCGCCTGCTCTGCGATGCGGCTCTGCACGCTGAGGAAGATCGCGTTGCCGACCAGCGCCAGCACGGCGACCAGGCAGCCCAGCCCAAGCCAGCGCGCAAATGCGACCAACTCGATCACATCATCGGCGATGCGGCTGGCGAACGCCTTTTCGGTGAACGTCGTCGTCGGCTCCTGCGCGGTGCGGAAGAGTTCGTCGATTTCCTCGGCGACCGGATCAAGTTGATCCGGCGAGTCCACCTGCACGAGGAACTGCGTGACGATGCCAAGCTCGTCGCGGCCCGCAAGCTGGACGAACTCCAGCGAGGTGTATGCCACGTTCTGATCCTGAGGATCTTCCGACTCGATGATGCCGGCGACGTAGGACGTGATGCCCGCAGCGTCGAAGGTCATGCCGGGCGACAGGTTTCGGCGCTTGGCCAGCGCTGAGCCGAGCAGAGATGCATCCGTGCGACGATTCCAGTCTTCGACCGATCCGTCGACGATGCGAATCTTTCCTTTGCGCATGGCGAGGAACTGATCCTTATTGACGCCGCGGAAGGTGACGACGTCCAGGCTCGTGCGGCAATTGGAAACGACGACCTTCACAGGCGCCGCGGTGCGCACGCCTTCAATGCGCTGGATCTTTGACTGGTAGTCCTGCGGCAAGGCGCTCGTCGCGGGGCAGAAGCGATCCTTGCGATAGACGACAAGCGTGGTGTCCTTCGCGTTCTCTTCGGTGGCGCGGGCGACGCCCTCCTGCATGGCCTGCACGGCCGTGAAGAGGAACATGGCGATGGCGATGCCGCCGGCAGTGAGCAGCGTGCGCACGCGATGGCGCCACGCCTGCTTGAAGACATAAGGCATAAACTTGAGGACATTCATGAGGCTGCCCCCTTGATAGCGTCTTCTGCGAGCTGCTCTTCAACGCGCGTGCCGCCGAGGCGGCCCTTGGTCAGATGAAGTGTGCGCTTCGCATAGGACGCGGCTTTGGGATCGTGCGTGACCATGATGATCGTGCGTCCGAGATCGGTGTTGAGACGTTGCAGCAGCGCCATCACGGATTCGGCGGCGACGCTGTCGAGATCGCCCGTCGGCTCATCGCAGACGAGGATCGTCGGATCGGTGACGATGGCGCGAGCGATGGCGACGCGCTGTTCCTGGCCGCCGGAGAGCTGACGCGGGAAATGCGAGCTGCGATCAGCGATGCCCACAACTTCCAGCGCCTCTTCGACGCGCCGGCGACGCTCGGCGCGGCTGATCTTGTGCAGCAGCAGCGGCAGCTCGACATTTTCATACGCCGTCAGCACGGGCACGAGGTTGTAGAGCTGGAAGATGTAGCCGATGTGCGTCGAGCGCCAGGCGGCGAGCTTGCGCGGGATGAGTTCAACGATATTGACGCCGTCGACGATCAACGTGCCGCTGGTCGGCGTGTCGATGCCGGCGATCATGTTCAAAAGCGTCGTCTTGCCGGCGCCGCTGGGGCCCATGAGCGCAAGGAAGTCGCCGTGCGGCACGTCAAGATCCATGCCGTCAAGCGGACGGATGACGCTGTCGCCCTTGCGATACTCGCGTGTCAAGCCTCTGCATTCGATGAGTGTCATGATGACGCCTCCCCGGCGCTTCGCATGCGGACGCGTTCGCCTTCATGCAGCTGTGTGGCGCTGGTGACGACGAGATCGCCGGGCCGAACATCGCCACTGATGTGCGCCCAGTCCCCTTCGATCGATGAGACTGCGATAGCGATGCGCTCGGCGCGGCCGACGACGCCTCTTCGATTGCGGACGATCCAGACATCTGCGGCGCCATCGCTCTTGTCATGCAGCGCCGCCGCCGGCGCCAGGGCGCGTGTCGCCGCCTGCTTCGCCGCGGGCGTCATCGATGCCGTGCCTCCCCCACTGCCGAGAAACTTGACGCGCGTGAGCATCTCCGGCTTGAGGATGGGCGGCGGATCGATCACGCGCACCTTGACCTGCAGTGTGTTCTTCTGAAGATCCGCTTCGTGCGTGATGCGCGTGACTTCGCCACCAAACGTCTGATCCGGCAGCACATCAACAATGACTTCGCAGGCCTGGCCGATGACAATGTGTGCGGCGTCGGCCAGCGGCACATCGACGCGAACCTGAATCTTCTTCGGATCATAAATGTGCACCAGGTGAGAGGAGTGCATGTCATCCATGCCCATCAGCACCTTGTCGCCCGGTGATTTCAATCGCTTCTGCACGAAGCCGCTGATCGGCGCGCGGATGGTCATGCGATCGAGGCGAAGCTGTTGTTCGGCGACCTTAGCCGCCTCAAGTGCGACGATCGCCTCCTTCTGCGTCACATCGGCGATGGCCGAATCGAGCGCCTGGCGCTCTTCGATGCGCAGCTCGTAGTTCCTCGTCGCGGCTTTCAGTTCCGCCTGCAGTTGATCGCGCCTCGCTTCGAGGATCTGCTGCTCGAGCGTGCGCGCTTCCAGCGCCGCCTCCTGGGCGGCAAGCTCCTGGCGCAGGATGACCAGCTCGATCTCCGTCGCCGCACCGAAGCCGTGAGCATCCTCGCCGCGCTTGAGTTCTTCTTCGAATCGCACCTTCATGGCGCGCTCGCGTGCGATGAGCGCGGGCAGCTGTGCAAGCTCCGCTTCGATGCGATCGACTTCCGCCTGCATCGCCTCGACGGCTCTGATGCGTTCGACCGGATGATCCCAGTCTGACTGCGCCGCGCGCAGTTTCGCCTGCGCGATCGCCAGGTTCGCATTGGCCGAGGCAAGCTCCGCCTGCTCGCGCGCCAGCGACAGCTCCGCATCTTCGGCGACCATCTTCGCGACGATCTGTCCCTTTTCCACCTGCTCGCCTTCGAGCACGAGCATCTCTTCAACGACGCCATCGGCCAGCGCCGTGCATGCGACGAAGTAGGGATCCGCCTCGAGCCAGCCGGGCGCCTGAACCGTGGGCGTGCGCACCGATCCGACCTGCCGATCGGCGACCGGAGCGACTTCGACGGCGCCGGAGCGTTCAAAGACGATGGGCTGCACTTCGACGGGCGTGGCCTTCTGCAGCGCTTCGCCGCCATTGATGATCACCAGCACGCCGATGGCCAGCGCTACGATCGCCGGGGCCGCAATATGGGTGAGGCTGCGCAGCCTTCGCTTCGGCGCACGCGCGCTGGCCGATGCGCCGGGCGCATCACCCTGGCCTGGATGGGAATCCATGTCGAGTCTCCTGAGAATCGAGTCACACTGTGCGCGCATGCAACAGCGTGCGCGCACCATCCTTGTGGTCGAAACTCAGATCCTCGGGGGACGCAGCAATGAAAGCTGGACGTCGCGGGGCGTCAGCGACTGATCAGTCGTCAGCCATTCGGCTTCAACGCCGAACTCCATGTCGCCCCAGGGCTCGCTGTCATCGATCATCGCGATGCGAACCTGTGTGCAGAAGCTCATCGGGCATGAGCAATCTTCGCAGTCCCGCTTCTCGGGTTTGTTCTGCGAAGGCGCCGGCGCCTCTGTCATGCAACAGCAGCAGCGGGTTTCCATCTCTGCCTGCGGCTCGACTTCCTCCATACAGCAGGAGTCCATAGCCGCGGGCGCACACTCCATGCGCACGGCGAGCATGCCGAACGCCGCCGGCGCGACGACCAGTGAGGCCGCCGCGACGCCGAGTAGCCAGAGTGTGAAAGTGCGTGAGCGCATCTGCTTATTCTACCCATCGGACTCGCCGGGGCTTCAGATTATTCCGATGCCGCCTCCAACGCCCCCGATCGAGGGCGCCATGCTGCCTTGACGTCCTGAAATGACGCCTGTTTCGACGTCCGGACATGAACCATGGCCGCCCGCCGCCGATCGCACAGCCTCTCTTAATTAGATGCGGCGTCCGCGATCGCGTCCCGGAAGTCCGGTTCTGCAGGTCCGTCCATTGCCGCATTGCCAAGGATGGCCGTCAGCCCGGACTGCGCATACGCCCCCGCCAGCCGCTCCGCCTGGCGCGTAAACCCGTCCCAGTCGACGAAATACCGCTGGCCGGAGACGGGCTGCAGATCGTCATATCCACCCACGAGCGCCTCAGACACAATCGAACGCACGCTCTGTGCTCGATCCTCCCCCATGTCTGACGCCAGCCACAGGCGCGAATCCTGCTCGATGCTGACGCGCCCCATATACATGCCGACGCGCAAGCGCAGTCGCACGACAAGATCGACATCCAGCTCCGCAAGCAGCGCGCGCTCGGCGATCGCAAGCGTCTTCTCTGATTCACCATGCAGCGCCGGCAGCGGATGCGCCGGGATCGCGCGATACTGATTGACGCGACCCGTGTCGCCGCCGATGAGATTCAGATGCCGCACGATGGAGGATGCGTCGGAATCACTGCGTTCAAGCCTGCCCAGCGTGCGGCTGGTCGCCACTTCCTTCGAAGAAACAACGTCATATCCCGCATCGATCAGCGCCCGTTCCAACGCCGCGTGCACAGAGTCAGGCAACGTTTCGAACACCTGCTCCGGATACGCGACCTGCCGGCGAAAGATGCCCGACAGCTCGACCAGCGCCGTCCATGGCGAAAATGGCCCGCCGAACATCGCCTGGCGCGGCGAGGGCGTCACCTGCTTCATCGTGATGAACTCGACGGTGCATTCCAGCACGGCGGCGCGTGAACCGGGCGCGCGATCGGGCGTCGTTTCATCGCGTCGCCACAGATGAGCATCGTGTAACTGAGCATGAAGTTCGCGTTCATGCAGAGCGCCGTCGACGACCAGCGGCGGCGCATGACAGCCGCCGGCGGCCAGAGCCGCACAAGCGCAAACGATCACACAGGCTCCCGCCCAGGTCTTCATGCATGGATCAATTCGACCCGTCGCCGCGGCCTGCACGACACTTTGATTCCGCCCCCGCTTGCCCGTTGCAGATCCTGTTTTTTCCGGACGTCCGCAGCTCAGATGATGATGCCGGCGATCGAAGCCGTCAGCCAGCTGGCCAATGCGCCGCCCAGCATCGCCTTGAGCGCCAGCGACACAATGACGCCGCGTTTCTCCGGGGCAAGCACCGTGAGGCCGCCGATCTGGATGCCGATGGAAGCGAAGTTGGCGAAGCCACAGAGAGCGAAGGTCGCGATGGTGATCGTCTTCTGCGAGATGGCGCCGTCGCCCGTGCGCTGCGCCGCTTCACCAAGCGATTCATACGCGTACAACTCCGTCACCAGCAGCTTCTCGCCAAGCAGCGATCCGAAGAAGCGGCAGTCCGCCGGCGGCACGCCCATCACCCACGCCAGCGGCGACAGCAGCAGCCCGAGGATCGACTGAAGGTTGAATGTCTCCATGCCCAGCGCGCTGACGATCTGAGATCCGAAGTTCGTCTCCCCGAACGCCTCCAGCGGCCAGTTCACCAACGCCAACAACGCGACGAAAGCGATCAGCATCGCGCCCACATTCAGACACAGATGCAGCCCTTCCGAAGCGCCGTGCGCCGCGGCGTCAAACACATTCTGCGACTGACGGCCGAACGATTTAAGCGAGACATGCTCTTCGACGGGCGTTTCCTGCTGAGGCACGATGATGCGGGCGATGACGAAGGCCGCCGGTGCGGACATCACGCTTGCCGCCAGCAGATTCTTGATGACGGACACGCGCATCGCATCATCAGCATCGGCGCCGCCGACAAGCGTGCCGACGTACACGGCCAGCACGGATCCGGCCACGGTCGCAAAGCCGCCGACCATCAGCGTCGCATATTCGCTTCTTGTGAGCTTGTTGAGATAGGGACGCACGCACAGGGGCGCCTCCGTCTGCCCGACAAAGACGTTGGACGCCATGACCATCGCCTCGGCGCCCGTCACACCCATCGTCTTGCGAAACACCCACGCGAGGGCGGCGATGATGCGCTGCATCACGCCGATGTGATACAGCGTCGCCATCAGTGCGGCGAAGAAGATGATCACCGGCAGCACGCGCACGGCGAAGATAAAGCCGATGGGATTATCGTCCTTCAGCAGCGCATCCCCGAAGACGAACGCAATCCCCGCATCCGCCTTGAGAATCACCTGATTGACGAACTGCGCCAGCCAGTCAAAGAGGTTGACGACGCCCGGCGTCTTCAGCAGCAGCAGGCCGATCGCACACTGCGCCGCCACGCCGATGAGCGCCAGGCGCAGCGGGAAGCGTCGCCGATCCTCGCTCAGAAGTGCCGCAATTCCGAGGAGAATCACGATGCCCAGCACGCCGCGCAGATCGCCCATCAATCGCCTCCAGCCGGTTTCGGCGCATGCAGATGTCTGCGGCAGCGATTCTCGAACATGCCCGGGCCGCCGACGACGATGGGCTCTTTGGATTCGAACAGCCGAATGGTGTGCACTGCCGGATGGCCGCAGATCGCGCACGGCGCCGTCAGCTTGATGACTTCATCCGCCTCGATGAGCAGCAGGGCCATCTCGCCGAAAGGCTCGTTCATGCTGGTGCGATCCAGGCCCGCCAGCACAAGCTCCGAACCGCGACCGAGCAGGACGGTGATAATCTCATGCAGCCCTTCGATGAAAAAGTGCGCTTCATCCAGGCCGATCACATCCGCATCGATCGAAAGCAAATCTTGCGGCGATTCGATCGCAGCGCCGGACATGGAGCGCCCATCGTGCGTCGTCAGATCCGTCGGGTGGTAGCGATCATCAAGCGATGGCTTGACGCATGCGACGCGCCTGCCTGCATCGGCGGCGACTTCGAGACGCTCGATGAGCGCCGTCGTTTTGCCGGCGAACATCGGCCCGCAGATCACCGTCAGCCGGCCCGCAGGCCCGTCGCCATCCATGAACATCATGTTAACGAACGAAAGCGCGGGATCGGCCAGACGCCGGCAGCGCAAAAAGAAAGATCAGGAAGCTCTTCCCTCGTTTGCGGCACAAGGGGCGCTTCCTGATCTCTCAAAATAGTGTCGTTCTTGCGTCAGATCCGCCGGTGATTCACCAGCGGCCGCCGCCGCCTCCGCCCGATCGCTCGGTGCGCGGGCGCGCCTCGTTGACTTTGAGCTGGCGGCCCATGTGCTCCTGCCCGTTGAGCGCCTCGATCGCGGCGCGAGCCTGCGCATCATCGGTCATCTCGACAAACCCGAAACCGCGCGCTCGCCCGGTCTCACGATCCACCATCAACACCACGTCTTTCACTTCGCCGTGCTGACTGAAGAGCTCCGCGATGTCCGTATCGGAAGCCTGAAACGAAAGATTGCCTACGTAGATCCTCACGAAACCATCCCAAAACCCGAGCGGAAGAACCCGGACGCGATCCTCGGGAGCCAGCGCGCCCGACTCGCCGCACGCAGCAGTGCTCGACCGCACGCGCGCGACGACGCCAAATCAATCGCAAAAAGAATAACAAACGAAGGCCACGCCTCCCCGCGATGGCCGCCCGCGGCCTCCGGCTTCGCGATTTCGCGCACCACTCCCCCATTGAGAGGGGGCCTCCGGACCGACGGAACCCCCCTGCGGACCCCCTCAGGCCCATTCTCGGCGCAGAAAGCCGGATTTGGCTTGCCGCTCACCCGCTCCCTCCTTTAATCTGACAGGCGATCAGAGAGTTGGCTGGTCGATGCGCTCCTCACCCCCACTGTGGGCGGGGCGCATCGACCAGCCGATCATTTTGGCCCGACCGATTCCCCGGACGGGCTCGCTCCCTCGCCGGCCGCAAATCTGACCACGATTCGCGGCGGATTGCGCTTGTCTCTCTGGTACCTTGAAGAACAGAGAGCGACTGCACACGCAGCCAGAGGCAGGCCGACCATGTCCATCAGAGTTACTTCGATCACATTCCGCGCCCCCATTCTCGCGCTCGCATCCATCGTGATCGCGTTCATGTCACTCGCGGCGACGCCCGCCAACGCGCAGTTCACCGAGGCGCCGGCCGCGGCAGACATTCGCGACATGGGCGTCACCGAGCATTTCCAGGATCTGCTTGATCAGTGGCGCGCCGAGATCGCCGCACAGCCCCCCGCCGGCATCGAAGAAGGCTGCGGCAACTATCGCTGCGGCTGCGGCGCTGCCTGTGGTTGCGGCGATGTGTGCGGCTGCGGCTTTGACGATCAGGGCCCGCAATACGGCCCCGATCCGCGCGGCGTCTCGTACAACGGCATCTATCAGAGCCTGCGCGTCGCCATGCGCTCTCGCATCAGTGTCGAGGAGTTTCCCGGATTCTTCTCCCGCGCCAATGATTGCTGGGGATACGTCTCATCAACCGGACGCGAATACGCCCTCGTCGGCCTCAACGCCGGCACGGCCATCGTCGAAGTCACCAACCCCGTCGCGCCGCAGATCATCAATATCATCCAGCATCCCGCCAGCAACTGGGGCGATGTGAAAGTCTTTGGCGAATACGCCTACTCCGTCAATGAAACGGGCGACGGCGTGCACATCATCGATCTTTCCAATGTCGATGAGGGCGATGTGCGTTTCGTCGGCACATTCGCCGGCGGCGGCGCCGTCACCAATCACAACATCGCCATCAATGAAGACTCCGGCTACGCCTACCTCTGCGGCTCGAGCATTCTCAATGGCGGGCTCATCGCCATGGATCTCTCCGATCCTGAAGCGCCCATCATGACCGGCGCCTGGACGGAGGCGTATGTGCATGACGCCGAGATCGTCAGCTACACCGAAGGCCCATACGAAGGACACGAAATCGCCTTTCTTTCCTGCGGGCGCACCGGTCTGGCCGTCGTCGATGTCACCGACAAGCAGAACATGATCACGCTTGCACTGCGTCAGTATCCCGGTCTGAGCTACGCGCATCAGGCATGGCTCAATGACGACAAGACACATCTATATATGAATGACGAGCTCGATGAAGTGCAGGGCCGGGCGGATACAACACGCACGCTTGTATGGGATGTCTCCAACCTGGGCGGCATCACGCTGGCCGGCGAGTTCACCAGCCGTCGCAGTTCGATTGATCACAATCTTTACGTGCAGGGCGACATCATCTTCGAGGCCAACTACACCAGCGGGCTTCGCATCTTTAAGGTCATCCACAATCCCGCCACACCGCTGCAGGTCGGCTGGTTCGACACGTATCCCAATAGTGAGTCAGCCTCTTTCGCCGGAGCGTGGTCCGTCTTTCCATTCCCCAGCGGCAATGTGGTTGTCACGGACATCAACCGAGGGCTCTTCATCCTCGATCCCTCCGAGGCCATCGCGTTCGAGCGCCCGCGCTTCCCGGTGCCGATTCCCGATGGCTGGCCAACCGAATATCCGGAAGGGCCCATCGTCGGCGGGACCGAGCTTCCGCCCCGCGGCAGCACGTTCTCAACACCAAACGCCGGCATCGGATCGCACAAGTCAGATCCCGGCGCGATCATCACGCCACCGTTCGGCGATGTTGATTACGACGGCGATCTCGATGCGCACGACCTGACGTACATCATTGAAAATCTCGGCACGGCGTCCATTACGGATGATCTCAATGGCGATGGCGTGGTCGATGTGAACGATCTGATCGCGCTGATCCGCGTCATCTCCCGCTGACGATCAGCGATCCTCATCCATCGCGTCGCCGGCGATCTCCGCAAACTCCGCGGCCTGCGCCTCATCGCCAGTCGCCTGATACAGCAGCGCCAGTTGCTTGGCCGCCAGTTTGACGCGGCGCATGTCAGGCTCCGGGCGGCTGGTCAGTGAGTCGTAACTCATCGTCAGCTCGCGCTCGGCATCCTCGTACTTGCCCTGCAGGCGCAGGCATTTGCCATAGTGCCCGCGGAAGACGGCCGTGTAGAGATGACCGGGTGGGAAGATCTGCGAAGCGGTCGCCACGGCTTCGGCCAGCAGCGCCTCGGCCTCGGCCAGTTTGCCCTGTTTCGTCAGCAGGCCGCCAAGATTGGACATCGAAACAAGCGTGCCGGGATCGGAATCCCCCAGCGTCTTCCTTCGCGCTGCGAGTGTGCGCTTGAGCACGACCTCGGCGCCATCGATATCGCCCGCCTCTTCAAGGAAGTAGCCATAGTTGTTGAGCCAGCGCATCGTTGACGGATGCTCGTCGCCGAGATCCTCGGAGCTGATCGCGACGCACTGTTCAAAGAGCGGCCGCGCCTCGTCATACGCCTCCTGCCCCATGAGGAACATCGCCAGATCATTCATCGTCGCGATGGTGCGCGGATGGCGCTCACCGAGAATGCGCCGGCGCCCGTCGAGCGTCGCGCGAAAGATCTCCTCCGCCTCCTCATCGCGCCCCAGATCCTCGAGGATCACCGCGTAGTTCTGCATCGCCGCCAGCGTGACCGGATGATCATCACCCTTGGTCTTGCGCTGCGACTCAAGCGCGGCTTCGATCGTCTCGCATGCTTCCGTCGTGCGGCCGGCGCGCTGCAGCGTCAGCGCAAGATTCGTCTGCGCCGTGATCGTGTCCTGATCCTCCGGACCCTCTGACTTCAGGAATCCCGCAACCGCCTCCTGCTGAATCGGGATCGCCTCGTCGAAGCGACGATTGTTCACCAGGTATCCCGCCAGCGCATTTTGCGATCGCACCGTCTCGATATGACCTTCGCCCAGCAGGCGCGCGTTGCGCTCCACCTGCTCGCGCAGCTCGTCTTCATCAATCTCATGCAGATCAATGCGCAGATCGTTGAGCATCCGCTGACCCTTGCGCGTCTTCTCGTCCGTATCCCCAAGCTCCGTGCGCCGGATCTCCAGCCCGCGCTCGATGTGCGGACGCGCCAGCTCCGGCCGGCCCAGACTGCGATACGTCGATCCGATCGTCATGCGCACCGAAGCTTCGACCAGGGGCTGATCCTCAAACGCGCCGTCAATGTCCCGCGCCGCCTCATCCAGCGCCTCGCGCACCGTCAGCTCGCGCCCCAGCGACTGCTCCGGCTTGGCCGAGCCCAGCAGATCGCTCGTCAGAAACTCGTTGATCGCCTCCGCCTCAGCCTTGGAAAGATCAGCAGCTTCGCGCGACGCGACCTCGCGCTGCAGCGCAAGCTGCGCTTCCTGCTCAGCCGCCTGGGCGCGCGTCATGCCCACGCTTGCCGCGACCAGCCCGCCGATCATCGCCAGAATCACCACCGCCGCCGCCGCAACGCCCGCCCGATTGCGCCGGACGAACTTGCTCACCTTGTACGCCGTGCTCGGCGGACCCGCGACAACCGGCTCATGACTCAGATGCCTTTGAATGTCAGCCGCAAATCCCGCGGCAGACGCATACCGGCGCGTGCGATCCTTCTCCATCGCGCGCATCGTGATCCAGTCCAGATCTCCCTTGAGCTGGCGCGATAGCCCGCCGAGGTCAGTCGATCGCTTCTGCGCGACCATGCGCGTCTGCTCGCGATCAAGACTCGTCAGCTTTGTGCTCGGCTTGGGCGGATCCACCTCGCGAATGCGCCGCTGAATCTCGCCATACGCCGCGCTGCGCAGCTCCTTGGCATCGAAGGGCAGCGTGCCGCAGAGCAGCTCGTACATCAGCACGCCGAGCGAATAGATATCCGTGCGCGTGTCGATATCCAGCCCGCTCATCTCGGCCTGCTCGGGGCTCATGTACTCCGGCGTGCCGATGATCTGTCCCTGCTCGGTGAAGAGCGAGCGCTCCGTCAGGCGCGCGTGCGTCGCCTTGGCCACGCCGAAATCAATCACCTTGGGCGTCGGCTTGCCATCCTGCATCGCGATCAGCACATTGCTCGGCTTGATGTCGCGATGAATGATGCCCTTCTGATGCGCATGCTGAATCGCATCGCACACTTCGAGGATCAGACGCAGCCGCGCCTCCGTCCCCAGCTTGTTCATGTCGGCGTAGTCGGTGATCGGCACGCCCTGCACATGCTCCATCACGAAGTAAGGCCGACCAAGCTCGGTCGCCCCTGCCTCGAAAACGCGCGCGATGCATGGATGGCTCATCAAGGCCAGCGCCTGCCGCTCGGATTCGAATCGAGCCACGACCTCGCGCGTATCCATGCCCAGCTTGATCAGCTTCAGCGCGACGCGCCGGCGCACGGCGCCCGTCTCTTCGGCGAGATACACCTCGCCCATGCCGCCCTCGCCAAGCGTGTCGATGATCCGGTACTTGCCGATGCGCTCGGGGCGATCGCCCGGCGCGGTGCCCGCATCCACGGACACCGGCCGCCTCGGGCTCGACTCCATCGTCGGCGCATCGCTCAGATCCCGCTCTTCGGGATGATCAGACATCATCATCAAGGTCGTCCTTCCGGGCGTTCCCCGCCGGGATGAAAGGCGCAGAATCACCCGCGCTGCCGCAGCCCTCGCACGAAGATTCGCTTCCGCACACAGTGTAACCCCAGCCCGGCGAAGCGCCCCACGTAAAGATGCGGCGCCCCCTCCCAAGCGAGTAGAATCCCCTGTCGAATGACCCAGCCAACCGGCCACATCCTCATCGTCGGCGCCGGCGTCATCGGCGTCTGCGCCGCCTACGAACTCGCCTCCAGGGGCTACAGCGTCACCATCATCGAGCGCGATGAAGTGGGCCATGGCTGTTCCTACGGCAACGCCGGGCTCATCTCCCTCGGCCACCTTCCCATCCCCAGACCCGGACTCATCCGCCAGACCCTCAAATGGATGGCCGATGGCGACAGCCCCCTCTACATCGAACCTCGACTCGATATCGATCTCGCTCGATGGCTCTGGAAGTTCCGAGCAGCCTGCTCGCCCGATCAGCTCGAGCAGAGCATGCGCATCACCTGCGGCCTGTCGCGCCTCTCCGAAGCCGGCTTCCGCCACTTCGCCCAGACCGAACATCTCAATTTCGACTTCCGACCCCTCGGCTATTACGAGGTCTATCGCACCGAAAAAGGCATCGAAGAATCCCAGCGCAACGCCGAAATCACCGCGCGTCACGGCTACGCCTACGAACGCATCGACGGGCCCGAACTCCATCGGCGCGAACCGGCGCTCGCAAAGGACACCATCGGCGCCATCTGGTATCCGGACAGCTTCTTCTGCGATCCCTACCGCTTCGTCAGCGAAGTCGGCCGACTCGTCAAACGCATGGGCGTCGTCATTCGCGAGCATGTCGAAGCGAAGAGCTTCATCGAAGATGGCGATGACATTCGCGGCGTGATCACCGCGCAGGGCGAGCCGATCGAAGCGGATGCGGTGGTGCTTGCCGCGGGCATCTGGTCGGAGGCGCTCGCCCGCAAGCTGCGCATCCGCGTGCCGCTGCAGGCGGCCAAGGGATATCACCGCGACATTCCCGAGACCGATCCCCCGCTCTCGACCGCCTGCCTGCTCGGCGAATCAGCGATGGTCGCCACTCCCATGAGCGGCCATCTGCGCCTCGCCGGCACGCTCGAGTTTTCCGGTGTCAATCTTGATGTTCGCCAAAACCGATTGAACATGCTCACGGAAGGCGCGCGCAAGTACCTGCCCTCGATCAACGGCGCCGCCCCGACTTCCGAATGGGTCGGCATGCGCCCCTGCCTGCCGGATGGCATGCCCATCATCGGCTGGGCGCCCAATCATCGAAACCTCTTCATCGCAACAGGCCACGCCATGCTCGGCCTGACCTTCGGCCCGGCGACGGGACGACTGGTCGCTGAATGTGTTGCGGAGGAAGAGACGTCGATCGATATCAGCGGTCTGCGCGCGGATCGGTTCTGAAAACGACGATCGCCTCCGCCACCCTCTCCCGCGCAGGCGCAGCCGAGTGGGAGAGGGCAGGGTGAGGGCTCCAACCTTCTACCTATTTCTCCATGCCTCAAACTGTCTGGTTGTCAGGCTGACGAAACAGCGCGGACCGACGCTTGCGCTTGTCTCACATCCCCCAGTTCCCAATCAACAGCGCCAGATCCGAACTTCCCACACTTCCATCCCCATCAAGATCCGAATCACACGCCGCCGGCGCCAGCGGGCAAGGCCCCCAGTTGCCGATCAGAATCGCAAGATCGCCGCTGCCCACCGTCCCATCACCATCAAGATCCGCCGGATGAGGCGCATCACACACAAACGCCGTCAGCGCGACAGCATCCACGCCCGACTCCACAACCGATCCGCCCACACCAAGATCAGTGGAGATAAATCGAATCCGCACCTGATCCGTCAGCGCGACGAACTCGCCGATGCGCAGCGAGTTGAACTCCCACCGATGCGTGTTCTCGCTCACGGCGCCGACGGGCGTCCACGAGCCGCCATCATCATCGGAAAGCTCGACGACCATCGAATCCTCATAAGGATTGGCGCCGAAGTTATTCGAGTGCCACGAATAGAACGAGATGAACGCCTCCTCGGCGTCCGAGCAATCAAGCGCCGGCGAAGTCAAAATCACCGAGCCGCCATCGACATCGCTGTTGGCGACGAAAAGATCATCGACGGCATCCGTCAGAAACGCGTAGCCGCTGCCATCAGCATCCGATACGGGATCGCCACGATCCCCGCCAAGCTGAGGCGGCACGCGCTCCCAGAAGCCATCATCCGCAACACCGGTAAACGACCAGCCCAGATCCATCTCCGCATCATCAGCAAATCGAATCTCGCTCGAAGTCGCCGCAGCCAGGCCGTGCGAAGAGACCGGCGCATCCGGCGGATCCGTAAACGGCGCCGCGCCCGCCGTCGCCTCGACGTAATACAGCGCCGAATCCCCGCACGCCATCGCAGGCAGCGTCGCCTCATACATCCCCGGCGACATCTCCGTGAGCGCAATCGGCGCAAACCCGCCGCCACTAAGGTTGAACTGAAGCTGCGCCGAACCCGGATCCAGCGCATCGCCGCACAGCGAATCAATATGCACCGTCAAGGTCGGCGCAGGGCCCGGCGTCACACTTCGCGTCGGATATCCATCCGGATACGAAAACGCCAGCCCTGTCGGCACATCAAACGCCTCGATCACATTCGAAACCGTCCCGCCCTGCGGACTGAGCGCACTGAACCCAAGCCCGCGCGACGCAAACCCGGCCCACAAGGCGCACGCATTGGCGCCTCCATTGTTCACCACATCCGCCAGCAGAATCGCATCGCGAGCCTGTACGAAACTCGGATTGGCCGGCGCCAGCTTCAGTGAATCCGTCAGCAGCACCAGCATCATCTCGTTGGCCGCGAAACCATGCGTCGCCGCCATCTCGGTGCGGCAGGCAAGCAGCATGTTGCACCAGATTTCGCCCATGTTGTGCACACTGTTCGGCACCGCAGAGCCAAACGCCGGATTCAAAGGCACGCCCGGATCCACATCAAACTGATCCGGATCAATATCCTCAAATGTCACCGGGCTGCGCAGCGGATCATTCACATACGGATACCGGCGAATCCCGAAGTAATAGTTCGTATCAAACCCCGGCTCGCCCTCATACGTCGCATACCCGCCGATCGCATGCACGCCCGCAAAATCATCGCCCGGCTCGGCAAGCAGACAGATCGCATAGAAATCGCTCCACCCCTCGCCCATCCCCGCGCCCTGCGGCGTCGTCAGATCGCCAAGCAGGCGAATCGTCAGCCCGTGCGTCAACTCATGATGCACGATCTGCGCATCAAAGGCGCCATCACGACCATTGGGCAGCGCATCCGGCCACAGGAACATCTCCATGCGCCCATCCGTGCCATCCAACCCCAGCGTGAGCATGCGCGCGTTCTCATCGCCGAAGCCATCCTGCACATCCGCGATGATCGCATCTCCGCCGACGCCGCCGCGACCGAAGTTGTCCGTCTGATAGTTGCCAAACTCCTCGGTGAACCCCAGGCCATACAGCCGATCGTGAAACCAGTTCGTCAGATAGAAGACCTGCGTCACCGCCGCATCGCGCGTCAGTGATGGCGACATTGAATCATCGAACGCAAAATCAAACACCCGCGCCGGCGATCCCACTGGCCGCGGCAAGTCATCAACGTTGTCCCCATCCACATCCGTGTGCGCCCGCACATTGTTCCCGACCGTCGTATTCCCTCCATCGGGAATCCAGCCATCCGGACTCGCAACCGCATCCAGCGCCACAAGCGTCTCCATCGAACGCGCCACCGGCGTTCCCTGCGTTCCATCAGGCGTTGCCGGACCGGGCGTCAGCGGCGCCGGCGAATCACCCGTAAAGACGTGATACGTCGCCGCCTCCGTCCCGCCATGATGCGTGCCGCTGATCCTTCGCAGCACATCGCCATTGGTCGCATCAACCGTAACCTGCCACAGATCGCCATTGGCGTCATACAGCGCCACTTCATACGCGGCGCGCAGCTCAATCTGCGAGATCGGGAAGTACACGCGCTTCGTCAGCGTCTCGCCCAGCAGCCCGCCGGCGCGCTCGAAGCGCTGCATGGATCGTTCATCGGGCGCTGCGCCGATCGCACGAGGCAGATCAAACAGCCGCACGCCGACATGCTCAGCCGCGAGCACAATCGCCGCCGCCCGACCAAGGCGCAGTTCGCTGACGGCGAACCCATCTTCCGGCGCCGCAAGCATTGTGTTGCTGATCGAAATCAGTTCTCCCCGCGCCGTGACACTTGCCCGCAGCTCACAGCCGGCGACATCGATCTCATCAATCTGCTGCTGCCGCCAGATCGTCGTCATGCCGTTGTGCGCCGTCACGCCCTCGCGCGACACCCGCGCCTGCGCCAGCGCATCCCGCCCGATGCGAAATGTCTCCCGATGATCAACCACATACGACGCGATCACCGCATGCGGATCAACAGCGCCCACAACCGGCGCCGTCAGCAGTCCGCGGCGACTTCGCACGAAAGTCGCCGTGCCGAATCGCCCGCCCTGATCAATCACCGCCCCTGCCGCGGTCATCCGCTCGCTCGAAGCGACGATTCCCTCGCGCACATCAAAGGTCGCCGCCGGCTCGCCCGCACTGGCTGCGGCGCACACCATCACCATCGCGCCGCCGATGGCCGCACATCCGTGAACACAACCGCGCATCATTCGTCGCGCCAAACCTCTTCTCCTCACGCGGCCGCGCCATCGGCCGCCACCCCCATCCTATCCCGCGCCCCCGCCTCCCCCAACGCCGAATCCGACAATCCGCCCCGGCGCACAAAAAAACCCGGGACGCGCTGGAGCGCATCCCGGGCTTCCTCGCTTTGACTGACGCTTCCTGGAGGCAGAAGCGCTCAGATCACGTCAAGTCACTCAACGCTGCACGACGTACACCGTCTCCAGCGCACGATCGATGCGACGCTGCACATCGGCCATGTGCGCCGCCGTGTAGGGATCGCCGCTTGAAGCGCCCTTCTTGGCCTTCTTCGAGATGCCCTCGAGCTGACCAACCGAAAGAGCGCTGATCGTGCGAAGACTCGGGCTCGAAGACTCAAGCAACGCAAGATCGATCAGACGATCAACATGCTCACGCTGCAGGTTGCGCCGGAAGCTCGATGTCTCCGCATCGCTTCCATACCGACTGCTCGACTCCGCCCACACCGCATCAGCGATGGTCTCCATCACCTCAGCAAGCGTCAGCACATCGCCCGAATCCTGCGCGCGATACTCATTGTCATACACGCGGCGAAGCTTCGTCGGGCTCATCATGATCGACATGATCGAAGCCTGAAGACTGCCGACAAAATCATGCACCGGCATGCTCGGATCCGCAATCAGCTCGTTGAAGCCCTGCGGATCCCACCAGTACTCCTTGCCCAGATGACGCACGATCTTCGGCGTCAGGCCGAACGCATCATCATTGAACGCATTGCTCACGACCAGATCCAGCGCGCGGCGCTGCGTCTCGGCCGGAATATCCTCGATCGGCGCCCGCTCGCCCGGATCGCCCTTCCAGTCATTGTTCTCAAACGAGCCGCCCACCCAGCGCGACGCGATGTACATCGCGTAGAACTGCGTGTTCATCAGACCGTTCAGACGACGACGCGCAACAGCCCACGACTCGCCATCCTTCACAATGTCCTCGAGCAGCCTGTCCTGCAGCTCATCGCACAGAGAGATACGCGACTCGGCGAACTTCAGATTGTCGGCGCCCATGTCCCACGTCATGTTGCGCGGATCGCCGCCGACCGACATCGCGATCTGACTGATGAAGATGTGATCCGGATCAGCCACCTGGCTGCGAATCTCATCCAGCTTGTCCTCAGGGCCGTAGCCATAGGCGATGACCCACTCGTCGTAAGGACCAACCTCGCGCGTCGCATAGGGGCCCTGCTCCTCGCCGCACTCATGGTTGATGTTGATGGCGCAATAGTCCATCACCGAACCAACCGACGGACCCTCAAAGTCGCCCGAGTTCATCTCCTCAAGCGTACGAATCGTCGAGGAAGCCATGTTGTGCTGCAGACCGAGGCAGTGACCAACCTCGTGCGCCGAGATGTAGCGCGTCATCTGACCGACATATTCCTCGGGCAGACCGTCGACCATATCGACATCCTCGCCATCCTCGGCGCCTTCCATCAGGCCCGCCTCAAACGCAAGGCTCGCCAGCGACATGTTCATCGCCATCATCGAACCGATGTGGCATGCCGTGTTCGTCGGATTCTTCAGCGACTTCGTCCACGGATGCTCGCGGCTGGTCAGCGGCTCGGTCGCCGCCTTCTCCAGATCAAGCTTCTTCTGCAGAATCAGCTTCTCGCGCTCAACCGGCGAAGCCAGACGCACACGCGGATCCCACTCCGGATTCGCGTCATAAAACGCCAGCGTCTCCGGACTCATCGTCTCAGACACCATGCCCATGCTCAGCGATGACAGATTCTCATTCAGATTGCGCGTCAGACCCTGATGCCACACAACATCCGCATCAAGAATCTCACCCGTCATCGGATTCGTGCGGCTCGGACCAATCGCATACGTCTGATCCGTCACATTCCAGCGGAAGAAGTTGTATCGCGCATCCTCAGGATCCTTATCCATGTGCGCGCCCGTCGTCGCATCCTGCTGGTAAACCTCCAGCGCGCCGACGATGCCGATCTCTTCAAACGCCTTGTTCCACATCAAAATGCCGTCACGCACATACCGGCGATACTTCACCGGCGTTGTGTGCTCGATGTACCACACAAGCGGCTGCTTCGGCGGGCTCATCGAAAGCGAAGGATCAGCCTTCTCAATGTTCCAGCGCGAGATGTATCGATCCGTCACATCCGCATTGATCGGAACCGAGTAATCCAGATACAGATCGTAGAAGTAGCCCAGTCTCGGATCAGCCTTCCGCGGCTTGAACCCCGGCGTGCCTTCCATCAGATCCAGCGCATACGTCAGACGAATCAACTGACCCGTCTCATTGGGAAGCTCGTACTCGAAGATCACATTCTTCGGGAAGGCCTTCACCTTCTGAATGGATGCAAGCGTCGGATTCACCGCGCGAAACGTCGGACCGTACGGCGTGTCAGGCGGAAAGAACTTCGAAGCGCTCTTCGTGCCCATGCTGCCAAGATCAACGACCGGGCCGCCGCCGGGACCCATCGCAACAATCGGAAGCGCCGTGATGACCGTGCCCGTGTAGAGCTGGTTCATCGAGTCCGTCGCATTCTTGTCGCTGCTGGTGCGCTCCCACAGGTTCGGCTCGATCAGCGCAAGCTGCTTGCCGATCTTCTTCCACTTCGCGTAGAAGGTCAGACCCATCACGCCCGCCTCAGGATGACCGCCCGAGATCGTCGGCGAAATCATCAGAAGCTGACTCTCATAGTTCGGAGGAAGCACGCCGAGCAGCTTGCCCGACTCGCGATCCACATACAGGTCGTACAGAGGCTTCGCGCCGTCAGCCGTCGAAACGACCTTCTCAAGCTTCTCCACAACCTTGTCAAACGGCGGCAACTCACCTTCGCCGCCATTGCCCTGCGCGGCCATCATCGCCGCCATGGCGCCGGGAGGCATCTCCATCGCAGTCGTCGACGCCTGATCACCAGCGATGGCGATCGACATCGTGCCCGCAACTGCCCCGCACAGTGCGATTTCCTTCAGCATAGTTTCGCTCCATTCACGATCGTCAATGTCATTACGGCCAACCCGACGCCGCGCCAAAACCTCGTTCCAGCGCCGCCAGAGCCGATCCCCGAGAGACACGGCCACACGAGCGCCGCTCCCCCATCCAGACGCGTGATACCGCCACTCCCGCCACAGGCTTCACATTCCCGAGGCCAATCCTCTTAAGGCGCCTCAGAAGCGCACGAGCGCAGATTGTCCCCCCCGGCGCCCCCCTCTCGACCCCCTGACAGCCTGTCAATCTCTGCGCACGCATCACTTCCACCCCCATGTGGCGGAACCGGTCCGCGACGACTGCCGAATATGCTCGCAGCAGAAAGGCCCTCCATGAAGAAGCGCCCCCTCTCCTCCTCTGCCGCCTGTCTCCTCGCCCTCGGCGCTGGAGCCTCCGCAATCGCCGAGCCCCCATTCCCCGCAGACTTCAACGTCGGCGCGCTCGACACCGCCCTCGACATCGCCATCCTGCTGAGCTACTGGACGAACTGAACGACCCTGCCAGCCTGCAAACATGCTGGCGGCAAAGCACCCAATGAACAAACGCCCCCTCACATGTGCCGCTTGTCTCCTCGCCCTCGGCGCCGCAGTTCCCGTCATCGCAGACCCGCCCTTCCCGGATGTCCTTCCGGTGAACGAGCTGCGCCTTGATGAAGGTTTCCGAATCGTCCGCGCCCCCGACAGCGGCGGCGCCGGAACCGCCCTCGCATCCGCAGGCGATGTCAACGGCGATGGCGTCGATGACATCCTCATCGGCGCCTGGAACGCATCGCCCGGCGGAGGGCTTCGCACAGGACAGACCTTCGTCGTGTTCGGCGACAGCGACATCGCGCTCCACGGCGACCTCGATCTCGACACACTTGACGGCTCAAATGGATTCGTGATCGACGGCGTCAGCGAAGACCCTCTCAGCAGATGGTCGATCGCAGGCGCCGGCGATATCAACGGCGACGGCTTCAAGGACATCGTCATCGGCGTCCCGTACGTCGGTCTCTATCCGAATGAAGACCGCGGCATGGCGTTCGTGATCTTTGGAGCCGCGGACATCGGCGCGTCCGGCGTCATCGAGCTAGCCTCGCTCGATGGCAAGAACGGCTTCGCCATCGAAGGTTTGTCCGGTGGCGATCGTCTCGGAGAGTCCGTCGATGGCGCAGGTGACGTCAATGACGATTCAATCGACGATCTCATCCTCGGCGCCCCCGGCGTCTTCGACCGCGATGATGACTTCGGCGCAGGACGAGCGTACCTCATCTTCGGCGCTGCTGAGTTGGGCGCCGCAGGCAGCTTTGATCTCGACGCGCTCGATGGAGACAATGGCTTCCGATTCACGTCGCGTTCCTACGCAAACAACAATCTTCGCATCGACGGAGTCGGCGAATCCGTCGCAGGCGTGGGCGATTTCAACGGCGACGATGTCGACGACCTGCTCATCGGCGCCCCGGGGTCGACGCCTGACGAGTCTGCACGCGGCGAGGCGTATCTCATCTTCGGCAGCGCCGATCTCGGCGCCTCCGGGCGCATGCAAGTCGAGGATCTGACCGGCGCCAACGGGTTCGTAGTAAGAACTGTCGACGAGCGATTCGAGGATCTGGGCAGCATCGTCGCGGCCGCCGGTGATGTCGATGCAGACGATCACGCGGACGTGATCATTGGGCGACCGTACTTCGGGCATCGCTCGATTCTCCTGCGTGGCGGATCAATCGTTGGAGCATCCGGCGCGATCACGATCTATGAGAGTGCAGAGTTCGGTGGCCATGTCATCTATGGTCCATGCAATGACATCGCGTGCGCCGGTGACATGAACGCGGACGGCCTTGACGACACTCTCTTCGGTCTGCGCCTCTCAGGCGGTTGTAATCCATTTGGCGGCGTCGATCCCGGCTTGGCGTTTGCGCTCCTGGGAACGCCAGATCCCCAGGCGCAGGATCCGGTCGATCTTTATGCGCCGTCTCCGCACGTCATTCAACTGATCGGCGATGCGCATGAACTTCCACCAACGGATTTCTGCCCCAAAGGAAGTCCATATCGGGGATTCGGACAGACTCTCTCCGCCGCCGGCGATATCAATGACGACGGCTACGACGACTTCCTCCTGTCCGTGCCGTCTGCCCCCCGCGTCCACGTCATCTTCGGCCGCAACGTCACATCACTCGGCGACCTCGACGACAACAACACCGTCGACGCAACAGACCTCGCCGACCTCCTCACCCAGTGGGGCCCATGCGCCGAAGAGCCATCCCCCTGCCCGGCGGACCTCGACGGCTCCGGCCATGTCACTGCGCTCGACATCGCCATCCTGCTCAGCTATTGGACGAACTAAGTCCCCACTTAATCCAGCGTCTCCCGCAGCTGCTCCCCATCCACGCGCAGCGTCCGACGGATCTCATCCGTCTTGAACCCAAGCAGCTTCGGCCGCATCACGCTCTTCAGCGCCACGACGTCATACAGCTCCTTGACCATCCCCTCGATGCGCAGCCAATGCTCCGTCGTCCCCGTCTCAAGATCCACGACATGCACGGCGCAGCGCGCCTCGGCCGCACGATCTTCCAGGTTCTTATCAAGAGGCAATCCGCTGAACGTCCTGTTCTCGCGGCTGGCGCTCAACCCCACCAGCGCCTTCTTTCCGAAGAAGCTCATCCCGCGCAAAAACCCAGGGCAGAACGCCACCTCGTGAAACGAGCGATCGCTCCCGCCCGTGTTCACATACCCCAGAAAACCCGTCCCCGCATTCAAAAGCCACACGCGATCCGGCCAATCAGGATGCACCCGCGGCGAATGCGGCATCGACAGCCCCTCAGCTGCCACATCATTCGTCCGCACATCCATCAAAAGCCCGCCGCCATCACGATGATCCCGCCAGCCATCACTCACATCCGACCGACTCACCATCGATACATACGCCGGCTCTCTTCTAACAGGATCAAACGCCATCCCGTTCAGATGACAACGATCCTCCGCCACCAGCCCCGAAATAAATGGCGGCTTCCAGATCGGCACAAAACTTCGCTCCGAATCCACCGTCGCCAGACAGTTGAACAAAGTCGCACAAAAGACCGGCGTCCCATCGCTGCGGCAATGCAGATCGTGAATATCAATATCACCCGTCGTATGCCCCACCGTCGGCACATACAACCGATCAAACCCGTCAGCCGTCGCGGCGCCCTGCGGCACATAGTTCTCCATCCGCCACAGCTGATACAGCGACGTCATCCACACCGTCTGCGCCGCATCATCAACATGCATCCCCATGCATCGATTAAACGTGCGCTCAAAGACGGAAAGCTTCCCATCCGGCTGCACGCCGACCATAAAGAGCTTCCCGATCTGATACGTGGTGAACGCCAGACTCACGCGCTCCCGAGCCATCCACGAGACCAGCCCGCGTGAAGCCGTGAGCGCAAGCCCCTCACCCTTGCCCGTTCCGCCTGTTGGTGTCTGCGTCATGCAAAAAGCGTATCAAGCGCGCCCGGAGAGTGTCACAGCGGCGCCCATGATTTCCTGTTGGCGATTGCGGCGGCGAGGCGTATCTTGGGCAAATCCCGAGGTTGATTCCAGCACGAACCATGCACCAGACCCACCGCACAACAGCCGCGATCCTCGCCTTCGCCGGCGCCGCCGAAGCGATCGGCGGATCTCCATTTCCCGCGTTCATCGACCTTTCCTCGCTCGACGCCTCCGTCGGTGTCGCGATCAATGGAGTCGATGATAGCGATCAGGCAGGCTTCTCAGTCTCATCCGCTGGCGACGTCAACGGCGACGGCATCGACGACATCATCATCGGAGCATTCGGAGCAGAGCCGAACGGCCATGTCTCAGGCGCTGCCTACGTCGTCTTTGGAGCGCTGAACATCGGCGCGGCCGGAGCGATCGAACTCTCGTCAGTGAACGGCGCAAACGGATTCGTCATCAATGGCATCGCTGGGTACGACTACGCCGGAAGATCTGTCTCCGGCGCCGGCGACATCAATGGCGACGGATATGCCGACCTGATCATCGGCGCCACAGGCGCGGACCCCAGTGGCGATAGGTCAGGCCAAAGCTATGTCGTCTTCGGAGGCCCCAATATCGGCGCCGGCGGAGCGATTGAGCTTTCATCACTCAATGGCGTCAACGGTTTCGCCATCAACGGAGTTGATGAACACGACGGCAGCGGCGCGTCGGTGTCCGCCGCAGGTGATGTCAATGGCGACGGAATGGGCGACATCATCATCGGCGCGCCCGGCGCAAGTCCTGCTGGCTTACACGTCGGAGTGAGCTATGTCGTCTTCGGAGCGCCCGCCATCGGCGCATCCGGCGCGTTCGAACTCGCGTCGATCAATGGCGCAAATGGATTCGATATCAGAGGCGCCGTTACCTACGACTTCAGCGGTTTCTCCGTTGCAGCGGCCGGAGACGTCAACAACGACGGATTCGATGACGTGATCATCAGCGCGTTCGACGCCGATCCACACGGACACCGCTCCGGCGAAAGCTATGTCGTGTTCGGCGGCAAGGAAGTCGCTGCCGGCGGCTCACTCGAACTCGCAACGCTCAATGGCCTGAACGGATTCGCCATGCGCGGAATCGATGAGAACGATTACAGCGGCTTCTCCGTCTCAGGAGCAGGCGATGTCAATGACGACGGCATCGACGACGTGATCGTCGGCGCCTTTGCTGCCGATCCGAATGGCTTTGGCTCCGGCGAGGGATACGTTGTCTTCGGCGCCCCGACGGTCGGCGCCGGCGGAGTGATCGAACTCTCGTCCCTCAACGGCGCAAACGGATTCACGATCAACGGAATCGACCTTCTCGATCACTGCGGACGAGCCGTTGCGGCCGCCGGTGATGTCAACGGAGACGGCGTCGACGATCTCATCATCGGCGCATATCGCGCCGGCCCTTTGTCATCACACGAAGGCGAGTCTTACATCATCTTCGGCGCATCGGATGTCGGCACAGGAGGCGTCATCGAAATCTCAACGCTCGACGTCAATGATGGTTTCACCGTGCGCGGAGACCGCTCAGGCGATCACAGTGGCGAAGCCGTCTCATGCGCGGGCGACGTCAACGGCGACGGCGTCGCCGACCTGCTCATCGGCGCGCGACAAGCTGATCCAAACGGGAGCTTTTCAGGCCAAACCTTCGTCATCTTCGGCCGCGCACGCTCCTCCGCAGACCTCAACTGCGACGGCCTGATCAGCGCCGTCGACCTCGCCATACTCCTCAGCTTCTGGGGACCATGCGCCGCCGCGCCAACCCCCTGCCCCGCCGACATCGACGGCTCCGGCGACATCGGCGCCTCCGACCTCGCCCAACTCATCGGACTCTGGGGTTCCTGAGCACGACGACCACCGGCGCGCCGCGCGCCGTGGTCCCATACACCTGAACAGGGTTATCGCACCACGTGCGCACAGCTACGCGCGTCCTTATCAACCCGCATTCGACCAATTTTGCTGGGAGCGGGCGCCAACTCCACTTAAACTCTTGCCTCCTGAGTTCTTACGGAGGCCATGACCATGCCCGCCCGTGCGCCGTTTTCATCCGCCGCCATCATCCTTCTCGCCGGATCAGCCGCCGCCATCGCCGCCGGCCCATTCGGCGAAGTCATCGAGTTGTCAACCCTCAATGGCGCCGATGGCTTCGTGCTCAATGGCGCCGGCTTTTATGCCAGCAGCGGCTACGCCGTGTCATCCGCCGGCGATATCAATGGCGACGGCGTCGATGATCTCATTATCGGAGCCTATGGCGCCAGCCCGAACGGCACAGCCTCCGGCCAGACCTATGTCGTCTTCGGCGCCACCGACGTCGGCGCCGGAGGGTCCATTGAACTGTCAGCGCTCAACGGAACGAATGGATTCGCCCTCGATGGAATCTACGACGTCGATCGAAGCGGCGTCTCCGTCTCAGCCGCCGGCGATGTCAACAACGACGGCATCGATGATCTCATCATCGGCGCCAATTATGCGGATCCCAACGGATCCGCATCCGGCGAAAGCTACGTCGTCTTTGGTGGACCCACCGTCGGCGCCACCGGAACGGTCGAACTCTCATCACTCAATGGCGCCAACGGGTACATCATCAATGGCGCCAACGCAGGCGATTACAGCGGCGGCGCCGTCTCATGCGCCGGCGATGTCAACGGCGACGGCATCGATGATCTCATCATCGGAGCCCGCGGCGCCGACCCGAACAGCTTCAACTCCGGCGAGAGTTACGTCGTCTTCGGAGGATCCACCGTCGGCGCCGCCGGATCGGTCGAACTCTCATCACTCAATGGCGCCAATGGGTTCATCGTCACCGGCCCAAACGCGGGCGATATCTGCGGCAGTTCCGTCTCATCCGCCGGTGATGTCAACGGCGACGGTGTCGACGATCTCATCATCGGCGCCCACGGCGCCGACCCCAATGGACTGTACTCCGGCCAGAGCTACGTCATATTCGGAGGATCCCACACCGGAGAAGAAGGAACAATCGACCCCTCCACCTTCGATGGCGAAGAAGGATTCGTCATCAATGGTGTCAATGCATACGACCGCGTCGGCCGCTCCGTATCTTCCGCAGGTGATGTCAATCGCGACGGCTTCGACGATCTCATCATCGGGGCAGAAGGCGTCGAAACAAATGGAAACTTCGCCGGCGCAAGCTACATCATCTTCGGCGCCCCCGATGTCGGCATGGGAGGAACAATCGAAATCGCGTCGATCAATGGAGCGAACGGCTTCGTGATCAACGGCGTCGATGTGAACGACTCAAGCGGCAGATCCGTCTCATCAGCAGGCGATGTCAACGGCGATGGATTCCATGATCTCCTGATCGGCGCATACAAAGCGCAGCCGAACGGGCCTGACTCCGGAGAGTGCTACGTCGTCTTCGGTGGCCCGGCCGTCGGCGCCGCAGGAACAATCGAACTCGCCGCGCTCGATGGTGATGATGGATTCGTCCTGGAAGGAATCGAACAGGACGACCTCTGCGGCGTCTCCGTCTCACCGGCCGGCGATGTCAACTGCGACGGAATCGATGACTTCCTCATCGGCGCGCCTGGAGCCGATCCGAACGGCTCGTACGATGGCGAATCCTACGTCGTCTTCGGCAAACCATCTCAGTTCTGGAGCAACCCAGCGGGTGGCGATTTCGACACCGCATCAAACTGGCTCTGCAACGCCACCCCGATCGCGGGCTATGTGGTGATCAACCCGGCAATCGGTGTCACCGTCAACGGCCCTCCCGGTGCGCTCTTCGTCAGCACACTCGTGCTCGACGCAGACCTCGGCCGCACAACGCTCGACATGCAGGCGGGCTCACTCATCAGCGTCGAACGTGATTTCACGATCTCCTCGTCCGCCGCACTCGTCGGCGAAGGAACGTTCGTCGCCGAATCCGCCTTCACCAATGACGGCCTTATCGAGCCGACCGCCCTCGCGCTCGTCGCAGCGCAAGGCATCACCAACAGCGGCGACATCACACTTGAAACTTTCGGCCCGACAACGACCCCCGAGCGACTCACTGTCTTCGGAGCGCTGACAAACGAGACCGGCGCACACATCACCGCACGCGGCGCCGCATCCATCGAGTTTGCCGATGGCGTCACTAACTCCGGATCACTGAGTGTCGCATTCGCCCAGGCGACCGTCACCGGCCCGCTCACCAACGTCGGAACCGATGACGGCATGGGCGGATTCGACCCCCTCGGAGTCATCTCTGTCTCCGGCGGATCCGAAGCGCTGCTCTCCGGAGACATCCTCAATCAATCGAACATCTTCGTCACGCCCGACTCCACACTCTCCATCCTCGGCAGCCTCACCGGCAACGGCGTCTCCGGCCCCGACGGCATGGCAGGAACAGTCTTCATCGAAGGCGACTTCAATCCGGGATTCGCGCTCTCCACATCCATCACATGCTTCGAGGGCGACCTCACCATCAGCGCCCGAAGCGACACGTCCATTTCAATCGGCGGCACAAGCGCCGGCGCGCAACACGATCAGGTCATAAGCACGACATCAGTCACTGCCGCAGGCGACCTCAGGATCGAACTCGTAGGCGACTTTGCCCCATCCCGCGGCGACACCTTCACCATCATCAGCGCGCCCGCCGTCAACACGTCGTTCAATACGTTCACCGCGCCGCCCCTGCCGGACCCCCTCGTCTGGCGACTCATCGAAGAGCCGACGCACACCCGCGTGCTCGTCACTGTCGCCGCGGACCTCAATAGCGACGGCGTCGTCAGCGCAAACGACCTCGCCACACTGATCAACAATTGGGGCCCGTGTCCCGCGTCGCCAACGCCATGCAAGGCAGATCTGGATGGCGACGGAACAATCGGCGCTTCCGACCTTGCCCGCATCATCGGACGCTGGGGATCCTGAACCAGATCGTCGCCGCCACGACTCTGGATCCTGCATCTTCCGGCACTGACGAAAACCATGTCCATGCCCACTCGCGCACCGATATCCGCCGCCGCATGCATCCTCCTCGCAGGATCAGGCCATGCCGTCGCAGCCGACGTGTTCGGCCCGGTGCTCGAGCTTTCAAGTCTCAATGGCGCCAATGGCTTCGTGCTCAACGGGATCGATGCAGATGACAGAAGTGGTCTCTCTGTCTCCAATGCCGGCGACATTAATGGCGATGGATTCGACGATGTCATCATCGGCGCCTACCGCGCCGATCCGACTGGTGATTTCTCCGGTGAAAGCTACGTCGTCTTTGGAGGCCCAGCCGCGGGCGCTGCGGGAACGATCGAACTCTCGGCGCTGAGCGGAACAGACGGATTCGTCATCAATGGGGCCGAAGCGTTCGATCAGAGTGGTTTCTCAGTCTCAGCAGCCGGCGATATCAACGACGATGGCATAGATGATGTCATCATCGGCGCTCCTTTCGCGGATACGAACGGCGCCGCCTCCGGTGAAAGTTATGTCCTCTTCGGAGCGCCCGGCGTCGGCGCCGGAGGATCCGTCGAACTCGCATCGCTCAATGGAGCAAATGGATTCGTGCTTCGAGGAATCGACGCGAACGACTTCAGCGGCGATGCAGTCTCAGCAGCAGGCGATGTCAACGCCGACGGCGTCGATGACCTCATCATCGGAGCGCGAGGCGCCAGCCCGAATGCAAACGCATCCGGCGAAGTCTACGTCGTCTTCGGCGGACCAGCCGTCGGCGCAGGCGGAACATTCGAACTCTCATCCCTCAACGGAACCAACGGTTTCGTGCTCAATGGCGCCAACACGTTTGATTCGAGCGGCGCGTCCGTCTCGGCAGCCGGAGATGTCAATGCCGACGGCGCCGACGATCTCATCATCGGAGCGAATCGAGCTGATCCAAATGGACAGGACTCCGGCGAGAGCTACGTCGTCTTTGGAGGGCCCGCAGTCGGAGCTGTTGGATCAATCGAACTCGCAGCGCTCGATGGAACGAACGGATTCGTGCTCAACGGAGTCAGCGCCAGCGACAACAGCGGCGCCTCCGTCTCCGCGGCAGGCGATGTCAACGCCGACGGCGCCGATGATCTCATCATCGGAGCCTATCGCGCCAGCCCAAACGGCTCTTCGTCGGGCGAAAGCTATGTCATCTTCGGAGGACCCGCCGTCGGCGCCGGAGGATCCATCGAACTCGCATCGCTCAACGGAACAAATGGATTCGCGCTCACTGGCGTTGAAGCCAATGATCTCAGCGGCGCCTCCGTCTCCGCGGCAGGCGATGTCAACGCCGACGGCGTCGACGATCTCATCATCGGAGCGCCAGGCGGCGATCCGAACGGAGCCGCATCGGGCGAAAGCTACGTTGTCTTCGGAGGACCCGCCATCGGCGCTGCGGGAACGATCGAACTCTCGGCGCTCAGCGGCGACAACGGTTTCATCCTTCATGGCGTCGCATCGCCCGATAGCAGCGGCGCTTCCGTCTCGACAGCCGGAGATGTCAATGGCGATGGCGCCGATGACTTCATCATCGGAGCGAACTTCGCCACGCCAAACGGCGCCTCCTCCGGAGCAAGCTACGTCGTCTTCGGCCGGCTCTCGAACCTCTGGAACAGCCCAGCCGGAGGAGAGTTTGACGATCCAGCCAACTGGGTCGCCTGCGCCGTGCCAACTGGCGGAGTCATTACGATCGAATCCGCCTTCGGCGTCACAATCAATGGCCCCGCCGGCGCCGTCTTCGCCGATGCCTTTCGCCTCGCGGCAAGCACCGGCCGCACCACCTTCAACATGCAGGCCGGCTCACTCATCAGTATCGAAGATGACTTCACAATCCCGACATCAGCCGCACTTACCGGCGCCGGAACGCTCATCACCGAAGCCGAGTTCACGAATAACGGCGTCATCGAGCCGACCGCGCTCACATGCATCGCCGCGCAGGACATCACAAACAACGCCGACATCAACCTGGCAAACTTCGGCCCCTCACCTACGCCGCATCAGCTCAGTGTCTCCGCCGCGCTGCATAATGAAGTCGGCGCCCGAATCACCATACGCGGCGACGCAACCATCGAAACCACCGGCGGCGTCACCAACTCCGGCGCAATGAGCATCGCATTCGCTCAGGCGACCATCACCGGCCCGCTCACCAACACCGGAACCGACGATGGCATGGGAGGCTTCGATCCACTCGGACTCATCTCCATCTCCGGCGCCTCCCAGGTCGACATCACCGACGACCTTCTCAATCAGTCCGACATCATCCTCGCTGCCGATTCCTCCCTCTCCATCCTCGGCAGCCTCACCGGCAACGGCGTCTCCGGCCCCGGCGCAGGCCCAGCCGGAACAGTTTTCATCGAAGGCGATTTCAACCCAGGCTTTGCGCTCTCAACCGGCATCGCATCCTTCGACGGCGACCTCAACATCGGCGCACAAAGCGAAACCACAATCTCCATCGGCGGCCCCACCGCAGGCGCACAACACGATCAGATCACCAGCGCATCAACCATCACAGCCGCAGGCGATCTCACCATCGAACTCATCGGCGCCTTCACCCCATCCCGCGGCGACACCTACACCATCATCAGCGCACCAACCGTCAACACAACCTTCAACAACTTCACCGCGCCACCACTCGCAAACCCCCTCGTCTGGCGCCTCATCGAAGAGCCAACAGAAGTGCGCCTCCTCGTCACCGTCGCCGCAGACCTCAATAACGACGGCGCCGTCGGCGCAGTGGACATCGCCACACTCCTCGGCTTCTGGGGACCATGCCCCGCCGCGCCAGCGCCATGCCCCGCCGACCTCGACGCCGACGGCCAGGTCGGCGCCTCCGACCTCGCCCAACTCATCGGACTCTGGGGCGGTTGAACCGGGCACGCCCCCTCCGCGCCGCTCCCCGTGCGCCCAATTCGTCGGCGTAGCTCGCGCCCACGCCGATTGAACAAGCAATCCAGTTCGCTTGGCCGATACATCCAGGACCGCTTCATTCTCGACCTCCCCCCTGAAGGGGAGATACACCGAGGTCCTGCAGATGAAATCCCACCCATTGGCGCGATACGCGCTGGCCGCATGCGCATGCTTCGCGCCCGCACGTGTCGCATCCGCCCAGTCGCCCTTCCCCTATATTCTCGATCTTGAGACGCTCGCCTCAGGCGATGGCGTCACGATCAACGGAGCCCGTGGCCAAGGCGCCGAATCAACCGACCGAGGCGACTACAGCGCAAGAGCAGTCGCGCTCGCCGGTGACATCAACAACGACGGTATCGACGACCTTCTCATCGGCGCCCCATACGTTGACACGGAAACCTCAACGAACGCCGGCTGTGTCTACGTCCTCTTCGGCGGCGCCGAGTTCAACGCGCACGACACGATCGAACTCGCCGACCTCGATCCAACCATGGGATTCTGCATCTTCGGCGCCACCGAGTACGACGAATGCGGCATCTCCGCCGCCGCGGCGGGTGACGTCAATGGCGATGGCGTTGACGACATCATCGTCGGCGCCGTCAATGCCGATCGCGCGGGAAACGCGTACATCATCTTCGGCGCCGAGGACATCGGCGCATACGGCCCCATCGATTTGGGGACTCTCAGCGCCGGCCAGGGCGCCATCTACCGCGGCTTCGATGTCAGAAGCTCAACCGCCTCGACTGTCTCCGCCGCCGGAGATCTCAATGCAGACGGCTTCGATGATGTCGTCATCGGCGCACGCCTGGCCAACCCCGGACGCCTGGACCTCTGCGGCCAGGCGTATGTCATCTTCGGCGCCGCCGATCTCGGCGCCCACGGCGTCGTCAATCTCGATTCACTCAATGGCGCCAACGGCTTCTACGTCAACGGGCGTTTCCAGAGCGGCCACACCGGCAGCGCATTCGCTGTCGGAGATGTCAACAACGATGGCCGCGACGACCTTCTCATCAGCGCCCCCTACGCGACGCCCAGATACAACCAATGGGTCGGTGAGGTCTACGTCCTCTTCGGCTCGCCGACCATTGGAAGCGCCGGCGTCATGCATCCGGATGACCTCGATGGCGGGAACGGCGTCGTCATTGTCGGCGCCTTCAACAGCTTCGAAACAGGCCGTTCACTTGCGACTGGAGATCTCAACGCCGATGGCGTGGCGGACATCATCATGGGCGCCGTCGGACTCACGCCTGACGCAGAACATGGTTTCCCGCGCGACATTGGAGGCGCCTGGGTGCTCTATGGAGGCGCTCATCTCGGCGACGATGCGATCGTCGATCTTGAGCAGATCACCTCATCCGACGGGTTCCTGATTCTCGGAGTAGACGAGAGCGATCAAGTTGGCGCCTCCGTCGCCGCCACGGATCTCAATGCGGATGGAATCGATGACCTCATCATCGGCGCACCCGGCGCAGTGCGGATCTACAAGGGAGAGACGTATGTCTTCTTCGGCGCCGCTGATATCGGCGCAGACGCCGAACTCTTTATCAGCGAACTCGAATCTCTCAACGCATTCCGAGCGGTAGGCTTCGACCAGCTCTCATACTCAGGATCACGAGTCGCAGCCGCAGGCGATGTCAACGCCGACGGCGTCCAGGACTTCATCATCGGCGCATCCAGCGCAAGCCCGGATGGCAGAAAGAACGCCGGGCAGTCATATCTCATCTTCGGCAGACGAGCGCCGCAGCCCGGCGATCTCACCAATGACGGCCGCGTCGATCTCGCGGATATGGCCACCCTCCTCGGCGACTGGGGCGCCTGCCCGCAGATGACCGCATGCCCCGCCGACTTCGACGAGTCCGGCGCTGTCGCCGCACACGACCTCGCCATCCTCCTCAGCTACTGGACCGCGCCCGACGCCTCGAACTGAGCCAACTCCCATGCGCACGAACACCCTTCATCGTTACATCGCCGCTCTCGTATTCGCCCTGATCCCCGCCGCCAACGCATCCGCGCAGAGCCTCTTCCCCGCGTCGATCGATCTCATCAATGTGGCCCCTGGTGAAGGCGTGATCATCGACGGCATAAACGACCACGACTTCAACGGTTTCTCCGTCGCGCGAATCGGAGACATCAACAACGACGGCCGGGACGACTTCGCCATCGGCGCTCCCTACGCCGGAGACTTCGACAACTTCGAGTACTTCCAGGGCAAAGCCTTCATTCTCTTCGGCTCCCCGGACATCGCGGACGTATCGACGATCGACCTTGCGAATCTCAATGGACACAACGGATTCACCCTGACCTCATCGGAGGACTTGCATCGACTCGGCTTCGTCGTCGCGGCGGCCGGCGACATCAACGATGACGGCGTCGATGACTTCCTCGTAACCGCCGATGGCGCCTCAGTCGGCGAAAAACGCAGCGCCGGAGTCACCTACATCATCTTCGGCGATCCAGACATCGGCGCAGGCGGCGCCCTCGATCACACCGCGCTCGATGGCGGCGACGGCTTCACCTTCGTCGGCGCGCACACCGATGACCACTGCGGACACGACGCCGATGGCGTCGGCGATGTCAACGCGGACGGCGTAGACGACATCATCATCAGCTCACCCGCTGCGAACTACAACGGCCAGGTCTATGTCATATTCGGTTCGACCACTGTCGGAGCCGCCGGAATGCTCGCACCAACAGATCTCAACGGGCACAATGGCGTCATCATCAATGGCGCCTACTTCGAGGATCAATGCGGCGATAGCGTCGCATGCGCCGGCGATGTCAACGCCGATGGTCACAACGACATCATCATCGGCGCCCCCTACGCCGCGCCGAACAAGCTGTGGTTCGCCGGAGAGTCATATGTCGTCTTCGGCGGCCCTCAGCTCGCCTCGCAACCCGTCATCGAACTGACGGATCTCGATGGCGCAAACGGATTTCGAATTCTGGGTTTCCAGCAGCAGGACTTCAGCGGCGTCGTCTCATCCGCAGGCGACCTCAACGCCGATGGCGTCGACGATATCGCCATCGCAGCGCCTTCCAGCGTCACCGCAGAGACTGGTCGACTAAGCGTCATCTTCGGCCGCCCCGGCATCGGCCAGGACGGCGTGCTCGATTTCACGGCGCTTCCCCCGTCCCAGTCCATACTCATCACCGGCCCCGATGCGCTCAGCTCATTCGGATACGCCATCGGCAACGCCGGAGACCTCAACAACGACGGCCACGACGACTTCGCCATCGGCGCCCCCGGCACACACACGAACTTCTCAGGCGCCGTCTATGTCCTGTTCGCATCATCATCATTCAACACCCAGCCCGTCTGCGACCTCGACGCTCTCGATGGCGCCGACGGATTCGTCGCATACACGCTCGCCGACGACGGCGTCTGCGGCGCCTCAGTCGGTGCAGCCGGAGATATCAATCATGATGGCGCCGATGACCTCCTCATCGGAGCGCCATGGACGGACATGCCCGGCGCCGAACACAGCGGCCGCTCATACATCATCTTCGGCAAGAGCCCAATCCCTGCAGATCTCACCGGCGACGGCGTCATCACAGCGCTCGACCTCGCCACACTTCTCAGCTACTGGGGAACCTGCCCCGCACAACCCACCCCCTGCATCGCCGATCTCGATGGCTCCGGTGATGTCGGCGCCGCCGACCTCGCCGAGATGATCGGCTACTGGGGTTCCTGACCACTGCGCTCCTTAAATAGGATGCCCCCCAAACTTCCCCCCACCCCACATTCCTCCTTGGATCGCCCTCATCCCTCAACTAAGGTGTCCCCCAGGGACCACCTGAAGGGACGAAAATGCCGATCAACCTCCGTTTCAAGACCTCCGCCATCCTGCTCCTCGCAGGATCCGCCCACTCCGCATTCGCAGGACCGACCCCTGGCGAGGTCGAACTCTCAGCGCTCGACGGCTCAAACGGATTCGCCATCAATGGCGCAGCCGCCGGTGACACCAGCGGCATATCAGTCTCCACCGCCGGCGACATCAATGGAGACGGCGTCGCAGATGTCGTCATCGGCGCCTATGAAGCCTCGCCCGCCTCCGGCGATTACGCAGGAAAAACATTCGTCGTCTTCGGCGGCGCAGGCGTCGGCGCAGGCGGATCCGTCGATCTCGCACTGCTCAACGGAACCAACGGCTTCGTCATCAACGGCGAAGCCGAATATGACTACAGCGGATTCTCCGTCTCAAACGCAGGCGATATCAACGGCGACGGCGTCGACGACATCGTCATCGGCGCCATCTACGCCACCGCAAACAAGCAGTTCTATGCCGGAAAGACATACGTCGTCTTCGGCGCCATGAATATCGGCTCGTCCGGTTCACTCGAACTCGCCGACCTCAACGGCGCCAACGGTTTCGTCATCAATGGCGGCGACGAATACGATATGTCCGGCTTCTCCGTCTCAGCCGCAGGCGATATCAATGGCGATGGCTGCGATGACATCACCATCGGCGCGCCCCTCGCCTTCGCAGGGGGCGACTTCTACGCAGGCCAGGCCTACGTCGTCTTTGGTGATGAGAACATCGGCTCAACGGGAGTCATCAACCTCGCCGCGCTCACGCCGACCCAGGGCATCGCCGTCGCAGGACCCGGCGCCTACAACTTCGCCGGCTTCTCCGTCGACGGCGCAGGCGATGTCAATGGCGACGGCTGCGATGATCTCATCCTCGGCGCGCCCTACGCCACCGCCGGCGGCGAATACGGCGCCGGAAAAACCTATGTCGTCTTCGGCGACGAAAACATCGCCGACGCTCCAGTCCTGCTCCAGCTCCTCAATGGAACCGATGGCTTCGCCATCAATGGCGCCGCAGAAGACGATGGCTCCGGCTACTCCGTCGCAGGCGCAGGCGATGTCAACGGCGACAACTTCGACGACATCATCGTCGGCACGAGAAACGCCGCAACCGGAGATGCATACATCATCTTCGGCAGCGCCACCGTCGGCGCCGGAGGCATCCTCGATGTCACAGCGCTCAACGGAACAAACGGATTCGTCGCAACCAACGCCATGAGCGGAACCAAAGTCAACGCCGCAGGCGATTTCAACGGCGACGGCGTCGACGATTGCCTCATCGGCGCATACGGCGCAGATCCCGGCGGCCGCCTCGGCGCAGGACAGACGTTCCTCCTCTATGGCGATGCAAACATCGGCTCAACCGGCGCCTTCGATCTCGCAACCATCGACGGCGTCAACGGCCTCGCATTCAATGGCGTCGCTGTCGGTGACGCCAGCGGCTACTCCGCCGCATACGCCGGCGACATCAACGACGACGGCGCCACCGACATCATCATCGGCGCGCCCGACGCATCACCAGGCGCCATGCCCGCCGCAGGACAGTCCTATGTCATCTTCGGCGCATCCAGCGCCAACCCCGCCGATCTCTCCGGCGACGGCGTCGTCGGCGCAGTCGACCTCGCCACACTCATCGGCCTCTGGGGACCATGCCCCGCCGAACCAGCCCCCTGCCCCGCAGACTTCGACGACTCAGGCGATGTCGGCGCAAGCGACCTCGCATTCCTCATCGGATTCTGGACCATCTGATTCGCACCACCCCCCGAGCGCACCGATACCCCCTTCCCCAACCATTCGACGCACGCCCGCTTTATCGGTTCCAAACAAACCAAGAACCGGATCCCCACCCAGCCGCGGCTCGAATCATCTACCAACTCCAACGCCGTTTTCCCTACGAAAACACCATTCCACGATGTAAAATCACGGCGTAGCGATTCCTCCGGAGCCTCGCCATGAAGCAGCTTCCCACCTGCGCCGCCGCGCTCATCCTCCTCGCAGGATCAACCCACGCGGCAACCGGCGGCCTCTTCGGACCAACCGTCGAACTCGCCGATCTCAACGGCGCCGACGGTTTCATCATCCATGGCGTCAACGAAGGCGATTTCGCTGGCAAATCAGTCTCCGCGGCAGGCGACATCAATGGCGACGGCGTCGACGACATCATCATCGGCGCATGGGGTGTTGAGACGACCGACGACTACACCGGCGCCGTCTACGTCGTCTTCGGCGCAAGTGACATCGGCGCAAGCACACCGCTCGAACTCGCATCGCTCAATGGCGCCAACGGTTTCGTCATCTATGGACAGGCAGAGAACGATCGCTTCGGCGAATCCGTCTCAGCAGCCGGAGACGTCAACGGTGATGGCCTCGACGACATCATCATCGGCGCTTCATACGCCACCGGCACGAGCGGCGCAAGCTACATTCTCTTTGGCGCCGCAAACATCGGCGCCGGCGGCGTATTCGATCTCGCGACCCTCGATGGCTCAAACGGCTTCTTCGCCAGGACCAGCCAGGTGAGTTCCGACGGCAGGTCAGTCGACGACGCCGGCGACATCAACGGCGATGGCGACGACGATCTCATCATCGGCGCCCCGTTTGCAAGTTTCGATAGAGTCTGGACCGGCGCCGCATACGTCGTCTTCGGAGGTGTCGGCGTCGGCGCCAGTGGCGACGTCGAGCTTTCAGATGTCGATGGCGTCAGCGGATTCCTCATCAAGGGAATCGAGCACTTCGACGAAACCGGCCAGTCAGTCGCCGCCGCCGGTGACATCAACAACGATGGCATGGACGACGTCATCATCGGCTCGCCCACCGCCAATCATTTGGCCAAAGGCCGCGCATACGTCGTCTTCGGCGACGCCAACGTCGGCGCCGGCGGCACGCTCGAGCTCGCCACGATCAACGGCGCAAACGGCTTCGTCATGAACGGACTCAACGACCGCGACTGGTGCGGCTGGTCCGTCACATCACCCGGCGATATCAACGCCGATGGCGTCGTTGATGTCATCGTCGCCGCCCATCAGGCCGACCCCAACGGCGACCGCTCCGGACAGTGCTATGTCATCTTCGGAGGCGACAACGTCGGCGCCACAGGCGAAATCGATCTCACAAGTCTCGATGGCGACAACGGTTTCGTCATCAACGGCGCCAACGAATACGACATCTGCGGCATGTCCGTCGCCTCAGCCGGCGACATCAACGGCGACGGCGTCGACGACCTCCTCATCGGCGCACGCAACGCAGATGGAAGCATCCCATACACCGGCGTCGCCTACGTCCTCTTTGGCAAGCCCGACATCGGCGCCGGCGGCGTCTTTGAACTCACAAGCGTCAATGGAAACAACGGCTTCGCCATCAACGGACGCAATCAGGCTGATCAGACCGGCGTCTCAGTCTCCGCGGCTGGCGACGTCAACAATGATGGCGCCGACGACATCATCATCGGCGCATGGGGCGACGACACCAACGGCGAACACGCCGGCGCCACCTACATCCTCTTCGGCAAACCCTGCAACGAAGCAGACCTCACCGGAGACTGCATCGTCACCGCCGTCGACATCGCCGAACTACTCGGCGCCTGGGGACCATGCCCCGCCGAACCCGACCCCTGCCCAGCCGACCTCGACGGCTCAGGAAACGTCGGCGCATCCGACCTCGCCATCCTCATCGGCGCATGGACAAACTGAAGCGCCGACTGCGCGCTTCAGCAAACGTCGCTGTCGACGCCACCAAAGCGCACCGATAGCCGCATCTCCTTCATTCGATGCGCAGCCGACTTATCGGTTCCAAACAATTTCAAAAACCGGATCCACACCCCCCCGCGGCCCGAATGAACCACTGACGCAAGCCGTTTTCCCTTCGAAAACAGCTACGCTCGGCGTAGAATCACTGCACCCTCGCGACTCCGGAGCCTCGCCATGAAGCAGTTCTCCACCCGCGCCGCCGCACTCATCCTCCTCGCAGGCATGGTCCACGCCGCGACGACAGGCACATTCGAAGCGACGATTGAGCTCACTGAACTCAACGGCGACAACGGGTTCACCATGTACGGTGTCACCGCAACCGAATACAGCGGCGGCGCCGTATCCAATGCGGGTGACATAAACGGCGATGGAGTGGACGACCTGATCATCGGAGCCCAGTTCGCCAGCGCAAGCGAAGCCGTATCCGGCAAGTGCTACGTCGTGTTCGGCGCCAAAGGCATTGGCGCGAGCGGCGGATTGGATCTCTCGACACTCAATGGAGCGAATGGCTTCACGATCAATGGCATTGATGCGAGCGACTTTGCTGGTCGCTCGGTGTCCGCGGCAAGCGACGTCAACGCCGACGGATTTGATGATCTGATCATTGGAGCGTACCGCGGCGCCCCCAACGGCTTTGGATCCGGAGAAAGCTACGTCGTCTTCGGCGCACCCAATGTCGGCGCAGGAGGCACGATCGAGCTTGCGACGCTCGATGGAGACAACGGGATTCCTCCTCGCTGGCGTCGACCCAGGTGACAGCAGCGGCGTGAAAGTGTCCGATGCAGGCGATATCAACAATGATGGCGTCGATGACATTGTCATTGGCGCCGTGAGCGCCGACCCGAACGGTGACCGGTCCGGCGAAGCCTACGTTGTGTTCGGCGCAGTCGACATTGGCGCAGCCGGCGCAATCGAACTTTCATCGCTCAATGGCGCGAACGGCTTCGTCATCAATGGGGTCGACGAAGACGATCGCTGCGGCGACTCCGTGTCCTCGGCGGGCGATATAAACAACGATGGCGTCGATGACTTGATCATCGGCGCTCTCAACGCTGGACCCGATGACAACGAATCGGGTGCAAGCTACATCGTCTTCGGGTCATCCAACGTCGGCGCAGGCGGGGTGCTTGAGCTTTCATCGCTCAATGGCGCCAACGGATTCGTGATCAAGGGCATCGATGCTGATGATCACAGTGGCCATGCCGTCTCCTACGCTGGCGACATTAACGCCGATGGCGTGGATGACGTCATCATCGGAGCGTATGAAGCCGATCCGAACGGCAACCTCTCCGGCGAGAGCTACGTTGTGTTTGGCGCAGCCGGAATCGGCGCCGGCGGAGCAATGGATCTCGCATCACTCGATGGCGCCAACGGATTCGTGCTGAATGGAATCAACAGCCGTGACTGGAGTGGATACTCAGCATCCGGCGCCGGAGATGTCAATGGCGACGGCGTCGATGATCTGATCATCGGAGCCTTGCGAGCCGCCCCAAATGGCACAGACTCAGGCCAGAGCTATGTCGTATTCGGAGCGACTGATATCGGATCGAGCGGTGAGTTCGAACTCTCTGCGCTCAGCGGAGCCAACGGATTCGCGATAAACGGCGCAGGGCAGGATGATCGAAGCGGCCGCTCCGTCTCAGGCGCCTGTGATCTCAATGCCGATGGCATTGACGACGTGATCACAAGTGCGGGTGGCGCAGTTCCGACAAGGGGATTTAACGGCGCCACCAATGTCATCTTCGGCCGGTGCACGAACCCCGCAGACCTCACCGGAGACTGCATCGTCACCGCCGTCGACATCGCCGAACTCCTCGGCAACTGGGGACCATGCCCCGCCGAACCAGCCCCCTGCCCAGCCGACCTCGACGGCTCAGGAGACGTCGGCGCATCCGACCTCGCCATCCTCATCGGCGCATGGACAAACTGAACCGTCTCCGCCCTTAGCGCAAATCAAAAGCCGCAAACGCCCAAAAGCGCCCGCGGCCTTCCATCCCTTCCTCCATCAATCAAAGGGTGACCGAGGGGACTCGAACCCCCGACATCCTGGATCACAACCAGGTGCTCTAACCAACTGAGCTACGGCCACCATCTTCAGCCGCCATCCACGCGCCGCCGAGCCTCAATCCCATCCCGGGATCTCCGCCCCGCGCCCCGTAAAAGGCGACGGCCAGACGGTACGACCCACGATTCCCCTCGTCAACGTCTGACACCCGCCAAACCTGCCCCCCAGCGGCAGATTCCCGACAAATCCATCCCCGCCCAGGGGCCGCAGAACCCCCGCCGGACGCTAGAATGCCGCCGCCGACCTCAGCATCCAGCCAGGCCCACCAAGGCGGGCGCACGACGCCCGTCCGTGGCGCCATCGACTCCGGATGCGTCAGGCCACAGGAAACCCTTTAAGGCACAACAAACCTCGCAAGGCGCTTTTCGCAATGACAGTAACCGCAACCCTCACCGCCGCCGGACTCGACCTCAACTCAAGCCGGGTCCTTCGCAATCTCTCCCCAGCCGCCCTCGTCGAGGCCGCGCTTTCAAAGGGTGAGGGTGAACTCGCCGCCAACGGCGCACTCGTCGTCTCAACCGGCGATCGCACAGGCAGAAGCCCTTCCGACAAACTGCTCGAAGACACCCCCGAAGTGCACGACAACATCTGGTGGGGCAAGGTCAACCAGCCCATGACCAGTGAGCAGTTCGACGCCGTTGAAAAGCTCGCCATCGAACGCCTCTCAAAGTCAGAAGAACTCTTCGTCTTCGATGGCTTCGTCGGCGCCGATCCCAAGTATCGCCTCGGCGTCACCACCATCACCGAACATGCCTGGCACGCACTCTTCGTCCAGACGCTCTTCATCAGACCCACCGAAGAAGAACTCAAGAGCTTCAGCGCCGACTGGACCATCCTCAACTGCGGCCGCCACAAGCTCACCGAAGCCGAACAGAAGAAGCTCGGCATCAACAGTCCCATCTGCATCGCCCAGTCGCTCTCGCGCAAGAAGGTCATCATCTTCGGCACCGAATACGCCGGCGAAATGAAGAAGTCCATTTTCTACGCGATGAACTACGACATGCCCGATGTCGGCGTCTTCCCGATGCACTGCTCATCCAATGTCGCCGAAGACGATGCCGGAAACGTCGCACTCTTCTTTGGCCTCTCAGGCACCGGCAAGACCACGCTCTCCGCCGATCCCCATCGCGCGCTGATCGGCGATGATGAACACGGCTGGTCCGACGAAGGCGTCTTCAACTTCGAAGGCGGCTGTTACGCCAAGTGCATCCGCCTCTCCGAAGAAGGCGAGCCCCAGATCTGGAACGCCATCCGATTCGGCTCCGTCCTCGAAAACACCGTCATCGATCCCAACACGCGCGTCCCCGACTACGACGACGGCTCCATCACCGAAAACACACGCGTCACCTACCCCGTCGAGTTCATCCCCGGCGCGCAGATTCCCAGCATGGGGACGCACCCGAAGAACGTCGTCTTCCTGACCGCGGACGCCTTCGGCGTCATGCCTCCCGTCGCCAGACTCACCCCCGAGCAGGCGATGTACTACTTCATCAATGGATACACCTCCAAGCTCGCCGGCACCGAAGCCGGCGTCACGGAGCCCGTCCCCAACTTCAGCCCCTGCTTCGGCGGCCCATTCCTGCCGCGAACGCCCATGTCCTACGCGCAGCAGCTCGCCGAGCGCATCAAGAAGCACGGCGCCAACGTCTGGCTGCTCAATACCGGCTGGTCCGGCGGCCCCGCCGGCGTCGGCGAACGCTTCAGCCTCAAGTACACGCGCGCCATGGTCACCGCCATCCTCGATGGCTCACTCGCAAACGCCGAGTTCGTGACGGACCCGATCTTCGGCCTGAACATCCCCACCACCGTGCCGGGTGTGCCCTCCGAAGTCCTCAACCCGCGCGACACGTGGAAGGACAAGGCCGCCTACGACGAGAAGGCCAAGGATCTGGCGAGCCGCTTCCGCGCCAACGACAAGAACTACGAGATTTCAGACGACGTGCGCAAGGCCGGCCCCACCGGCTGATCGCGCCCGTCCCCCATTCATATGCCCGACACCCAAACACGCGCGCCGATGCAGCCCCATTCAGGGCCGCCCGAAACGGCGCCGCGTTCTCCTGCGCGCCCCGTACGCCCCATCCTGCGCGCCATCGAGTTTGTCGCACTCTTCATCGCCCTGCCCCTCATCTACGCCTACGGCTACATCGACATCCGGATGATCCCCTTCCTGCTCCTGCTCACGCTCGGCTGCGTCCTTCTCCTGCTCCTCGATCATTCCTTCCCCTCGCGCCTCCTCTGGAACGCCGCCCCGGTGCGCAAATCCATCGGCCCCGTTCTGATGTGGTTCATCCCGCTGGCCGTCGTCATCGGGCTGTTCACACTGCTCGTCAATCGCGACGGCCTCTTCGAGTTCCCGCGCCGGCGCACCACGCTCTGGCTCATCATCATGTGCCTCTACCCCATCTTCAGCGTGTATCCGCAGGAGCTGATCTGCCGCACGTTCTTCTTCCATCGCTACGGCCGCATCTTCGGCGAGGGCGCCGCGCTGATCGTCGCAAGCGCTCTCGCCTTCGCCTTCATGCACATCGTGCTTCTTAATTGGATCGCCGTCCTCTTCACCTTCGTCGGCGGCCTCCTCTTCTCATTCACCTACGCCCGCACAAAATCCCTGCTTCTGGTCACCATCGAACACGCCCTGTATGGGTGCTGGATCTTCACAATCGGCCTCGGAACCTATTTTTATGGGGGCGACGTCGATCGGCGCGAAGATAGGCAATCGCCTTCCGCGCAAACCTCGCATACAATGAATCCCGGGCCGGAGGAGGCCCCGGATGGAGAGAGCGTCAACCTGCTGGTGGGACTGCGGCAATGATCGTTTCAACACATGGCTCCGAGACCGTCACCGATGGTGTTCGCATCATCGTTGAGCCCGAGTATCTCGCAGGCGAATCCGCCCCCGAGAACAACCGCTACATCTATTCCTACAAGGTCATCGTCGCCAACGAGAGCGAGACCCAGATCCAGATCCTCTCGCGCAACTGGATCATCATCGATTCCTCCGGCAAGCGCAACGAAGTTCGCGGCGAAGGCATCGTCGGCAAGCAGCCCACCCTCCAGCCCACGGAGACTTTCGAGTACTCCAGCTGGGCGCCCCTCGAAACCACATGGGGCACCATGGAAGGCAGCTACACCGTCAGGAACGCCGACGGACGTCAGTTTGAAGCCATGATCGATCGCTTCTACCTCGTCGGACCCACCGACGACTGACCCGCCATCACGCGCGTTTTTTGACCTATCCACCCGCGCGCGGCACGATACTGACATCCAGTTGACCATCGGAGGGGAGTCCGACCAGTCCGCGCGCCCACCGTCTGCGCGCTGCGCCAATCCGGAAGGAGCGCTCTCATGACGACTCTCGCCATCGTGTCCGTCGCCGATCTCTGGCTGCCCATCCTCGTCGCCGCCGTCGCTGTGTTCATCCTCAGCGCGCTGACGTGGACAGTCATGCCGCATCACAAGAAGGAATGGAACCGCGCCGAGATCGAGCCCGAGATCCTGGCCGGCATCAAAGAGAAGAACGTCCCGCCCGGGCAGTACATGTTCCCCTACGTCGAGTGCGGCAAGGACATGAAGTCCCCCGAAAAGAAAGCGCTCTGGGAAGCCGGACCATGGGGCACACTCATCGTCTTTCCCGGCCTGCCCAATATGGGCCGCAACATGGGACTCTCCTTCGTCTTCTACGCCATCGTCGGCGTCTTCGTCGCATACATCTCCGGCCTCGCGCTTCAGCCCGGCGCCGACTTTATGCAGGTGCTTCAGGTCGCCGGCACGTGCGCCATCATGTGCTACGCCCTCGGCGGCATCCCCACCGGCATCTGGTTCGGCAAGCCCGCGCGTTGCTTCTTCACCGATCTCTTCGACGCCGTGCTCTACTCCGCCGTCACCGGCGTCATCTTCGCCCTGCTCTGGCCGGCCGCCAATGGCGTCGCCGATGCCGCCGGCGCAGCGGGCCTTTGACCGCGACACTGGCCCCCTGCCCCCCCATCGTGATACAACAGGCGCCATGAAGCGACGCCTAAATCCATCCCGACAAGCACTTCGCGCAGCGCAGATCCTCTGCGCTGCGTTTTTCTTTGGCACGCCGGCGCTCACCGGATGCGCAAGCACCGAGCCGCGAGCCGTCGCGCCCAACGAATCCTTTGAAGCCTTCGGCGTGACGATCCAGTCTCCCGTCGGCGAACTCTGGGCCGTCGATGAACAGCGCACGGATGACGTCCTCATCCTCAACTTCTCCCGTCCCGAGCCGGACCTGACGAATACATCCACCGCGATCGTCGTCGGCGTCGAGCGCTTCCCCGAAGACCACATCCGCGAAACCTACGGCTCGCGCGAGGAGTACTTCGATACGCTCAAGTCCAACTGGGAGCGCACGGCAAGGGAAAACGACGATCTCGATCGGTTCGAGATGATCGACTCCCATGCCTGGACGGAACGCTATCGCGGCCGCGAAGTCCTTCGCGCTCGCTCGCAGTTCAAGGAGCGCGACAACCCTCTCGCGCCGGACATGGTCTTCATCCTCGACAACGGCCAGTTCGTCACACTTCACCCGCGCAACGAAAGCGTCGGCGTCACCATCCTCTGGAGCCGCCGCGCCCCCGATGGCGCCCACACGACCTCCGCCGACGCCATCGCCAACGGCGTGATCTCGTCGATGGAGTTTGATTGAACAATGCGTGTGTGAGGCGATCGCGCCTACACTCCGCCGATGTCCTCCTTCAAGGATCATTTCTCCGCCCACGCCAGCGAATACGCCGCGCATCGGCCGGTGTATCCGCAGGCGCTGTTTGACTGGATCCGATCGGTGGCGCCGGCTGATGCGAGCGTTGTCTGGGACTGCGCGTGCGGGAATGGGCAGGCGTCTGTTGATCTGGCGGCTCGTTTCGATCGGGTGATCGCGACGGATGCGAGCGAGCGGCAGATCGAGTCGGCGCAGGCGCAATCGAATGTCGAGTATCGCGTCGCATCGGCGACGAACTCGGGGCTTGCAGAGGCAAGTGTCGATGTCGTGACGGTTGCGCAGGCGCTGCACTGGTTTGCCGGGGATGACTTCTACAACGAAGTGCGGCGAGTGCTTAAGCCGGGCGGGTTGCTGTGCGCCTTTGGCTACGGCCTGCAGCGGATTGAGCCTGCGATCGACGAGCGGATTGATGATTTCTACTGGAAGTCGCTGGATGGTTACTGGCCGCCGGAGCGGGCGCACTGTGATGATCTGTATGCGTCGCTGCCCTTCCCTGCGCCGGAGCTGGAGTCGCCGCAGATTCCGATGACGGCCGACTGGTCGCTGGATCAGTTCCTCGCGTACGTGGATACATGGTCGGGCGTTCGCCGCAATGCAGAGCAGACGGGGAGTGAGCCGGTCGAGGAGCTGGCCGCCGCGATCGCGCCATTGTGGGGTGAGCACGCGGCAAAGCGGACGGTGACGTGGCCTTTGATCCTCCGGGCGGCCGCCCCGCGCCCATAAGAACCGTGCGCACGGGACCACCCCTTGCCAGGGGATGGCGCTTGCCAACTGCCGCTGATCGTCAACAATCGTGCAGGTCGCCCAGACTCCGATAGAGGCGGCGATTTGGCATGAAGTTGAGTGCAACAGGCAGGTCCGCGTGCCGATAGATCGGCGGGCGCGATCCGTGTGCGATCTCTCCAGGACGAGAGGCGGATGCAGCGCAGCGAGGGAGCAGTCATGGCAAGTGAGACGGCCCCGAAGGCGAGTGACATCAAGAGTCCCGTCGAGGGTCTGATCAGGGCGCTCGAGAAGAAGGCGCAGGCGGACGCTGAGCAGCGTGTGACGCCGCGGTTTCCGGTGCATCTGAGCGCGACGCTTGTGCGCATGGATGATCTCGGACGTTTGACGCCTTATGCGACGGTGTACATCGCCGATATCTCGCTGGGCGGCGTGTGCATGCTGTGCGAGAGCCGCTGTCCGGATGGGGCGGAGTATCTGCTGAATCTGGAGAGCGTGCTTGGGAAGGAGTGCTTCCTCCCGATTCGCGCGATGCAGTGCCGCAAGGTGCTGGGCTCGACGTATCGCGTTGGCGCTGCGTTTATCAAGGCTCTTTCGAACGCGGAATGATGTTCTGCGCAAAGAAAGCGGGCGTGGTCCGATGGGCCACACCCGCGCACAAGGAGTTGCCGAGATATGCCGCGTTCGATGACGTTGATCATCGAAGAGGCGCTTCGAGTCGCCCTGTTGGTCGCGAAACAGAACAGGCGACGGCCCTATAGATGCCAGCGCATGATCGTGCGGGCAAGTGCGGACATGCCGTCTGCGCGGCCTCTGCGCTTCACAATCGGCGGTTTGTGCGGTTTGTGACGGCGTCCTTTCCGCATGTCCTAGAATCATCGCGTTCCCAACTTCCTGAAGGAGGAACCTGCGATGGATGTGATGAACCCTGACTACATGAATGCGGTGCGGGAGACGTTTTCGCGCGCGAAGTTCACGGATGCGATCGGTGTGCGGCTTCTCGACGCCGGGCCGGGCTGGTGCGAGACGGAGCTTGTGATCGAGGAGCGGCATCAGCAGCAGAATGGATGCGTGCATGCGGGTGTGCAGGCGACGATGGCGGATCACACGGCCGGCGCCGCGGGGTTCACGGTGATCGGGGCGGATGAGTGGCTCCTCAGCAGTGAGTTCAAGATCAATCTGCTGCGTCCGGCGCAGGGCGAGCGGCTGCGCTGCCGCGGGACGGTGCTCAAGCCGGGGCGGCGGCTGGTGATCTCGGAGGCTGAGGTCTTCGCGGTGCACAACGGCGCGGAGAAGCTGGTTTCGAAACTGGGCGTGACGCTTGCGGTGCTGAAGGTTGCGCCTCGTGACAATGGCGGATCGTAGAACGCGGGCGAGGCGCGGATTGATTCGTGTATGCTCGGGTTGATGACTCCGGCGGAAGCACAACAGATTCAGCGTCAGGCGCAGGCGCGGTATATGGCGGGCGATTTCACAAGCGCCGCGACGTTGCTGCGCCCGCTTGTCGCGGCGAAGCCGAAGGACCCTGATCTGCTGTATCGCCTGGCGATGGCGGAGATGTATACCTCTGCGTATCCGATGGCGAAGAAGCGGATCGAGCAGGCGCTGAAGATCGCGCCGAAGTCGCCGGAGCTGCATTGCGCGATGGCGCAGTGCCGGCAACGCGAGGGCGCAGTGGATGATGCGATGCGTTCGATTGAGACGGCGCTGCGGCATGCGCCGGCGCATGGCGGGGCGCTGCATGAGAAGGCGGAGCTGCTGCGCGTGATGGGCCGGTATGGCGAGGCGCTGGAGACGCTGCGCAAGGCGCAGGCGACGGGGCAGGTGAATCCGGGGATGGATCTGCTGGAGGCGCAGATCGTGGGCGTGCTGGAAGGGCCGGCGGAGGCGGCGGCGTTTCTTGAGGCGCGGCTGGCGCGCGGGGATCTTCCGGCGGGGCCGGAGGCGAGCGTGAAGTTTCATCTGGGCGCGGCGCTGGAGAAGCTGGGCGAGCATGATCGTGCGTTTGAACTTGTCGCTGAAGCGAATGCATCGCGCGGGGGCGCGTATGACGCGGATGCGACGGAGCGCTTTGCGGATGAGCTGATTGAGGCGTGGTCGGAGGAGTTCTTCCGGGAGGCGGCGCGGTCGACGAATGATTCGGCGGTTCCGGTCTTCATCGTGGGGATGCCTCGCTCGGGGACGAGTCTTGTCGAGCAGATCATCGCGAGTCATCCGGAGGGGTATGGGCTGGGTGAGCATGACGGGCTGACGGCGGTTGCGCATGAGCTCTTGCGTGATGAGTCGGGCTGGGCGATGGGCGCGAAGACGGGTGAGCTGACGGCGGCGAAGCTTTCAAGCGCTGCGCGGAAGCATCTGAATCAGATTCGCAAGCTGAACCGGAAGGCGGCGCGGATCACGAACAAGATGCCGACGAACTTTCTGCACTGCGGGTTGATTCGGCTGCTTTATCCGAACGCGACGATTCTGCATTGCGTGCGGGATCCGAAGGACACGTGTGTGTCCTGCTTCTTTCAGGATTTCGGGGCGCAGCATGTGTACACGCAGGATCTGAAGGATCTGGCTTCGTTTTACAGGGTGTATGCGCGGGTGATGGATCACTTCAAGCGGGTGTTTGGAGCGACGGATGAGGGCGGGCTGTTTGATATTGAATATGAAGCGCTGGTTGATGATCAGGAGCGCGTGAGCCGCGTGATGATCTGCGAGCAGCTTGGGCTGGAGTGGGACGAGGCGTGTCTTTCGTTTCACACGACTGATCGGGCGACGGTGACGGCCAGCCGCGATCAGGTGCGCAAGCCGATGTATCGCTCGAGCGTTGAGCGCTGGAAGCGATTTGAGAAGCATCTTTCGCCGCTGCTTGATGCGCTGGAGTAGGCGCGGGGTTTACTTGTTGAGCGCCTGGTTGATGGCCTGGCGGAGCATGTCTTTGACGCCGGGGCCGTAGCCGATCTGGTTGAAGATGATGTTCCCTTGCTGATCGATGACGATGGTGTGGGGGATGGGGCTGACGCCATACATCTCGGCGACGACGCCTCGATCGAGGAGGATGGGGAAGCTCCAGCCTTTTTCGGCGGCGAAGGCTCTGACCTTGTCGGGCGCTTCGCGGATGTTGACGGCGGCGAGGATGACATCGCCATCGTATTCATCGACGATGCTTGCGACGGAGGGAAGGCCGGCGATGCAGGGCGCGCACCAGGTGGCCCAGAAGTCGAGGATGACGACCTTGCCGCGTTTGGCGGCGAGATCGAAGGTGTCGCCTTCGAGTGTTGGCAGCGCGAAGTTTGGCGCGGGGCCCTGGGGGCCGGCGGGCTGTCCTCCCATCTGGCGCTGGATTTGCTCTTCGATGGCGCTGTTGATGTCGGCGACGACTTTGTAGCCAGCGGGGAGTTCGGGCGCATCGAATGCATCCTTTGCGGCCCCGACCTTGTTGTCATCGAAGTTGAAGCCGACGGTGATCATGAACTCGCCGGGTTGCATGTCGGGATTGGCGGGCGGCTCGATGACCATGTTGCGCAGCCAGGGCGTGTCGGAATCTTCGATGGCGAAGCGGATCTCGACGGGATCGGTGGCGTTTTCGTAGAGGCCCGGGCCTTTGGCGCGAAGGAGGTGGCGCGGGGGATTGGTGTCTTTATCGAGGCGGACGTAGGTGATGTCGGTGAGGGTTTCGGTGAAGGATTGGGCATCATCGAGGAGCGCGCCCATAGAGCTGATGACTTCGCCCCAGAAGTTTGAGCCGCCGAATGTGTCCATGGCGCCGCGGGTGTTCGTCTCAGTGATCTGCGCGACTTTCATGGATGGCAGGAGCATGGTGAGCGATTCGCCATTGAAGACGACGATCTGATCGGAGCCGACGAGCATGGCGGAGGTGTTTGTCGGCGTGATGGCGAAGCGGCCGTTGCGATCGATGGTGATTTTCGCGGATGCGGGATCGACGGAGAGATCGGCGGGCAGGCCTTCGATTTGTGTGGAGGCTTCGAAGGTGAAGGCTTCGAGGTTTGCGTAGTGATCGAGCATGGCGTCGACGGCGCTGTCGGCGCGGTTGTCCTGTGCGGTGGCCGCGGGCGCGAGGGCGCAGGACAGCGCGATGGCGGTGAGCGAGGCGGCGCAGAACGAGTTCATTGCTCGATGCATGTTGATCAATCTCCTGGGTTTGACTGTTCAACAGTGTAGGGGCGGAGCGTTCTCCGGCGGGGCTCTGAGGTTGGATGTGTGTCTGCGCGTGTGTGAGCGGGATTTTCGTTGTGTTTGGCGGCGTTTCTTTTTGTCGCGCGCTGATTTAAGGCGTGCGGTTTTCGGTGCGCGCGAGGGGCCTTCGTGGTTGCGGATGCGTGATGCGGTTTCGGGCGCCGGAGGTTCGGGGGTTGATTCGATGGTCGGCGGTTCGGGTTGTTCGACCGGCGCGTCATCCTGCGCTTTTTGTCGGGCGCTTTCGAGGAGTTCGGCGGGCGAACGGGGATCGAGGGCGATGAGGGCCTGGGCGGCCTTGCGCGCGGATTCGGGTTTGGTGTCGGGGTGGATCTGCGTGATGCGAAGGAGCGTTGAGCGGGCGGCGGCGGGCGCGAGCTCGTCACGATGGAGCTGGCGGAGTTGGATGAGTGTTTTGATGCGCTCGATGCGATCGGAGTTTTCGGGGGCGGCGATCCAGCGCATGAGCTGGGAGAGGGAGAGATTGAAACGGCGGGCGAGACGGAGGAGTGAGTCTTCGGAATCGAGTTCGGGATCTTCGTGATCGCGTGCGGTGAGGAAGGCGAGGATGAGGGAGTCGGATTCGGTGTCGGAGAGGGTTAATTGGGACGCATGCGTTGTTGGTTGGGTTTTGTGTTTGTTGGGCGCGGATGGGTGTTCGAGAGATGGAGAAGAGGGTAGGAGAGTGGAGCCCTCACCTGGCCTCTCCCACTCGGCTTCGCCTGCGCGGGAGAGGGAGGGGAGGGAAGAGTTGGACGCAGGCGTTAGTGGTTGGGCTTTGTGTTTGTTCGAAGATGCAGGACTTCGAGGATTGGAGGAGAGAGTAGAAGGTCGAGCCCTCACCCCGGCCCTCTCCCACTCGGCTTCGCCTGCGCGGGAGAGGGAGGGGAGGGAAGAGTTGGACGCAGGCGCTGTTGGTTGGTGTGTGTGTTTGTTGGGCGCGGGTGGGTGTTCGAGCGATGGAGAAGAGGGTAGGAGGGTGGAGCCCTCACCTGGCCTCTCCCACTCGGCTGCGCCTGCGCGGGAGAGGGAGGGGGAGTTGGTTTGGGGACGATCGAGGAGTGTTGTTGTTGTCATGGGGGCATTGAAGCATGGGTGGGATTTGGGGCAAGGGTGATTTGGGGGAGGTGCGCGAAACGTGTGCGCGAGGCGCGATGTAGGCGGGGTATGTGCGTGATTTTTCTGAACGGGGGGCGATGTTCAGCGCGGCGCCCCCCTACGCGGGGATGCGAGATTTGGAGGTGTGATTAGACTTTGCGGATGGATGAGCGGTTTGTGATCATTCGGCAGCCGTGGTGGGTGCGGATATGGCTGCATCCGGTGGGATGTGTTGTTGGTTACATCTCGCTGTTGATGATGGCGATTGGATGTTTTCGATTGCTGACCGATGTGGCGGGGCTGCATCAGGTTTTGAGTTTCCTGATTGTGGGTCTGCTTGCGGTGTTTCGCGGTGCGGTTGTTATTGCGCTTTGCGGGATTGCGGGTGCGATTGCTGTTTGGAATTGGCCGTGGTGGGTGGCGGCGCTTTGCAGTGTGCCTGGTGTGTGGGTTGGCGCGCTTGCGGTGTTCGGGAAGATTCGGTTTGAGAGTATTTTTGTGAAAGCGATTCGCGCGGCGAATGAGTAGTGCGTGGGGTGTTTGCATCTCGCGCTTCGGCTGCGCTTGCGCGGGAGCAGGAGAGCAGGTGATCAGGAGGTCGCAGGCGTTGGTGGGAATCTTTGGCGAATGGCGTGCGCGTCGAATAGTCGAGCGTGGGTAGAAGGAGTAAGAGGTGGAGCCCTCACCCCGGCCCTCTCCCACTTGGCTGCGCCTGCGCGGGAGAGGGAGGGGGACGTTGACGCGTTGCGCGCGCCTTTGGGAGGGGCGATGGGCGCTTTGGGCGCGGGGGTCCTGGTGGATGTTTGAGTGGATCGGGGCGTTGAGCCGAACGAAGGGTCATCGGGCGGATCGCGCGATTCGCTATGTGGAGATTCTGTAAGCATTCAGCTGGAAGGGCGGATGTATGAACTGGTATCTGGAAGCGCTTCGGAAGTACGCGGTGTTCACGGGTCGTTCGCGGCGGAAGGAATACTGGTGGTATGCGCTGTTTCAGATCGTGATTGTGTATGGCGTCATCTTGATTGCGGGGAGCATGCCCGAGTCGTCGGGCGGGATCCTGGCGCTTGCAGCGCTGCTGTACGCGCTTGCGACATTCATTCCGAGCATTGCCGTCTCGGTGCGTCGTCTGCATGATTCGGGGAAGACGGGCTGGCTTGTGCTATTGAACTTCGTGCCGGCGATCGGGCCGATCATCATGATTGTGCTTTTCGCGCTGCCGAGCGATCCGGGATCGAATCTGTACGGACCGAATCCGATTACGGGTGAGTCTTCGGCTGCGCCTCCTTCGATGTGATGTTTTTGTCGATGTTGGTGTATGGCGCGCGGCGTTGGTGTTCGCTGCGCGTGTTTGTCATGCGCGGTTGGTTGGCAATGGTTGGAGACGTCTTAGATTGGGGAGCCCTCTCCCCGGCCCTCTCCCACTCGGGTGGGCCTGCTGAGGGAGAGGCAGGCGGGAAGGCTTGCCGTGAGCCGGGTGTGTGGGTTTGGTTTTCGGTCGGATGGGGTTTGTTTGCGGGGGCGAATGGGTGGTATCGGACGGTCTGGTGGGGGTATGGAACAGGCGGGAGGTTGGGTGCGAATAGTCCGATGGATGTTTGTGTCTGCGCGCGGGCATTGACGGGCTCGGGCGGTATGGGAGGCGGCGCCGTCAGGAGGGACGCTGCCATGGGGCTGGTATCAATGTTGGTTGTTGTTTCGTCTTGCGCGCTTGTGGGCGCGGGCGATGATGGTGTGCGCGGGGCGGCGCCGGAGTTTGGGCGTTATCGCATTGTGCGCATGCCGCAGTTTGGCGATTCGTTCTTTCGCGGGACGGCGCTGAACGAATCGCGGGAGGTTGTTGGCACGACGCTTGTTGATCAGGATGGATCGCTGCGGCCGCGGGCGGTGGTGTGGCGGCCGGGCAGCGGGCTGACGCTGATGACGTCGCCTGATGTGATGGAGGTGACGGCCAATGACATCAACAACAGCGGGCAGGTTGTCGGATTGATCGCGGAGCTGCCGGGCGAAGAGACGGGGACGACGCCTTCGATTGGTTACATCTGGGATTCGCGCACGAGCATTTTGCCGACGGATCTTGGGATCGCATCGCGGCAGGAGCCGGTGGCGATCAATGATCTTGGTGAGATTGCGGGGCGGGATTTCGATTTTGATGGGCCGCCCTGGTATCGCGCCCCGGTGAGCGGGAACATCTTTGAGATCTTTCTGCCGGGGCAGGGTTTGATGATCGGCGCGAATGAGGCGACGGCGATCAGTGAGAATGGGATCGTTGTGGGCGCGATGGTGAATACTTCTTTTGCGCTGACTGCTTTTGCATGGACGCCGGGGGATGGGACGCAGGCGCTTGATGTGACGCCGACCACATTTGAGACGATTCCTGCGGGTGTGAACAGCGCCGGGCAGATTGCGGGGCGCATTGCGGATGATTTTGACAGGAGTGTTGCGCGCTGGGATGGCGTGGGCGCGCCGGTTGAGGATCTTGGGTTGTCGGATCCGTTTCAGTTTGTGTCGGTGGCGACTGACATTAATGAGGCGGGTGTGATTGTCGGTCAGTCGCCGAACGGGCGGCCTCCACCTGAGGGGTTTGATGTGCCTTTCATGTGGAAGGAGGGTGTGTTTCGGGATTTGAAGGATTTGAACAACACGCCGTTGCGCACGTTTGAGGTGTTTTATCGTGCGATTGATATCAATGAGCAGGATGAGATTCTTGTGCAGATGTGGTATTCGCCGCACGAGTTTGATTACGAGTGGGTGCTGCTTGTGCCGACTTCGCCGGCTGATGTGAATGGTGATGGGTTTGTGAATGCGGAGGATCTTGCGGAGCTGCTTGGGCGCTGGGGCGTGTGTCCGGAGGTTGGGCCGCCGTTTCCTGAGGTGAGTTACTTCTGCAAGTGGGATCTTGATGGTGATGGAGTTGTCGGGGCGGCGGATCTTGCGGGATTGATTGGAAGCTGGGAGCTGGGAGAAGAGGATTAGCGAGACGAACTTTGCGCGTGGAGGAGCGCGCACCTATTGGACAACGCCGCGTGAAGCGTGCGTGTGAGGATCGACTGGCGGTCGGGTCTTTGTGCGTGCGGTTGAGCGCGGCGTTGTTCTATTTTGTTTTCGCAGGCGTTGGTGGGCATCCGTGGCGAATGGTGTGCGCGTCGGATCGTCGAGCGTGGATAGAACGAGTAGATGTGGGAGCCCTCACCCTGCCCTCTCCCGCGAGCGGGAGAGGGTGCGGAGCGCACGCGGAGTTTTGAATGTGATTGCGATGTGCCGACACCTTTAGACGCTGAGCATGAGGAGAAGAGGTAGGAGGTTGAGCCCTCTCCCCGGCCCTCTCCCACTCGGCTGCGCCTGCGCGGGAGAGGGAGGGGGACGCAGGCGCTGGTGACGAGTGATTTCCGCTGGCGTGTGCACAGGGTGTTCGAGCGTGGGTAGAAGGAGTAGAAGGTCGAGCCCTCTCCCCGGCCCTCTCCCACTCGGCTGCGCCTACGCGGGAGAGGGAGGGGGAGAGGGACACAGGCGGGTCGTTGACGCGGGTGGAGGTTTGATGTTGGCGCCGCGTCGGGTTGCCTATTGTGTGTGCATGGACACTGATATGCGCACGCGGGCGTTTCGTGACTTGCATGAGTCGGGGTGTTTTGTGTTGCCGAATCCGTGGGATGCGGGGAGCGCGGTGGCGCTTTCGCAATTGGGGTTCAAGGCGCTGGCGACGAGTAGTGCGGGGCTTGCTTTTGCGCGGGGGCGGCCGGATTCGGCGCTGGCGTTATCGCGGGAGATGACGCTGGAGAATGTGCGCGCGATTGTCGGGGCGAGTGAGCTGCCGGTGAATGCGGATTTTCAGGCGGGGTATGGCGAGACGCCGGATGAGGTGTATGCGAGTGTGCGCCTGTGCGTCGAGACGGGGGTTGCGGGGTTGTCGATTGAGGATGCGACGGGTGATCCGGCGGCGCCTTTGTTTTCGATGGATGCGGCGCTTGAGCGTTTGAAGGCGGCGCGGGCGGCGATTGATGAGAGCGAGCGGCCGCGGGTTGTGCTGACGGCGCGGTGTGAGGCATTCCTGGTTGGTGATGCGACTCCTTTGGAGACGGCGCTGGTGCGTCTGGAGGCGTTTGCGAATGTGGGGGCGGATTGTTTGTATGCGCCGGATGTGCGTGAGCGGGCGGATGTGGAAGCCGTGCTTGCGGCGGCTTCGGGCACGCCGGTGAATGTGCTGGCGGCGGATCCATCGTGGATGACGCTGGAGTCGCTGGGCGCGCTTGGTGTGCGCCGGATCTCGGTGGGGTCTGCGCTTGCGCGTTCGGCGTGGACTGGGTTTTTGAATGCCGCCCGGCATATGTCGGAGACGGGATCGTTTACGGGGCTGGTTGGCGGGACTTCGTTTGGGGAGTTGAATGGGATGTTTGGGGGTCAGGCGTGAGCCGGTGCGGCGGCTGGTCGGTTGGCGTCGTTTGACGGATTGAAGTAGAGCTGCGTGATGATGAACACGAAGCTCAGGAACATGATTCCCTGATCGCGAACGTGGAGATGGACGCGCGTGTCTGCGGCGGTCTGCTGCGCCTGCGCGGCGGGGGTGGCGTGCTGGGGTTGGGCGCCGGTGGGCGGCGGTGTGTTTGAGGCGATCATGGCCGCGACGCACAGGATGCCGGTGAGCATGAACGCGCACACGTATGTCTTGCCGAACCATGATTCGCCGAGGTTTTTGCCGAGGATGGCGTGATGGAGCGCCGCCATGTGTGCGCGCATCTTTGTGCGCCTGGTCATGGCGGGTGTGGGCATTTCGATGTTGGCGAAGCCGGCGATGACGCCACCGACGGCCGCGGACGCGCCGACGGCAACGTAGAGCGCTGCCGCATTGGGCCTGGGCAGGAATCCGAACACAAAGAGGCATGCCCACCATTGCAACACGATGAAGAAGAGAAGCGCTGCGACTGCGGACAGGAAGAAGAGGAGTTGACGGGTGTTGAGCCTCATGGCCGTCTCCCAGTCCCCCGGATGTTGTTGGATTGCCCTCCTGTTCCTTCATATCGGCAGAGTTGTTTCGTGCGGTGGAATTGGGGGTTTTTGAGGGTGTGTGCGGGGGTTTGTGGCGGTGCGGTTTTGCCGCGGCGGGGCGGAATGGCTGGTTGTGTGCGCGCTTGCAGCGGCGCGGAACCTGGGCGCGGGATGATGCGAAGAACTTCATGGCGGCGGCGCGGGAGGAGGTCTTTGGTATGCACGAGGCGCTTGGGTTTTTGATGTTTCTTGCTTTTGTTTCGCCGTTTGTGGCGCTGCCGGTGTTGATCGGGCGTCGGATGGCGAGTTTGTTTGAGGGGATGAGTCGGTGGCGGCTGTTGCCGCTGTCAAGTGTTGTGCTGGCGAATGTTGGTTGCGGCGTTGTGCAGGCGGCGCTTGTTGTGATGTGGGCGCTGACGCCGGATGTGCGGCTTGATGAGGTGTTTGCGTTTGAGGGGATTGGGTTTGTGTATGCGGGTGTGTGTGTTGTGATTGGGTGTGTTTCTGTTTTGTGGGTTGAGAGTGGGTTGCGGGAGAAACGGAGGGGGAAGCGAGAGGTGGCGGATGTGGATACTGATATTGATGGGTGTTGAAGGTTGAGAGGCTGGGAGTGAGGGGGCGCGCTGTGCAGGGGGCTCAGGCGCCGCCCCCTGCAACCCGGGCTGGGGAGGGATCGGAGGACGGC
>JAUKVZ010000010.1:0-83133 GCA_032355985.1 Sarcodiotheca gaudichaudii
ACTATAATACTTAGTGATCCTATCATTGCTAAGTTTATTGCTAATTGCGCATGCCAAGACGTAGTAAGGATTTCATACAATCCTTTATGGCCTTCTCCTGTAAAGGGACCTTTATGTGCTTCTAAGATTTCTTTCATACTGTGGCCTATGCCCCAGTTAGTTCTATACATGTGACCTGCAATTAAAAAGAGAACAGCTAATGCAAGATGATGATGTGCTATATCTGTTAACCATAATGATTGACTTTGTGGATGAAATCCACCTAAAAATGTTAAAATAGCTGTTCCTGCACCTTCGCTTGTACCGAATACATGGTTTGCTTGATCTGGGTTTGATGCATATTCTCCCCACTGACCTGTAAAAAATGCTTGCAAACCACTTGGATGTGGAAGTGTAGTAGTGAAATTATTCCATCCTATGTGTTGTCCTCTTGACTCTGGTATTGCGACATGTACAAGATGCCCTGTCCATGCTAGTGAGCTTACACCAAATAATCCAGATAAATGGTGGTTTAATCTAGATTCATTATTTTTGAACCACGATAATCCTGGTTTAAATTTTGGTTGTAAGTGCAACCAACCAGCAAACAGCATTACTGCTGACAAAATTAACAGTAGTAGTGCTCCACTATATAAATCATTATTCGTTCTCATACCAATTGTATACCACCAATGGTATAGTCCTGAAAAACTTATATCGACTGGATAAGAAGCTCCACCTTTGGTAAATGCTTTGATTGCAGGTTGACCAAAATGTGGATCCCATATTGCGTGAGCTATTGGTTTAGTTTTTAATGGTTTAATAACCCATTCTTCAAAATTACCTTGCCAAGCAACGTGAAATAAGTTACCTGATGTCCATAAGAATATAATTGCTATATGTCCAAAGTGTGATGCAAAGATTTTTTGGTATAGATTTTCTTCTGTCATACCATCATGACTTTCAAAATCATGTGCAGTAGCTATACCATACCAAATTCTTCTTGTGGTAGGATCTTGAGCTAGCGCTTCGCTGAATTTCGGAAATTTTGTTCCCATGTTTTATTTACTTAACTCCTATTTTATCCTACAGATATTATTCTTGCTAAGAAAAACGCCCAAGTTGTACCTATTCCACCTAGCAAATAATGTGCTACACCAACAGCTCTTCCCTGTGTTATACTTAAAGCTCTCGATTGGATCGCTGGAGCCACTTTCACTTTATTATGTGCCCAAATAATTGATTCTATAAGCTCTTGCCAGTATCCTCGTCCACTGAATAAAAACATTAAACTAAATGCCCAAACAAAGTGTGCACCTAAAAATATTAGTCCATAAGCAGATAATGACGAACCATACGATTGAATTACTTGTGAAGCTTGTGCCCATAAAAAGTCTCTTAACCATCCATTGATAGTAATTGCGCTTTGTGCAAAATTACCTCCTGTTATATGAGATACTGTTCCCGTAGGTGAAACACTACCCCATACATCTGATTGCATTTTCCAACTAAAATGAAATATTACAATTGATAGAGAGTTGTACATCCAAAATAATCCTAGAAATACATGATCCCAGCCTGAAACCTGACATGTTCCGCCACGTCCGGGTCCATCACAAGGAAAACGAAATCCTAGATCTGATTTATCAGGAATAAGTCTCGAGTTTCTTGCAAATAAAAATCCTTTTACTAGTATTAAAACAGAAACATGGATCGTGAAGGCGTGTATATGATGAACCATAAAATCTGCAGTTCCAAGGGATATTGGCATCATTGCAACTTTGTTTCCGATAGAAACAATGTCACCACCAAATGCATAGCTTGCTGTAGCCAAAGAGTTAGGGCTTGTATTACTTGGTGCTAGTGTATGAATATTTTGTACCCATTGTGCAAAAATTGGTTGTAATTGAATAGCCGTATCAGAAAACATATCTTGAGATCTACCAAGTGCTCTCATTGTATCATTATGGATATACAAGCCAAATGAATGAAATCCTAGAAATATACAAACCCAATTTAAATGAGAGATAATAGCATCGCGGTGTCTTATTACCCTGTCTAATACATTATTATAGTTTTGCGCCGGATTATAGTCCCTAACCATAAAAATTGAAGCATGTGCTCCTGCACCAACAATACAAAATCCACCTATCCACATATGATGAGTGAATAAAGATAATTGCGTTGGATAATCAGTAGCTATATATGGATATGGAGGCATTGCATACATGTGGTGTGCCACAATAATACTAAGTGATCCTATCATAGCTAAATTAATCGCTAATTGTGCATGCCAAGATGTAGTTAAAACTTCGTAAAGACCTTTGTGTCCCTCTCCTGTAAATGGACCTTTATGAGCTTCTAAAATTTCTTTCATGCTGTGACCTATACCCCAGTTCGTACGGTACATATGTCCTGCTACTATAAATAAAACAGCTAAAGCTAAATGATGATGCGCTGTGTCACTTAACCATAAACCGCCAGTTACAGGATTAAGCCCTCCTTTAAAAGTCAAAAAATCAGAGTATTCATTCCAATTTAAAGTAAAGAAAGGTAAAATACCTTTGTTGAAACTAGGATACAATTGAGCTATTAATTCTCTATTAACTAAAAACTCGTGAGGTAATGGTAGTTCTTGGGCTGAAACACCAGCATCTAGTAATTTGTTTATTGGTAATGCAACATGAATTTGATGACCGGCCCATCCCAGGCAACCTAACCCAAGTAGCCCTGCCAAATGATGGTTCATCATAGATTCTACATTTTGAAACCATTCTAGTTTCGGTGCTGCTTTATGGTAATGAAACCAGCCAGCAAATACCATAAGTGCTGACATTACAAGACCACCAATAGCAGTTGCATATAGCTGAGTTTCTGTTGTTATGCCAGATGCTCTCCATAACTGAAAAAAACCAGAAGTAATTTGGATACCTTGAAAACCTCCACCAACATCTCCATTTAGAATTTCTTGCCCTACAATTGGCCATACGATTTGAGCACTTGGCTTAATTGTAGTTGGATTACTTAACCATGCAACATAATTAGAGAACCTAGCACCATGAAAGTACATTCCACTTAGCCATAAAAATATAACTGCTAATTGTCCGAAATGTGCACTGAAGATTTTTCTAGAGACTTCTTCCAGTGAACTTGTATGACTGTCAAAATCGTGAGCATCAGCGTGTAAATTCCATATCCATGTTGTTGTTTTTGGTCCTTTTGCAAGGGTTCTTGAAAAATGGCCAGGTTTTGCCCATTTTTCAAATGATGTGCTTACAGGATTTTTATCTACAGTTACTTTGACCTTTTTTGCCTCTTGCTCTTTTGAGCTAATTGTCATCGAGTTTTTCCTCTCTATTTATTTCTTAAAACGAGACAAGGTATAAAACGCTCATATTGTAAAGATAGATATCTGGTTTAACTAATATTAAAATAGTAGTTTTAGATACTGTCTTTTTTACAGATTTCTTTATTATTATATACGAGTTTTTATATTAGTACTATATTATAAATATAATAACTGTTGTATTTAAAATCTGTTAACAATAGTTAAAATTTCACTTATTTTGAAATTGGTTTAACTTTCATTAATGCTTGTCCACAATCAATTACGTCTCCGTCCTTTACTAGTATTTCCATAATCTCGCCATTAACTTCAGCTTCTATTTCATTCATTAGTTTCATAGCCTCAATTATACAAATAATTTGCTCTTGTCGGACTATATCATGAAGTTTAACAAAGGCAGGTTCATTTGGTCCAGGCGATTTATAGAATGTACCAACCATGGGTGATACAATTGTTAAGTATTTATTAGAATCATCTTTTTTTTCTTTTATATTTGTTGTGTCTTTTGACAAAACTTCTATCTCTTTGTTTGTACTTAAATTGTTCGTATGCAAATTGTCTGTCCTTTTTACAGATTGTGCGTTAATGACAAGCTTAAAAGTATTACTTGTTATTTTTATTTTTGCTATTTGCTTATCTTGAAGTGAAGATAGAAGCTTTTTAAGGTCTTTTATTTGAAATTTCATATAACTTGTTTAGTATTTTTTTGTATTAAATATATATTCTAATTCCTCAGGCAGCATCCATATTCTGCTATTGTCTGAGAATTCTATAACTGGAGCACTACTCTTCTCATTAATTATTTTGCTTCCAATAATTTGACCAGATTGGTTTAAGTAGCTAACTATTTTTATATGAGTTTTGAGCTTTATATTTTTTGTTTTCACAATTTTGCGGTACATATTGTTTACCTATTTATGGACACTGAATTATACTTGAGTGTAAATTAATCACCTCTATTCTACATGACTTAATTTTAGTAAAATAAATCCTTATAATGTGATTTAATGAATTTATAATGGATAAAGGATGAATAATCAATAGCAATAGCTAGATTAATATTTTTATTTACAGGTAAAATAGTAACAATGTTAATAGCAGACGACTTAGATGAATTATTAGATATTTTGCCCGACTTTGTGCGTTGTCCCTTAGAACAACATCCCCAAAATAAGTTCTTACTTGAGGTAGTAATGGACTTAGGTAGAAGACCAGAAGCACGTTTTCCCAGTGGTCCTGAGTATTTATCTGGCAGAATAATTTCATGGCAGGATTTAGATTATTGCATAAAGCGAACAGGTAATTTCAGTGGTGATAACCGTTCTGGTATTGAGCGGACTTTACATCGTATTAGCTCTATCCGGAATAGAAAAGGTAATATTATTGGATTAACCTGCCGAGTTGGTAGAGCTATTTTTGGTACGATTAGTGTTATTAGAGATTTACTAGAAGATGGCCGATCTTTACTTCTACTTGGTAAACCAGGAGTAGGAAAAACAACTGCAATTAGAGAAATAGCAAGAGTTCTTGCAGATGAAATGGAAAAAAGAGTTGTAATCATTGATACTTCTAATGAAATAGCAGGAGATGGCGATATACCGCATCCAGCTATTGGAAGGGCACGTAGAATGCAGGTAGCAAGACCTGAATTGCAGCACCAGGTAATGATTGAAGCTGTTGAAAATCATATGCCAGAGGTAATCATTATTGATGAAATTGGTACAGAGCTAGAAGCTTTAGCTGCTCGTACAATAGCTGAAAGAGGTGTCCAATTAGTAGGTACTGCCCATGGTAATTACTTAGAAAGCTTAATAAAAAACCCTACTCTCTCAGATTTAATAGGTGGTATACAGTATGTCACATTAGGAGATGATGAAGCTAAACGTAGAGGTTCTCAGAAAAGTATTTTAGAAAGAAAAACTTCACCAGCTTTTCAAATTGCTATTGAAATCCATACGCGTGACAATTGGATTGTACATGAAAAAGTTGATCAAACAATAGACCAGATCCTCCAGGGCTCTACTTTATGGACACAACGTCGACAATTTCTGGATAATGGTTCTATATGCATTGAATGTGAAAGATATACTTCAAAAGATTTTTCGGCTCATCTTAACCAAAGTAATATGTGGAAGCATTCTAAAACAGGTAATTTTAAAAACAATAATAGTTTAGATAAATTTGTTGACTCAAATCGGCAAAAAATGAATGAGTTATTCTCTGATAGACATAGAGTTGTCGATTTGCAAGTTTCATCTCAGAATAGTCATTCTTCTATTACCTTATATCCATATTCTGTTGATTTACAGCAATTAGAAGCAATTATTCAGACACTGCAATTACCTATTAAAGTTACTCAAAACATCTTGAAATCAGATGTTGTTTTAGCATTGCGAGCAAATGTTAAACAGAATACAAAATTAAGACAAATCGCTAAGTCGAGACATATTACGATATATACAGTACAAGTAAATACAGTGCCTTATCTCACTAGAGCTTTGAAACAGATCTTAACCATTAATAAAGTTCCCTATCTAAATTGGCAAAAATTATGTGATAATAAGAGAATTACTGAAATTGTCGCCTTATCCGAAGCTCGCATGGCCATTAAAAAGATTGTTTTTCATAAAAAACAGTCTGTTGAACTGCTTCCACGTATAGCTAATTTACGAAAGTTACAGCATCAGTTAATAGAATCTTATCATTTAAGATCAAGGAGTTTTGGAGAAGAGCCAAATAGAAGCCTTAGAATCTATCCATCATGATAATTTTTAGTTAAACTATAGATTTAAAGATGCTTTTCCTTTAATATAGTTATAAGTTATCATCTCTACTTTTTTTATATTTATAAATTTACAAAATATTAAACTATGTCATTAGATCAAGTAATTTTTGAAAGAGTACAAAATATAGTTGCTCAGCAGCTAGGTGTTAAAAAAACAGAAGTAACAGAAGAAGCTAATTTTGCTAATGATTTAGGTGCTGATTCATTAGATACTGTAGAGCTAGTAATGGCTATTGAAGAAGAATTTTCTATTGAGATACCAGATGAAGATGCTGAAACCATAAGAACTTTAGGTCAAGCAGTCCAATTTATTCAAAATGTAGTTGCAAAGGTATAGAAAAATACGGAGAGGGTGGGATTCGAACCCACGGAACCTTACGGTTCATCTGATTTCAAATCAGACGCAATAAACCAACTCTACCACCTCTCCAATGTTATAGATAGTATGATAACAGATTAAAGACTATAAAACAATTATAATCTTATAGTCTTGAACTTGTCTATTTACAATTTCTATTCATATGTTGCTTTTCCAGTAAATTTTTTCTTGATAGGATTATCATTCTTGCCGATTGAATGTTGTATATTCCCTACACTTTTTCTGCCAGGATTAACTTTTTCAGGGAAAACACCATCTTTTGGATGTAAATATTGCACTTCACCTCCAGGAAAAACTCTATATACCTTAAAGTCCTTAATCTTAAAGTTATCTTTTAGTTGTTCACTTAATGCGAGGCATTGTTCTTTTCTTGCTAAGTATAAGAGATTGTCACCCTCTCGCATCATAGCTGACCCACCAGTTGGCATTTCAAAAATTTGCTCCTTTTTGCTAGTCCAAGTGATTGCATATTTTTCTTCAGTTTCGGCAGCTCTCAACCATCCTCCTGTGCTGCCTCCAAACGCAGGAGAAGGCATTTTTAAATCAATAGTGTTACTCATTTAATGGTCTTAGTATTTGTTATAAGAAAATATATATTATTATTATATTTATTAATTATGTTATTCGATAAAAAAGAAATAAAGCTTTATGAAATTTTAATATTGAACTAAAAAGATAGATTTATCTTATATTCTCACTTTATTGTAAAAAATACTTGGGCAGATTCAATAGGTGGTATCATGTATAGTTTCATTAGTTTAATGCCTAGTCCTATATATATTGGGCACTTGTATAAAATCTTAATGAGTCTTGCATTATTTTGCTTGTCAATCTCTATTAACATTCTGTTATCTGCTGCACATTCATCTAAATATCTAAAGAAAGCCGGTTCGTCTATATTTAGTGCGACAGGAAAAATACGTGAAGCGCTTTCATTGGTCTTCCTAATTACTTGCATATCGTATTGTCTTGGGTCTAAACCAATTGATTTATAAAAATCAGATCTTTGAAAATCATTCAGATACATTGTTACGAAGACACTTAAAAGAAAAAAACGACACCACAATTTAGATTTGAAATTATTTAAAAATTTAGGTTGAGATTTTAATAATGCAGCAAAAAAGTCACCATGACGGTTTTCATCTTGGCACCAGTTTTCAAAGAATTTGAAAATAGGATAAATTCTATGTTCAGGATGTTTTTCTAAATGTCTATATATTGTTATGTATCTCCAGTATCCTATCTTTTCTGATAAATATGTTGCATAAAATATGAATTTCGGAGAAAAAAAAGTATACTTTCTGCTTTTAGTGAGAAAGCCTAGATCTAAAGATAAATTAAAATCACCTATTGCTTTGTTTAAGAAGCCTGCATGCCTAGCTTCATCTCTTGACATTAGCAAAAAACATTCAGCTATAATAGGATTGCTTTTTTGTAATCTTCTGGATAATTCTTTATATAACAAAAAACCTGAAAACTCGGCTGTACATGATCTTTCTAAAAATTCTATAAATAAGCTTTTTGTTGTAGTGTCTAATTTTTGCCAAGATTGCTCAAATTCTTCATCTCTGATAAAATGTTGGCGATTATAATCAGCTCGAAATTCTTTAAGTAGTGCTTGAAACTCTTCAATATTAGAAGAAATATCCAATTGAGCCATTTCTTCGAAGTCGGTTGTGTAAAATCTAGGAGTAAGTAAAGTTTCTTTAATCTTTGATTTTGGTGTATCTATAGTACTTTGCATAATATTAAAGAGTAAATGTGAATGATGAAAATTTTAATTTTTTGCTATAATTGCATTATTAAGATTATACTAACCTTAACAGTATATTTCTTAATATTGATTAATTTATAAATAAATATTATTTATTAATATTATATAAATTAGAGTTATCATATAAAAGGTTACAATAATATATTTGAGGAGTAAAGATATATGATAGATATAATTAGTCTAGGCTGGGGTTCTTTTTTGGCAGTATTCACATTTTCAGTTGCTTTAGTCGTTTGGGGCAGAAATGGCTTCTAACTATATAACTATTCAATATTATAAGGTAATATGATTTATGGCAAGTGAAATTATACAGGTAAGTGTAATTAGTTCAACTTTAATACTGTCAGGACTAGTTCTGGGTTTTTTATTACTAAAAATACAAGGAGAATAGAAAATATAAATTTATAAATACTAATATACAATGCATAAATAAAGTGAAATAAAAATATTCTATGATTAAATTAAATATTGTTAATCAGTTGACTCTTTACATCTATTTAATATGAAATTAACTTGGTATATAGTAAGTATTCTAACAATATTTTTAGTCCTAATTAACAATCCTAAAGCTACTGGTTTAAGTAGTTTTGGTAAACAAAGCAAAATGTTTAATTCTACTCGTAGTACACAAAAAAACTTGCAATTAGTTATTGTTATTAATGTTATTTTATTTATATCATTAACGATGGTATTTGCTTCACGTTTTTCAGCATAATTTGATTTATTATTGTTTCGATTAAATTAGATATGAAAGAATAAATTAACATACATCATGTGTACATCAAAAAAAAACTGTCCCGTACCCTTTGATCAGCAACCATTAAATGAATATGTTTCATTAAAAAAGTCATGTTTTTTTTCTTGGTCTTTACTTGCAATTGATAAATATTTTAATACAATTTTCAGTGTCTTCTTTGTCTTATTTGTTTTACTAATACCTTTTATTTCATCTATCTTAAATATAAAAAAAAACTTCATTGCTGTATTTTTGTTAGATATGAACATTGTCACTTTTATTTTTATATGTATTTTTGTTAGATTATATTTAGGTTGGTCTTATGTTACTAAAAGATTAGCTAGTGCAACAGTTTTTTACGAGGAATCTGGTTGGTATGATGGGCAAATTTGGATTAAAACTGTTGATAGCCTAATGAAAGACCGTTTAGTTGGTTTATATCAAATTTTTCCTTTTATAAAAAGAATACAGTATAGTTTAGCGATATTCGTATCTTTATTTTTTGTAGAAAGTTGGTTATACCATTTACTTTAATTTATATTCCGTTATACAATAATATCAGCTGTAAAACGCGGGGTAGAGCAGTTTGGTAGCTCGTCGGGCTCATAACCCGAAGGTCAGTGGTTCAAATCCATTCCCCGCTATTATCATCTATAATAAAAAATATGTTATATTATCTGTTATTATAATTTTATAAAGTTTTAAATTTTACGAGAAAATTTTAATGGTGATTGATAATAAGTGCGTTAGGGTAGGTCAAAAAGCACCAAATTTTTGTGCTACTGCTGTATATGATCAAGAGTTCCAGCAAATGAAGTTGTCTGATTTTCTTGGTAAGTATGTAATATTACTGTTTTACCCTTTAGATTTTACATTTGTCTGTCCCACAGAGATTACAGCTTTTAGTGATGCCTATAAAGAAATGCAAAAGTTAAATACAGAAATAATGGGTATATCAGTTGATAGTCAGTACTCACATCTTGCCTGGTTACAAACAAATCGTGATGCAGGGGGTTTAGGTGATTTAAATTATCCTTTGGTCTCTGATTTAAATAAAACTATAAGTGCTGCATACAATGTTTTAACAGAGGATGGAACAGCTTTGAGAGGTTTATTTATTATAGATAAAGAAGGAGTTATACAGCATGCATTAGTCAATAATTTAGACTTTGGTCGTAGTGTTAATGAAACGTTAAGAACATTAAAAGCTATTCAATACGTACAAACACATCCAGATGAAGTTTGTCCTGCCAATTGGGAACCTGGCAATGCAACTATATTTAGTAACCCTAAACAATCAAAAGAGTACTTTAGTTCAATATAAATTAATATGTTTTTATAATTGTTATCTAGAAAGTTTTTTTGTGTAAACATCAATGAAACTTTATTTTAGAAATAACAAATCTATATCTATAATATAAAAAAAATTTCATGTTCATTAATTCAGTTCAATAATTATGTGAAAGTATTACAAAATCTTATAGTATGGTTGAGAATACAATGCGATCATAAGATGTAGATAGAATAGATCTCTATAATCTTTATGGCATAACAAATCAAGAAGTATTTAAAGATTTATATTTTGAAATGTTAGATAATGTAAATGAAAATCAATTCAATTAGATTATTGCAGAAATAAATTTAGCCTTTAATGTAAATATGCAAGCATTTCAATAGTTAAATTCTGATTTAATTAAAATTATAATAATTCTGTTACTAAATACAATTAGTAGCTTTTGTAGAAAAATTTATAGCGTGTAATTATTTTTTGAATTGCTTTTCAGAATAGGTTTTAATATTATAACTAGATACTGAAAATTTATTGTTTATTATATGAAAATTTAAGAGGTTTAAATGAGTAAACTAAAAGTCTCAAAGTCTATTTATAAACGACTTAAAATAACATCTAGTGGTAAGCTACTAAGACATAAAGCATCACGTAGTCATCTATTAGAAAAAAAGACATCTAGCTGCAAGCAAAAGCTACGAAAAGTAGTCTCTGTAAGTATCGAAGATAGTAAAAGCTTTAAGAATAAGCTACCTTATTTATTTTAGTTAAATTTATTATTCGATTTTAATTATTTAAGTTTTATAAAAATATTATTTATGACTCGTATAAAAAGAGGTAACGTTGCCCGTAAAAGAAGGAAAAGTATCTTAAAGCTGGCTCAAGGCTTTAGAGGCTCTCAATCGTCTTTATTTCGTACAGCGAAACAGCAAGTATTGAAAGCTCTATTATATTCATATAAAGGCAGAAAAAATAAAAAACGTGACTATAGACGTTTATGGATAACACGTATAAATGCTGCTGTTCGACCTTTTGGAATAAATTATAGTGAATTTATTTGTGGTCTTAAAAAGTCAAAGGTTGCACTAAATCGTAAGATGCTTGGTCAATTGGCTATCATAGATTCTATTGCATTTGAAATGTTAATTAGACTAAGTATGCAATAAGATGTTTTAAGAATACATTTACGGTGTTTTGATTTTGAAGTTTTTTAATATTGCCTGTGTGTTAAGAGTTTATTAAGTCATTCTATGAAGTACATAAGAGCTAATAAGTCTTAGTGTATTGATTGCAATAGATTCATCTTTGTTATTCAATGTATTTAGTGCTGCTTGAATATGTTCTTCAGCTAAATCTTTAGCTTTTTCTATACCATTTGTTTTTTTTATCATGTTTATGGCCCGGCTAAGGTCTTTTTTATTATGAAATTCCCTCCCTACTATATTGTAAAGTTCTGGGCAATCTTCCAAAGCAAAAAATAGAGGTGATGTAAAATTTCCGTTTTTTAAATCAGTTCCAGCTGGTTTACCTAAGGAATCAATAGAACCAATTACATCTAAAATATCGTCAATTATTTGAAATGCTAGTCCTAAGTGCTTACCATATAAATAAAAGTCATTTTGTGTTCCTTCGCTAGCTTTACTTAGTATAGTAGCTCCCTTGCAGCTTGCTGCCATTAAAGATGCTGTTTTGTAAAAAGACTTTTCAATATAGTTATCTATAGACATACTAATATCAAAATGGCTAATTCCTTGTCTTATTTCACCTTCTGCAAAATCAGTAATAACTTTAGATATAGTCTTTACTACTTCCATATTGTTTAAATTAGCCAAATACCATGAAGATTGAGCAAATAAAAAGTCTCCAGCGAGTACAGCTACTTTTGTTCCAAACGAATTATGTACAGTATCTATGCCTCTTCTTGTATTGCAGTCATCAACTACATCATCATGTACTAAACTCGCAGTATGTATGATTTCTGTAATCTCTGCTAAACGTCGATGCTCAGCATATATTTCTGTTTTTTCTAGTGTAGCTTGAGCTACCAATAAAACTATTGCAGGACGTATCCGTTTACCTCCAGCATCGAATAGATGTTCTGCAGCAGCATACAGTATAGGATGTTTTGCGCCAACCATCTTTTTTAAGTTTGCATTTAGTACACTTAATTCATCTGTAATTGGATCTAGTATATTGCTCGACATATTAATATTTTGTTATGTAATGTATTATAAAAAAGTAGTTCACAGTAATTAACAAATTATTATAACTAGATTATGGGCCTAAATATTTATATTAGATGTTTTTAATTGGCTTTCTGTAAGAAAAGTGTTATTTCTATATATAACTAATTATCTGATCTATTTTCTACTATTTACTATTTTGTACTTAATTTTTCACTATGAAAATAAGCTACTATATTTGTTATTTTGATGCTAATTTCCAATCTATCTGAATATAAAAGATTATAAAATAACTATGAGTAATAAAATCAATTTGCCTTTAATTTTATCTGAAAAAGACAATCTAACAAATAAAGTTTTACTAGAGCTTTATGAAGATATGTTACTTGGTCGTAGTTTCGAAAATATGTGTGCTCAAATGTATTATCGTGGTAAAATGTTTGGGTTTGTTCATTTGTACAATGGTCAAGAAGCTGTTTCGACAGGTGTGATAAAATGCTTACAAAAGTCAGACTATGTTTGTAGTACATATCGTGACCACGTACATGCTCTAAGTAAGGGTGTTCCGCCACGTTTAGTAATGGCTGAGTTATTTGGAAAAGAAACCGGATGTAGCCATGGCCGGGGCGGTTCTATGCATATTTTTTCTGCTGCACACAACTTTTTGGGAGGTTTTGCTTTTATTGGAGAAGGCATTCCTGTAGCAATAGGTGCTGCTTTTCAAAGTATTTATCGAAATCAAGTACTACGAGATCAAGACAATATTCGTGTAACAGTATGTTTTTTTGGCGATGGTACAAGTAATAATGGACAGTTCTTTGAATGTTTAAATATGGCTGTCTTATGGAAGTTACCTATTATCTTTGTTGCTGAAAATAACCAATGGGCAATTGGTATGGCGCATCATAGAGCAAGTTCTTCTCCAGAGATATACAAAAAGGCTCAAGCTTTTGGTCTTCCAGGTATAGAAGTAGATGGGATGGATGTACTAGCCGTAAGAGAGGTTGCACAAAAAGCTATAAATAGAGCAAGAGCAGGCGAAGGACCCACACTAATTGAAGCATTAACATATCGTTTTAGAGGACATTCCTTAGCTGATCCTGATGAATTACGTTCACGCCATGAAAAAGAAGCATGGTTTGCCCGAGATCCGATTAAAGCACTTGAAAGTTATCTTCTTATAAATTCACCGAAAATAGAAAATACAATTATTGATATTCAAACTAAAGTGAAATCTCAAATAGATGATGCTATAGATTTTGCTTTGTCTAGCCCTGAGCCTAAAGTTGAAGATCTAAAGCGCTACCTTTTTGCGGAAGATCTATAAATGTTAGATCATTCAATTGTATTCAATATTATACTTATTACTTATAAATAAAAAAAACAATGGCAAAAATTTTTATGTTTGATGCCCTAAGAGAAGCTACGGATGAAGAAATGGCAAAAGATTCTTCTGTATTAATTTTAGGTGAAGATGTTGGCTACTATGGTGGTTCTTATAAAGTAACTAAAGACTTACATGCTAAGTATGGGGATTTAAGGGTATTAGATACTCCAATTGCGGAAAATAGTTTTATGGGGATGGCAGTTGGTGCAGCAATTACAGGTCTTAGACCAATTGTAGAAGGAATGAATATGAGCTTTTTACTATTAGCCTTTAATCAAATATCCAACAATGCAGGGATGCTTAGATATACTTCGGGAGGTAATTTTAATATTCCAATGGTTATACGTGGTCCTGGTGGTGTTGGTCGCCAGCTAGGTGCAGAACATTCTCAACGATTAGAGGCTTATTTTCAAGCGATACCAGGTTTAAAAATTGTTGCTTGTTCTACGCCTTATAATGCAAAAGGACTGCTCAAATCAGCAATAAGAGATAATAACCCGGTAATTTTTTTCGAACATGTTTTACTTTATAATCTCATAGAAGATTTACCAGACACGGAATATTTTTTACCTTTAGATAAAGCTGAAATTGTTAGAGAAGGAAATCATGTCACAATTGTTACATACTCTAGAATGCGTCATCATGTAGTACAAGCTGTCAATGATCTTGTAAAGGATGGTTATGATCCAGAAGTTATTGATTTAATTTCACTTAAGCCAATAGATATTGAATCCATTAGTAAATCACTAATGAAAACTCATAAATTAATTGTTGTAGAAGAATGTATGAAAACAGGTGGAATTGCTGCAGAAATAATTGCTCAAGTTAACGATAATTGGTTTGATCAATTAGATGCACCAATTATTCGTTTATCTTCTCATGATATACCTACTCCTTATAATGGCACTCTTGAAAAAGCAACAGTTATTTATCCCCACCAAATTGTAGAATCGGTTAAAAGTTTAGTTTTTCTATGAGTCTAAATTTCTAAATAAGTAAGTATGAATACTTACTTACTAGCTTAATTATTGTAGTTAAAAGTTCATATCAGCTGCTTGAACTTTTTCCCATTGTTTTTTCTTTAGTACAAAGAAAATTTGAGCTATTGTTACGCTAAAAAAGAAAACAATCATGCCTTTAATACGTGTAGGACTTTGCAGAACTACTTCGGTTTCGTTTTGTCCAAATCCTCCAACATTAGGATCATTTGTAATTGCTTGGTTTCTTGTTATATTTGTATTTTCAGTCACTTTTAAATTCAATCCAGATGGAACATTTTCCATTGCAATTTCTCCATTTTCTTTTTCTATTTTGAGAATATATCCTCCTCTATCTAAAGACTGAATTTGTGTAATTCTGCCTGCACTGGAAGATAATACTACATTGTTATTTGATTTATCACCTGTTAGATATATTTGTCCCCTACCTCTATTACCTCCAACATATATTGGGTATTTTAAAAAGTGAACATTTTTGTCTTTACTGGGGTCAGGAGACAAAATTGGAAAAATAATTTCCTTACTTTTGTCTCCAGGTATTGGCCCAACAACTAGAATATTTTCTTTATATTTACTATAAGTTTGTATATATGTCCCCTTCATTTTTTCTTTTAATTCTTTTGAAATTAAGTTTTTTGGTGCCAGTTTAAAGCCATCTGGTAATATAACTACTGCTCCCATATTTAATGGACCTTTTTTCCCATTACCTAGAACTTGTTTATCTTCATCACTGTATGGTATTTTTACTTTTGTCTCAAAAATAGTATTCGGTAGTACTGATTGTGGGGTTTCAATTTCAACTGGCTTTTGTGCTAGATGACAATTTGCACAGACAATACGACCTGTAGCTTCTCTAGGATCTTCATATGCTTGTTGGGCATAAATAGGAAAAGCTAATACTTTAACCGGTGCAATTGAGCTAATTAATAATAAGCTAAAAGATGTCAGAATACATATTTGTATAGATCTAATGAAATATGTGAAACGATTTAAGTGCATATAATGTGATTTTAAAGTATGAATTGTAAAATATTTTATCTGTTATTTATAATAGCACTCTCAGTTTATTATTGTTGATAAATAAGCTAGATAATTTACTTTTTTATCATTTTTAGCATAGTTATACCTCCAAGGTATAGAAAAACTATGGCTAATGACATAAGTAGTTGTGTTACTGGATCAGTAGAAGGTGTTAAAATAGCTGCCATAATAGTTGCAATAAAGACAGCATATTTCCAAGATGATAGCATTTGCTCTGATGAAAAAATATTAAGTAGTCCCACTAAGATTTGTATTACTGGTATTTGAAATGCTATTCCTGTGCTAAATAGTAATAGTAATATAAAATTAAAGTATTGTTCAAACGACCATATCGGTTCAACAATTTCTGAACCATATTCGATTAAGAATTTAAGAGCTGCAGGAGCTAAAATATAATATGAAAAAAAGATCCCTATAAAAAATAAAATAATCGACGAGATAAGTATCGGTAATAAATATGATATTTCTTTTTTTGTTAAGCCAGGTACAATGAACAACATTATTTGATAAACTGTAAATGGTGTACTTATAATAAATCCTGTATAAATAGCAACTTTAATAGAAGCAAAAAAGTATTCACCAGGTGCTAATTGTAAAAATTTGATTCCTGTTGCAGGTTGCTGCAGAAAAAAAGATATATTTTTTATATAAAAAAAGCAAATAGTTGTTGCAACTAAAAATACAGAAAGCGCTATAAAAATTTTCTGTCTCAGTTCTTCTAGATGTTCAAACATAGACATTTCTTTTTCATTATTCCATTGTTTTGTCATAATATTAGTATTTTATTTGATTAATAATAATTATCCCTGAAGTTTGTGATATTTTAGCTTATATACTTTAGAGAGTAATACCTTTTCCACTACTGAAAATTTTTACTTCTTTATTTAAAGTTTCCACACAAGTATTACAAAACTTATATTTATTCAAGGTAGTTTCTATTTTACCTATATTATAAAGAATAAGTATTTGTATAATACAAAGATTGCTGGAAAATTATTAAAGCTTGTTTTGTATTAAATGTATTTACAAAATACAGAAATTTTAGTTTTCATTTTGTTGAGTTTATTACTTTAGTCTAGTAATTATAGCAAATCATGTCACCCTAAGGAGAAATATTTTAATGATTAGTAAAGCAAGTACAGGAAGTCCTTTAGCACGACCTCAATTATATAAAACAGCTTCAATTTCAGCTATTAAGCAGGCAGAACAACAGGACCGATTTTTACAATTAGGTGAGTTAAATGAGCTTGTTGAATTTCTTAATTCGGGTAATAAAAGGTTAGAGATTGCAGATCTACTAAGCAAAAATGCGGATATACTCGTAGCAAAAGCAGCAGACAAAATATTTGTAGGTGGCTCAGCAATTGCATACTTAGAAAGACCTCAGGCATCTTTTCTAGCGTTGGACTCTTTAAGTAATTTAGATAGTGTGAAGAGTTTATCAGGCAATACTCAAACCAGTATTCTGGAAAGTTTCTCACTTGCATTTAGTTCTAATGAACCACTACCTTCAGGCTTTAAGCCTATTAATGTAGTTTTATATGGCTCTGCCAGAATGAAAAAATCCTTAAGAGATTTAGATTGGTTCTTGCGATATTTAACTTATGCAATTGTTGCAGGTGATCCCAATATATTATCGGTAAATATAAGGGGATTAAGAGAGTTAATTGATAATGCTTGCTCTAGTGCTGCGGCTACAGTTGCTTTGAGAGAAATGAGAAAAGTTGCGTTGAGTATTTGTAGTCAAGATCAGAAAGGTAAAGATTTAGTACAAGAATATTTTGATATTGTTATCAGTGAATTTGATGCACCATCTTTAACTAATAAATTAAGAAAAAGAACTTCTTCAGATTTACAAGGTTTATGTCTTCCTCGCGTATATTCACTGGCAGGAGTATCCACTCAAAGATTTGTAATGAAAACAAGTTTATCGGCAGATGAGAAAAATAATATTATACGTGCTTGTTATAGGCAAGTATTTCAAAGAGACATTACTAAAGCATATTCTTTAAGATTTGCTGATCTAGAATCTCAAGTCAAAAATGGTATAATTTCCATTAAAGAATTTGTTCGTTCTATTGGTAAATCTACCATATATAGGCAACAATTTTTTGAGCCATTTGTAAATAGTAGAGTATTAGAATTAGCTTTTAGAAATTTTCTTGGAAGAGGTCTTAGTTCATTAGAAGAATTTCAGAAATACTTCAGTGTATTATCTATTAGGGGTCTTGATGGTCTAATTGATATCATTATAAATTCAGTAGAATATGCAGATTATTTTGGAGAAGAAACAGTTCCTTACTTAAGAGGATTAGGTGAAGAACCTCAAGAGTCTCGCAATTGGGGAGCTCAAATTGACTTGTTGAATTATAGTACTCCTTTCAGAAAAATTCCTCAGTTTATAACCTTATTTAATGATTATAAAGCAAACTTACCTGATCAACATCCATATGGATTAGGGAATGATCCTCTATTTATACAATTTGGAGCAATATTTCCAAAAAATTATGTCAATTTGCGTACAAAGTCAGCCCCTTTTGGTAAAGACACACGTAGAATTTTAGTACGTCAGGGGCCTGGTGTTTATAGCCAAATTAGTAATCCTAATTTAAGGTCAAAGTCTAGTGGATCTTTAGGACCTAAAGTATTTACTCTTAATCAAGGTCAAGCTTTAGTAAGCCCAACGGATACTAAAAATAGTGTTAGTATCGATCAGGTTATAAAAGCAGCTTACTTAAGAATTTTTGGACGAATTGTATATGAAGAAGAATTATTAATAATTAAAAAATTTGAAAATCAATTAAGGGATGGGCAAATATCTGTTAAAACTTTTGTTCGTAGCTTAGCTAAGTCATCTGTTTTTAGAGCACTATACTGGGAGCCATTATATATATGTAAGGCTATTGAATATATTCATAATAGGCTCTTAGGTAGACCTACATACGGAAGACAAGAGATAAATCAATATTTTGATATAATATATAAGCAAAATTATTACAAAGCAATTGATGCTATGCTTGATAGTTTAGAATATATAGAGAGTTTTGGTGAAAATACTGTTCCTTATGAAAGATATACTACTCCTTTAGCAGTTTCTGCTAGAACGTTAAGAATAAATTCAAGAACACAACGAGTTGTACAAGATAGAAATAGTGTTAATAGTCAAAAAGATACTTTTATAGCGCTAGGCTCAGTAGCTGAAATACGCAGTAAAAGTAGTATTAAAAGAAGACTTATCCAGGGAGTTAGTTCTAGAAGAGATCAAAGCATGATCTTTACTCTTCAAGCATCTTCTAACAAAGAAAATAAAATACAGATTTTAAGAGCAATATATCGTCAAGTATTTGAAAGAGATTTAAATTCTTTTACTATAGGTGATGAATTTTCTAATTTGGAAAATTCATTCATAATAAGCCAAATTACAGTACAACAATTAGTAGAACAATTAGGTCGTTCTTTTCTATATAGTAAAGAATTTTACCAGCCATATCCTAATACTAAAGTGATTGAATTAGGTACGAAGCACTTTTTGGGTAGAGCACCTAATAACCAAGCTGAAATCCGGTACTATAATCAAATTTTAGCTTCTCAAGGATTATCTTATTTTATAATGGTTCTTGTTAATAGTACTGAGTACAATGTTGTTTTTGGTAAGAATACTGTACCTTATCGTCGTTTCCCTACATTACCAGCAGCAAATTTTCCTAATACAGAAAAACTCTACAATAGATTAACAAAACAGAATCAGCAAGTTATTATTCCAAGTTTTAGCTCTATCTTGGGTAATCAATAAATTCTTTTTATAAAACTTTAAAGAATGGTCTTTCTTGCTTTAGTACTTTGCCAAAAAAAACAATTTGTACCAGGCATAAAAACTTAGAGTTAATCGTTATATTTCTGAGTATTATCTAAAAATGACTATCATGTAGACTAAGTAGATAAGATTCTAAGTTATCGCTGATAGTCATTTTTATATATTAAGTTAATTATTTCAGGAGTTTTATTAATGAGTATAGTTACTAAGTCAATTGTAAATGCAGATGCAGAAGCTAGATATTTAAGTCCTGGTGAGCTAGATCGTATAAAAAGTTTTGTTCTATCGGGTCAACGTAGGTTACGTATCGCCCAAATATTAACAGATAATAGAGAGTTAATAGTAAAACAAGGGGGTCAGCAATTATTCCAGAAACGTCCTGATGTTGTATCTCCAGGAGGAAATGCGTATGGAGAAGAAATGACAGCTACTTGCTTACGAGATTTAGATTATTATTTACGCCTAGTTACTTATGGAATAGTTGCTGGTGATGTTACTCCAATCGAAGAGATAGGTCTTGTTGGTGTAAAAGAAATGTATAATTCACTAGGTACTCCGATCTCTGGAGTTGCTGAAGGAGTCCGTTCAATGAAAAATGTTGCTTGCTCTCTATTGTCAGGCGAAGATTCGGCTGAGGCAGGTTTTTATTTTGACTATACACTTGGTGCAATGCAGTAAAAAGAATTTATCTCATTAAGTTTAATTAAATATAAAAAGGAAAAATACTATGCAAGATGCTATCACTTCTGTAATCAACACAGCGGATGTACAGGGGAAATATCTAGATAATAATTCATTAGAGAAACTTAGAGGATACTTTCAAACAGGTGAATTGAGAGTTCGAGCTGCAGCAACTATTGCAGCAAACGCGGCTACTATTATAAAAGAGTCTGTAGCAAAGGCACTATTATACTCAGATATTACTAGACCTGGAGGTAATATGTATACAACTAGAAGATATGCTGCATGTATTAGAGATTTAGACTATTATTTAAGATATGCTACTTACGGCATGCTTGCAGGAGATCCATCGATTTTAGATGAGCGTGTTTTAAATGGACTAAAAGAAACCTATAACTCATTAGGTGTTCCTATTGGTGCTACGATTCAAGCTATCCAAGCTATGAAAGAAGTTACTTCTAGTCTTGTTGGACCAGATGCAGGTAAAGAAATGGGCTTATATTTTGATTATATTTGTTCAGGTCTAGGCTAGCAGTTATAAGCAAATAAGGAAATAAGAAAATACAATAACTTATTTCCTTAATTTGCTTGATTTTTCAATTCAGTCTTTAACTATTAAAAACATTGACAGCTTGTAATCTTGCACGGGCTTTTCTTAAATTTTGTGTAGCTTCAATCTTGTCTTTACTAGTTTCAGCTTCAGCTAATACAACAGTTGCATCTTCTAAATTAGCCTGCGCAGTATCTATATTAATATCTGATATCTCTTCTGCTCCGTTTACAAGTATAGTAATATTATTATTTTCAATTTCAGCAAATCCACCCAATAATATAATTGGCTGCCAATCTTTTTCAATACGTACTCGCATAACTCCAATGTCTAGTGCTGTTAACAATGGTATATGTCCTGTTAGAATACCTAATTGTCCTGTACTGCTTGGTAAGATTATTTCTTCTGCACTTGCATCCCAAACAGTTCTATCAGGAGCAATTACACGTATGTTTAGTGTCATATAGTTGCTCTATGTTTATTTATTTAAGTGTTTTGGCTTTATCTATAGCTTCTTCAATATCTCCTACAAGGTAAAAAGCCTGCTCAGGTAAATCATCTAGCTTGCCTTGTAAAATCATTTGAAATCCTTTTATTGCTTTTTCCAAAGATACATATTTGCCTGGAGAACCTGTAAATACTTCAGCAACAAAGAAAGGTTGAGAGAGAAAGCGTTCAATTTTTCGTGCTCTAGCAACAGTCAGTCGATCTTCTTCTGACAACTCATCAAGTCCAAGAATTGCAATAATGTCTTGTAATTCTTTATATCTTTGCAATGTAGATTTGATCTGCTGCGCTGTGCTGTAATGTTCTGAACCAACAATTCCTGGCTGTAACATCGTTGATGTTGAGTCTAACGGATCAACTGCTGGGTAAATACCTTTTGCTGCTAAACCTCTTGACAATACTGTTGTAGCATCAAGATGTGCAAATGTAGTTGCTGGAGCGGGGTCAGTTAAATCATCTGCAGGAACATATACTGCCTGAATTGATGTAATTGAGCCATCAGTTGTAGATGTAATTCTTTCCTGTAGTGCTCCCATTTCAGTTGCTAAGGTTGGCTGATATCCAACAGCAGAAGGCATTCTACCTAGTAGGGCTGATACTTCAGAACCGGCTTGTACAAAACGAAAGATATTGTCTATAAATAATAGTACATCTTGCTTATTAATATCTCTAAAATACTCTGCCATAGTTAGTGCTGTTAAACCCACACGCATTCTTGCTCCTGGGGGCTCATTCATTTGACCATATACTAAAGCTACTTTTGATTCAGTTAATTTTTCTGCATTGATTACTTTAGATTCTTTCATTTCTTCATATAAATCGTTACCTTCTCGTGTTCTTTCTCCTACTCCGCCAAAAACTGATACTCCGCCATGAGCTTTGGCAATATTGTTAATCAACTCCATAATTAATACCGTCTTACCAACACCAGCACCTCCAAAAAGTCCTATTTTGCCACCTCTCCTATATGGGGCTAGTAAGTCTACAACTTTAATTCCTGTTTCAAAAATAGAAGGTTTTGTTTCTAGCTGAACAAAAGAAGGTGCTGACCTATGTATTGGTAATAAGTCAGATGAATTAACATCTCCTAAATTGTCAACAGGTTCTCCAAGAACATTAAAAATTCTGCCTAAAGTAGGAATTCCAACAGGAACTGTAATAGGTTCTCCTGTATCTATAACATCTACTCCTCTTTGTAATCCATCAGTAGAACTCATAGCAACTGCTCGAACTTTATTATCTCCTAATAGTTGTTGTACTTCACAAGTTATTGTGTCTTCAGGTCCTTTAACTTTTAAAGCATTAAAAACTCTGGGCAATTGTCCGTTTGGAAACTCTATATCTAGAACAGGGCCAATAATTTGTGTTACTGACCCTTTTTTTGCTGCTGTTACCATGTATTTATTTTAATTAATTGTTAGTCAACGGAAAAAATTTCTTTTTTGGTTTGTAATATTACTATTGTAAATTAAAACCTTATAGTTTATTTATTCAGATTAATAGTTATACTACTATATCAATTCAATTGAAGTTTATAAAGTAGAACTTTAATTTACGAGTTTTTATTAATTCTCCCTGTAGTTTTAAGCCAATTCTGTGCTTCTATATAATTATTGGGGGCTAAAAATATAGCTTGTTGCCAATATTCTGCTGCTTTATCAAACATTGACTTGGAGGTTTGTAGATTTCTTTTGTCAGCTGCTTTTAATCCTTGATAATGGTAAATAACTGCAATATTATTTAGAGCCTGTGGTAATTTGTTGTTTAATTCTAGTGCTTGATGATAATATTCTAAAGCTTTAATATGTTCTCCATTACTTGCGTAAATTAAACCAATATTATATAGTATATATGATCTATCGTAGGGATCTTCTTCTAAAGCTAAAGCTTCATAGTAGTTTTCTAAAGCTTCTGCATATTCACCTTCTGACTGAGCAGACATTCCATCTCTATAATAATAAAAAGCTTGCTTTTCTTCTTTACTGGTTGGTAATACTTTCAACACAATATCTGCCAGTACAGTGAATGTTTTGTCTATAAAATTATCATTTTTTTGTAAACGAGGCATATAATTTCCTAAGTATTAATATAATTATTCTACAATGTAATTTAGATAATTTATGTATTCTGATTAAAAATCTCTTTTAATAAATTATAAACTTAAAAAATAAATAACATAATATAAATTAAAAATAATATGATCAAAAAATATCAATTATCTAGCAACTTATTTTCGGTGAAACAGAAAAGTATTATTTTTATAGATTGTGTTTTGCCTTTGAAAAAAGAAAAAATTTTCTCGTTGCAAAAGCCACAACTAGTTTATTCACTAAAAAGCAATGATTTAAATTTAAGTAGAAATAATTCTATTACTAATCAAAGTAAAGAAAAACTATATATAGATAGAGAAGAGATTTCTGTTTTTAATTTGAACAACAAATTTGATAAAAAAAGTAAAGTTAAACTGAAGAGAAAGAATAGAGATAAAGTGAATTCAGATGCTGGTTATTTTTTTAGTCAGCTTAAAAATAAAGTATCCAAGTTAAACATTAATAGTGTTAATTCTAACAAGCCAAAATCTTTAAAGTTAACAAAAAATAGTAAAAAGAAAGATAAAGTTCAAAATAAAGTAGTTCAGCATACAGATTATAAGTCTTTAAAAGTAAATGACAATAAAGAAATAATACTAAATAATCCTTTAACAATAAAAGAATTAGCATACAGATTAGGTATAACAGAGGCAGCAATTATTACGTGGTTATTTTTACAAGGCATTTCAGTTACAATTAACGAGGTAGTTGACGTAGCTATAGCTAAACAAGTTGCTAAACACTATAATATTACAGTTTCGGATAAGCGTAAGCCATATAACTTAGACAATAGAATAGATCTTCATCGATTTTCCAGTCCCTGGATAAATGAAAAGATAAAAAGTTCAAAACGAGCTCCAATTATAACAATTCTAGGTCATGTAGATCATGGAAAAACAACCTTACTTGACTATATAAGAAATACTCAATTAGTTCAGAAAGAAGCAGGAGGTATTACTCAACATATTGTAGGCTATGAAGTACAGTGGCTTTATCAATCTGTAAAAGAAAAACTCGTTTTTGTAGATACACCAGGACATGCAGCGTTTTCTGCAATGAGATTACGTGGTGCTGAGGTCATGGACTTAGCCATTTTAGTAGTGGCTGCTGATGATGGATTACAACCACAGACTATTGAAGCGATAGAATATATACTAGAACGTAAAATACCTTATATTGTTGCTATCAATAAAATTGATAAACAAGATGTTAATACAAATCAAATAAAAGAACAACTACTTAAATACAATATTGTAAATCAAAACTGGGGAGAAACTAGTAATATTATTGAAGTTAGTGCTTTAACAGGTCAGAATATTGATGTACTTCTTTTCGCTTTATGTAAGTTAGCTTCTTTGTCTAATTTTTCAGCAAATTATTCTTGTCCTGCAGAGGGAACTATATTGGAGTCTAATTTAAGTAAAACAAGTGGTCCGCTGGCAAGTGTTATTGTTCAAAATGGTATTTTGAAAATAGGAGATATTATTGTCTCTGGCAATATTTACGGTCGTGTTAAAATTATGACAAACAGTTCCAGTAAAAAGGTTAGAACTGCAGACCCTTCTAGTATTGTCGAAGTTTCTGGATTTTCTTTAATTCCCCAGACAGGTTCTAAATTTTATGTTGTATTAAATGAAAAAGAAGCAAAGAAGCAGACTCATCTAAATCCTCACAGTAATAATCGTTTCGATTATTTTAGATCTTTAAATACAAGAATAACATTAGATAGCTATAAGCAGAATTTAAATTTAAAACGTATTAATATAATTTTAAAAACGGATACGCAAGGCTCTTTAGAAGCTAGTATAAATGCTCTTTCTCAAATCCCCCAAGAAAAAGTTCAGATTAATATAGTTGCTGCAGATATTGGTTTTGTTGCTAATAAAGACATTGTTTTAGCTCAAGATACTAATTCTTTAATACTTGGCTTTAATATTGAAGTTACATCTAATTCACGTAAATTAATAGAAAATTCAAATGTTACATTGCAAAATTTTAGCATTATATATGACTTACTAGATTATGTAGAAAGTTACATGATAAATATTTTAGAACCTGAATATAATAAGAATTTCATTGGTAAAGCGACTGTTAAAACAGTCTTTTCTATTAATAAAGGATCTGTTGCTGGTTGTTTTGTTGATTCAGGTAAGTTAAAAGTAAATTTACGTATAATTGTTTATGATAATGCAAAAATAGTTTATGACGGATTAATAACTTCTTTAAAGCGTTTAAAAGATGATGTAAATGAAGTTAAAGCGGGTAATGAATGTGGGGTAATGTGTCAAGAGTATCATCAATGGACTAAGTTTAGTCGTATTGAAGCATATGAATTGGTTGAGAAGAAAAAGACGCTTGAAAAAAAATAACGCAAAAACAAATTTGAAAAAAATTTCCACATTATTTTTTTGAATTTTAGTCTTTATTTAAAAAGGGTAGTAATGATAAGATACGTGCTTTTTTTATAGATTTCGTTAATTCTTTTTGTTGTTTTGCAGTTAGACCAGTTGATCGTCTAGACAAAATTTTACCTTGATCAGTAATAAACTTACGTAGTAAGTCAATATCTTTGTAATCAAGAGGATCATCTTGCTTAATTGGTGAAGACTTTTTATTATATAATATCATAAGTGGGTTTTTATCTATTTAATTTCTTTAAAGTTAGTATGACAATTGCATTTAGGACAAAACTTTTTAATCTCTAAACGACTAGGTGTATTTCTTCTATTTTTTGTTGTTGTATAACGGAAGATACCATTTTTTCTTTTTGAATTATTGCTCTTAGAGTTTCTACATTCACATTCTAATGTAATAATTATGCGAGCTCCTTTGTTCTTTCCCATGTTTTATAGATATTAATTTGATAATAGATAAGCCTATTATCGCATTTTCATGTTTTACTATCAAGTCTTGATACATTGTATCTATTTTAAAGTAGTGATATAATTATTTCATTCAATAGCTATTTCATTTGTTTATAACAATTTTAATATTTTATGTCTAAAAATTCGTCTGCAGTAAAAAAAGAACAAGTCTCTATTAGAAATTATTACAATAATAAAGTTTATAAATCTAATATAAAAACTTCAATAAAAAAATACTTAGTAAGTATCAATAATATAAATAACGTAAATTGCAATGATGCTTTAGAAAATTTATCTTCGGTTTATAGCATTATTGATAAAGCTGTTAAAAAAGGAGTTTTGCATAAAAATAATGGTTCAAGAAAAAAAGCACTACTGGTAACTAAGATGAAAACTGCCTTAAATTTATGAAATACAATTTAAAATTTATGGATTACACAAATAGTCTATAAATTTTTCCATGTAAAAACCTCTACCGTTTAAATTGATTAATACTAATAAGTTATCTACCTATTCATTATCATAACAACTAAAGTAAATTCGCTTTAGAGTGTTCTAAATAACATACAAAATTTATTTTGGAGCGCTTTATGTTTCAAGAAAAAAAAATAATACCTGTTTTTCCTGATTTAGCTTCTATTCAACGAGAAAGCTTCAGGCTACTTCTATTAGAAGGTCTAGGTGAAGTTTTAGACTCTTTTCCTATAATTACCGATCCTACAGGAAAATTAGAATTACAGTTTTTTGGTAAAGATTATAAACTTAAATTTCCACGCTATAGTGTAAGAAAAGCTAAAAGTAGAGATAGAACATATAGTGCGCAGATCTATATACCTTCAAAATTAACTCGTAAGGATACTGAATTAATAAAAAAAGACAAACAATCAGACTTATTAAATTTTTTAAGTGCAGAAGACAGAAATAAAAAATATAAAAAAAAACCAGTCTTTGTGGGTGATTTACCTCTAATGACAAATAGAGGTACATTCATTATCTCTGGTACAGAAAGAGTAATTATTAACCAAATTGTAAGAAGTCCGGGTATTTACTATAAAAAAGAATTAGATAAAAATGATAAACAAATATATAGTGCAAGTCTAATTTCTAATCGTGGATCATGGTTAAAATTTGAAATTGACTCTAAAGACCAAATTTGGATCCGAATTGATAAAACTCATAAAGTTAGTGCATATGTTTTTTTGAGAGCAATCGGTTTAAATAATGAAGACATCAAAAAAAACTTAAATAAATACACTTTTTTACTTCGTGCTTCCTCTTTATATGAAAAAAAAGAATTAGATAAAGAGATAGGTAAAAAATCAGTTGAAGAAATTACTGATGAAGAAGCATTATTAATTGTACATAGTAAATTACGTCCTAACGAGCCAGCTACTGCATCTGTAGCTAAACAAATGTTATATACTCGTTTTTTTGATCCTAAAAGATATGATTTAGGTGAGGTAGGCCGCCATAAAATTAATAAAAAGTTAAATTTAAAGGTTCCAAAATCCTTTAGAGTACTATCTCCTCAAGATATTATAGTTGTAATTGACTATTTGATTAATATTAAAGAGCAAAATATTGGTACCTTTGATGACATAGACCACTTAGGTAATAGAAGAGTCCGATCTGTTGGAGAATTATTGCAAAATCAGATACGTATAGGCTTAAATCGATTAGAAAGGATTATTCGCGAGCGAATGATGATTTGTGATTTAGATTCATTAAGTTTGTCCAATTTGGTTAATCCAAAACCTTTAATGGCTGCAGTAAGAGAATTTTTTGGATCTAGTCAGTTATCTCAGTTCATGGACCAGACGAATCCACTATCTGAACTAACTCATAAAAGAAGAATTAGTGCATTAGGCCCTGGAGGACTTAATAAAGACCGTGCAGGTTTTGCTGTACGAGATCTACATCCGAGTCATTATGGTCGAATTTGTCCAATTGAGACTCCTGAAGGACCTAATGCAGGTCTAATAGGCTCTCTAAGTATTTATGCACGAGTAAACCGTTATGGTTTTATCGAAACACCATGTTATAAAGTAGAAAAAGGGAAGATTTTGAAAAATTTACAGTTATATTATTTAACTGCAGATGAAGAAGATAACTTACGTGTAGCACCAGCAGATATCAATGTAAATAACTTGAATTACATTGAACATAAAATTATTCCTGTTAGGTATAGACAAGAGTTTATTACTACTACAGTTGATCAAGTGGATTACATTTCTGTTTCGCCTATACAAGTAATATCAGCTGCAACCTCCTTGATTCCTTTTTTGGAGCACGATGATGCAAATCGTGCCCTCATGGGTTCAAATATGCAAAGACAAGCAGTGCCTTTACTATATACTGAAAAACCTACTGTTGGAACAGGTCTAGAAGCAAAAGTAGCAAGAGACTCAGGTATGGTTGTTATTAGTAGAACGAATGGTTTTGTTAGTTATGTATCTGGTACCAAAATAGGAATTCAAGATCAAGATGATAGAACTATACATTATCGCCTAAAAAAGTATTACCGTTCAAACCAAGATACATGCATTAATCAGCGTCCTCTTGTATGGCCTGGAGAAAAGATTGTAAGTGGGCAAACTATTGCAGATGGTGCTTCTACTGATGGTGGTGAGATCGCTTTAGGTCGTAATATTTTAGTTGCATACATGTCATGGGAAGGATATAACTATGAAGATGCTTTTCTTATTAGTCAACGTCTTGTGTATGAAGATATTTACACTTCAATTCATATAGAAAGATATGAACTAGAATGTAGGCAAACAAAGCTAGGACCTGAAGAGATAACACGAGATATTCCGAATGTTAATGAAGCATCGATTAATCTACTAGATAAAAATGGTATTATTGCAGTAGGATCTTGGGTTGATGCAGGAGATATTCTAGTTGGTAAAATTACACCAAAAGGTGAATCAGATCAGTTACCTGAAGGAAAACTTCTTAGAGCTATATTTGGAGAAAAAGCTAGAGATGTAAGAGATACATCATTGAGATTGCCAAATGCTGCTAAAGGTCGAGTAGTTAATGTTAAAGTTTTTACCCGCCAAAAAGGAGATGAATTGCCCCCAGGTACTAACACGATTATTCGCATCTATGTAGCACAAAAAAGAAAAATCCAAGTTGGAGATAAGATGGCCGGTAGACATGGTAATAAAGGTATTATTTCACGAATTTTGCCAATGCAAGATATGCCATATCTACCTGATGGTACACCGATCGATATTGTTTTAAATCCTTTAGGTGTTCCATCTAGAATGAATGTAGGTCAATTATTTGAATGTTTATTAGGTTTAGCTGGTAATTATTTAAGTAAACGATTTAAGGTAGTTCCTTTTGATGAAATGTATGGAAAAGAAGCTTCTAGAGCCTTAGTTAATAATAAGTTATACCAAGCAAGTTTACTAAAAGATAAATCTTGGTTATTTAATTCTTTATATCCAGGTAAGATATCTCTTTTTGATGGTCGAACAGGAGAGCCTTTCGATAATCCAATTACTGTCGGTAAGGCCTACATTTTAAAGTTAGTTCATTTGGTAGATGATAAAATTCATGCAAGATCTACAGGTCCTTATTCTTTAGTTACACAACAACCATTAGGAGGCAGGGCTCAACATGGAGGCCAGAGACTGGGTGAAATGGAAGTTTGGGCACTTGAAGCATTTGGAGCAGCATATACACTACAAGAACTCTTAACTGTTAAGTCAGATGATATGCAAGGTAGAAATGAAGCACTGAATGCAATTGTAAAAGGTAAACCAACTCCTAAACCGGGAACTCCAGAGTCGTTTAAAGTACTTATGAGAGAGTTACAATCTTTAGGTCTAAATATTGCAGTTCATAAAATAAAGTTATTAGATAGCGGAGAAAACACAAGTTTTGAAGTTAATTTAATGTCTTCTGATCAAAATTCAATGAAGTTTAATAGTAATAATTACCATTCTCTACATGAAAAAAAATATACTCATTATGACTAAAAGCGAATGAATTATAATCTAGTGACCTTTTGACTATATTTAAAATATATTATTTATGACAAAATTTGAACATCATTTCGACTATGTTAAAATTAGTCTTGCATCTCCAAAAAAAATAAGAGAATGGGGAGAAAGAACATTGCCTAATGGGCAAGTTGTAGGCGAGGTTACAAAACCTGAAACAATTAACTATAGAACATTAAAACCTGAAATGGATGGGCTATTTTGTGAAAGAATTTTTGGTCCTGTAAAAGATTGGGAATGTCATTGTGGTAAATATAAAAGATTTAGATATAAAGGAGTGGTATGTGAAAGATGTGGTGTTGAAGTTACAGAATCAAAAGTAAGAAGACATAGAATGGCTTATATTGAATTAGCTGCTCCAGTTACTCACGTATGGTACTTAAAAGGAAGTACTAGTTATATTGCTTTGGCGTTAGATCTAACAGTTAAAGAAGTAGAAAAAATAGTATATTTTCATTCATACGTAGTTACTAGTCCTGGAGATTATGAGAAACTGAAGTATAAGCAACTATTAGAGGGATATGAATGGAGGGCATTAGAAGACAAGTTATATCCTAAGTCATCTAGTCTCTTTGGTATTGAAGTAAGTATAGGTGCAGAAGCTATCTATAAACTTTTAAAAATTCTAGATTTAGAAGCAGAAATAGAAATATTGAGAGAAGAAGCTTTAAGTCCACCAAAAACCTCTAAAAATCCATCTCCTAAATTTAATAAAAAAATGAAAAGATTGCGTTTGTTAGAAAATTTTCTATCAACAGGAGCAGATCCTTCTTGGATGATTTTTTCTGTAATTCCTGTGATTCCACCTGATTTGAGGCCAATGGTTCAGTTAGATGGTGGCAGATTTGCTACCGCTGATTTAAATGAGTTTTACCGAAGAATTATTAATCGAAATAATCGCTTAATTAGGTTAAAAGCAATACTAGCTCCAGAAATTATTATAAGAAATGAAAAAAGAATGCTTCAAGAGGCAGTAGATTCTCTTATGGATAACGGAAGGAGAGGCAGAACTGTTGTTGGTGCACATAATAGGCCTCTTAAATCCCTCTCAGATATTATTGAAGGAAAGCAAGGTCGATTTCGCCAAAATCTGTTAGGTAAACGCGTCGATTATTCAGGTAGGTCTGTTATTGTAGTTGGTCCTAGTTTAAAGTTACGTCAATGTGGCTTACCAAGAGAAATGGCCTTAGAATTATTTCAGCCTTTTGTAATTCATCGTTTAATTTTACAAGGACTAGTTAATAATATTAAAGCAGCAAAGAAAATTATTCAAAAAAATGAATTAATTGTTTGGAGCGTACTTGAAGAAGTTATTCATGGACATCCAGTTCTACTAAATAGAGCACCAACACTTCATAGACTAGGTATACAGGCTTTTGAACCCATTCTAGTAGAAGGTCGTGCTATTAAGTTGCATCCTCTCGTTTGCCCAGCCTTTAATGCAGATTTTGATGGAGATCAAATGGCCGTACATGTCCCCTTATCCTTAGAGGCACAAGCAGAAGCACGCTTATTGATGTTGGCCCCTAATAATTTTTTGTCTCCTGCGACAGGTCAACCAATTCTGATGCCGAGTCAAGATATGGTTTTAGGTTGTTATTACTTAACATCAAATAATCCCTCTTCACAAAAAGGCTGTGGCCAGTATTTTGCAAGTTTACAAGACGCCTTAATGGCTTATGATCAAAAGGTAATAGATTTACATGCCTTTATTTGGGTTCGTTTTAATGGTCTAGTCGAAAGTGATGAATCTGACAAATTAATACGATCTGAAAATCATATGGATGGTCGTAAAACATATGTTTTTGCAGATCGTATAATTAAAGAGAATTCAGACAGTACATTATTAGTTCAATACATAAGGACTACAGTTGGACGTATTTTATTTAATAAAGTTATAGAAGAATCTTTAGCCGAATAAAAGCTTTTGTACTAGAATTGGAGATACAATATGAAAGAACAAGAGACTTTAGAGAATATATTTTCTAATAAAGTAATAGATAAACATCAACTAAAACAAATAATAGTGTGGGCTTTTCGGCGTTATGGTATAGCTCGCGCAGCGAATATGGCAGATCAATTAAAAGATCTAGGATTTTGTTACGCAACTAAAGCAGGAATTTCATTAAGCCTTGAAGATTTACGTATTCCACCAAATAAAAAAAAATTATTAGCTACTACTATACAATCAATAGAAAGTACAGATAATCGCCATATGAGAGGAGAAATAACAGCAGTTGAAAGATTTCAAAAAGTTATTGATACTTGGAATAATGCCAGTGAACTTTTAAAAAAAGAAGTTATAACATATTTTAAAGAGACTGATCCATTAAATTCTATTTATATGATGGCATTTTCTGGTGCTAGAGGGAATATTTCACAAGTAAGACAGCTTGTTGGAATGAGAGGTCTAATGTCAGATCCTCAAGGGCAAATTATTGATTTACCTATATCAAGCAACTTTCGAGAAGGTTTAACAATTACAGATTATTTTATTTCTTCGTATGGTGCGCGGAAAGGACTTGTTGATACAGCACTACGGACAGCAGATTCTGGCTACTTGACTCGTCGTTTAGTTGATGTTGCACAAGACGTCATCATTCGTGATACAGATTGTCAGACATCACAAGGAATTGTACTTGAAGAAATGGTTGATAATCAAAAAGTACTAATCAGTTTAAAGCAGGCTTTAATTGGTAGAGTTGCAGCAGAAGATATTATTCATCCACATTTGCACTATATTATCACAAATGCAGGTAAAGATATTACTCCAATCATGGCAGGTGTAATTACTGCATCTGGTATAAAAAGTGTTTTAGTTCGTTCTCCAATTACATGTGATTCTACTGGATCAGTATGTCAACGATGTTATGGCTGGAATTTAGCCCATGGTAAAATAGTTGATCTTGGAGAAGCAGTAGGTATAATTGCAGCTCAATCAATTGGTGAACCGGGTACACAATTAACGATGAGAACATTTCATACAGGCGGTGTTTTCACTGGTGAATTGGCTCAAACAGTTCTTAATCCAGAAGATGGTACCATTAAGTATCCAGACAATATCTTAATAAGTTCAACAAGAACGCGTCATGGAGATTCTGCTATGCTAGTGCATTCGGATTCTATACTTAAGATTTTTTATAAATATGGTACAAAAAGTATTAATATACCTAAAGGTAGCCTACTACTAGTACAGAATGAAACTTTTTTGAAAAAGGGTGAAGTTCTTGCAGAATACCCTGTAAGTAATCGAGTCACTACCGAAAAAGCTCAAAAGTCCATTATTACGGATTTTTCAGGAAGTATTCATATAGCTAATCTTAAAATGGAAGAAGTTCAAAATAAGCAGGAGAATGTTTCTAGTGCTATAGAAGAAGGTGTTTTATGGGTTCTCTCTGGACAAGTTTATAATATACCGGATGACGCAGAACTAACTATAAAAGAAAATCAGCAAATTTATGAAAACAGTCTATTAGCTAAAACTCAGCTAGTTAGTTCTTATAGTGGTCGAATTAAAATTCAAGAAAAATTAAATAAAGTTTTAAGTAAGCAAATATCAGTTATCACATCTTCCAAAATTTTTGATAATATAAAAATTTCTATTGAAAATATTGGTGGTAGCCGTAATTATGTTTTAGAAACTGCTAAAAAGCAAAAGTTTATTTTAAAAGTACCTCCAGGACAAAAAATTATAAACAGACAAATTATAGCAGATTTAGTATCTAATGTCTATAAAACAAAGACAGGTGGAATTATAAAGTATTTAGATTTATCTGTATCTAAAAAACAGTTCGACCATGAAAGAGATTATTATGATATTTTAGAAACTGGTTACATATTGTGGATACCAGAAGAGACACATGAAATTAATAAAGACGTTTCTCTATTATTAGTTAAGCATGGTGATTTTGTTGAAGTTGGAACTGAAATTATAAAAAATGTTTTTGCTAATAATGCAGGTATTTTAGAAGTAGTACAAAAAGATGGAATTATTAGAGAAATTATTATTAAGCCTGGTACAGTCTATAAAGTTACAAAGAAAAATGTAAGCCAAGTCTTAAATAAAAATAGAGGTTTTTTAAGACCTGGTGAAAATATTGTTTATGGAGTTATAACGAATAAGCTTGTCTATCGAGAGTATATAAAAAAACAAAACGATCATATTATTTTAATTAGACCAGTAATAGTATATTCTATACCAAATAAAGAGATGTATTTTTCATATACAGAAGACTCATTTTCTACTGATATGTTTAATTTAAAACTTATTAAACGAACATCTTTTCGTGACGGAGCTAGAGTTAAATCAGTGCATGGTATTGATTTAGTTAAAACTTATTTAGTTTCTGAGCTCAAGCCAGAGGTTCTTGATATGAGTTGCACTTTAGAATTAATTCAAGATGTCTTACAGACTAAATCTTTTTTACTAAAGTTAAGTACGGCAGATATTCTTTCTTTTAAAGATACTACTAATTTTACAAGTCAAGATTTTTATACTAAAACTAAGATAAAAGTACAGAACGATCAGTTTGTTTCTAAAGGTTCTATAATTGCTCAAACTGAAATGATTTCTACTATTAATGGCAAGATAGAATGTGTCCAAAAAAACAAGAAATCTAATCGTCGTATTCTTCTTACCAGCCCAGCGGATATTAAATCTTTTTGTATCAATAATAAACAATCAATAAATATAAGCGTAAATGATTGGATTTATGTAGGAGATGAGATTGCAACTGATTTAAAAACCTTATATTCCGGAAAAGTAATAGCAATTCATCAGAGTCAGATTTTTATCAGGATAGGGCAGCCGTATTTGCTTTCGAGTGGCTCTATTTTACATGTTTCTCACAATAGTCTTGTGCAACGAGGTGAAAATATTGCTACATTGGTTTTTGAAAGAGCTAAAACAGGCGATATCATACAGGGTCTTCCCCGCATTGAAGAAATATTAGAGGCCCGTAAAAAATTAAATGATTCATGTAATCCTCATGAAATGATGGAGTCTTTATTTTATTCTTATTTAAGTATGGGTTTAAATCTTTACGATGCTACAAGATTAAGTCTGCTATATACACAGTTATCACTGGTAAAAGAAGTCCAGTTAGTATATCAGTCTCAAAGTGTAGATATTTCAGATAAGCATATAGAAGTAATTGTAAGACAAATGACTTCTAAGGTAAAAATTACAAATGGGGGTTCTACAGAATATTTACCTGGTGAAATAATTGAACTTCAAAAGATAGAATTATTAAATAAATCATTATATCTTACTGGCAAAGATCAAGCTACTTATTACCCAATATTACTAGGTATAACAAAAGCTTCATTGAATACAGAAAGCTTTATATCTGCAGCAAGCTTTCAAGAAACAACTAAAGTTTTAACAGAAGCAGCAATTTCAGGTAAACTCGATAGGTTAAGAGGATTAAAAGAAAATGTCATTATAGGTCGTTTAATACCTGCTGGTACAGGATTTAATATATGCAACAGGGAATCATTAAAAAAACAAAATTCAATTACCGAAGATAGTTTAGATATAATAGAGCAAAAAAAAATAAGTATCAATGAATCAAAGCCTAGGTTTGAAGATATAATTGTGGATGATAGAAAAACTTTCAGTTATTCTAAAATTTTAGATGTTAAGACAAATTTTCTTAATTCCGAGAACAGTGATTTGTAACTTAATTAGATATGGTTATCGTTTTTATTATTGTTATGTTATTATTTTTAGTAAGTTTCTAGTTTTTCAATCAAAAAAATATAAAGTATCTAGACATTTATTGATACTTTTAGTGTTAACAACAGGATTTTTATTATGGCAGTAGTATCATTATCTGAGCTCTTAGAAGCAGGAGTGCATTTTGGTCATCAAGCAAGAAGATGGAACCCTAAAATGTTTCCATATATATATACAGAACGTAATGGTATACATATTATTGATTTAGTACAAACAGCCCAACTTTTAACAGAAGCATATGATTTTGTAAAACGCTGTTCAAGTGAAGGTAAAAAGTTTCTTTTTCTAGGAACAAAAAGACAAGCTGCAGGCATAATTGCTCAGGAAGCTATTCGCTGCGATTCTTACTATATTAATCAAAGATGGTTGGGAGGTATGTTAACTAACTGGATTACAATTAAAGCAAGAGTAAAAAGACTCAAAGAATTAGAGCAACAAGAACAAGTTGGTATGATAGATAAGTTACCTAAGAAAGAGGCTGCTACAATCCGAAGAGAATTTAGTAAATTAAAAAAGCATTTAGATGGCATAAAAAATATGCAAAAACTTCCTGATTTACTTGTAATTGTTGACCAAAAAAGAGAAACCACAGCTATTCAAGAATGTTTAAAACTGGGTATCCCAACAATTTGTGTACTTGATACCAATTGTAACCCTGAAATAGTAGATATACCAATCCCAGCTAATGATGATGCAATTAGATCTATAAAATTAATATTGAGCAAAGTAGCTGATGCGATTTTAGAAGGACAATCTAGCTAAAACTTTTATCTCCAATAAAAATATATTATTTTATTACTTAATGTTTATATAATTATTATTATTGAATAAAATTATAGGAAATAAATATGTCAGTACAAATATCTGCCCAGCATGTTAAAGAATTACGTAATCAAACTGGAGCAGGCATGATGGACTGCAAAAAAGCTTTACAGTCAAGTCAAGGCGATATGAATGTTGCAGTAGAAATTTTGAGAAAAAAAGGTTTAGCATTAGCAGATAAAAAATCGAGTAGAACAGCAGTAGAAGGTATAATAGAAAGTTATATACATACTGGTTCAAAAATAGGAGTCTTAGTCGAAATTAATTGTGAGACGGACTTCGTTGCAAGACGCATAGAATTTCAGCAGTTAGCTAAAGATATAGCTATGCAAATTGTTGCTTGTCCAAATGTTAGATATATTTCAACTAATCATATTAATCGAGAAATTTATGTAAATGAGACTCGAATAGAATCAAGTAAAGAGGATTTGGATGGAAAACCAGAAGAGATTAAAAAACAGGTTATTAAGGGTAGAGTTGAAAAACGTTTAAAAGAAATGTCTTTGATTAATCAGACATTTATTCGAGATCAAGATTTATCTGTAGATGAATTAATAAAAAAACATATCGCTTTAATGGGTGAAAATATAAAAATACGTCGTTTTGAAAAATTTGTGTTAGGTGAGGAATTAGATAAAATAAATTAAAGCTTGTATTTAAAAATAAAATGCGTAAATTCTAAAAAAAACTTAATAATTTTATTTAATCAAATTTATTGTTTTGCGTAAAAATCTATTAATAATGTGGAATAATTATAGGATACATATATAATTAATTATTAAGAATGTTTTTACTTCATTAGCAATTAGTACCATATACTAAATAGTATTTTATCTCTTCAATTTTATACAAAATTATTTTTTACAAATTTTAAAAACTATTACTTTTATGCACAAACAAGAAATCGGCGAAATAATCACCTCTGCAACAATATCATCTGTTGAAGTAGGCAAGCATTTATATTGGGAAATAGCTGGATATAAATTACATGGCCAGGTTTTTATTGTATCTTGGTTAGTTATATCTACATTATTAATACTAGCTTTTGCTGGTACAAGAAATTTAGATCGTGTACCCAAAAACTTTCAAAATTTTATGGAATTTATCCTTGAATTCCTTCAAGATATAGCTAAAAATCAAATAGGAGAACATGAGTACCGTCCATGGGTACCATATATATCAACAATTTTTCTTTTTATCTTGGGAAGTAATTGGGCTGGTGCACTAATCCCATGGAAGTTAATTCAATTACCACAAGGTGAATTGGCAGCCCCTACTAACGATATTAATACCACAGTTGCATTATCTTTATTAACATCTCTGTCATATTTTTATGCAGGCTTGAGTAAAAATGGTATTGGCTATTTTACACGGTACATTGAGCCAACTCCAATCTTATTGCCTATCAATATTTTAGAAGATTTTACTAAACCTTTGTCTTTAAGCTTTAGGCTATTTGGTAACGTATTAGCAGATGAATTAGTTGTATCTGTTTTTACCCTATTGGTACCTATTTTAATACCTTTACCGGTAATGATTCTAGGATTATTTGCTAGCTCTATTCAAGCATTAATCTTCTCAACTTTATCTGCCGCTTATATCGGTGAAGCTCTAGAAGGTCATGGTGAACCCTAGTCTATTTTTAGAAAAAGTTATTCTTCCGAAAACATGAAATTTAATCTAATAGTTTACATGTTTGAAATCTGTTAATTTTCTATCTATTTTACTCAATTAAACAAATATAAATATGGATTCTATTATTTCCGCTGCGTCTGTAATTGCTGCTGGCTTAGCTGTGGGTTTAGCTGCAATTGGTCCTGGTATAGGTCAAGGAAGTGCTGCAGCAAATGCAGTTGAAGGTATTGCAAGACAACCGGAAGTTGAAGGTAAAATAAGAGGAACTCTTTTATTAAGTTTAGCTTTCATGGAATCATTAACTATATATGGACTAGTAGTAGCTTTGTCTTTACTCTTTGCCAACCCTTATACTGGTTAATTAGATAATGAATGCTTAGTCTTTATTTCTAGGTATCATAATTTAGAATACATAAAGACTAAGTTCATCATTAAATTGGAGCTTTAATATATTAAATAAATCTTAACCTAAAATTAATAATGATAAACTTATTATCTCTCTTGTTAGCTTTAGAAATATCAGATAGAGAAGTTGAAGGAGGTCTTTTTGACTTCAATGCTACATTACCTTTAATGGCATTACAGTTTCTTGCTTTAACAGCTATTTTAAACTTTCTATTTTATAAGCCGGTTAGCAATATATTAGATGAAAGAGATGAATATATACGAAACAGTTTAACAGCTGCTTCTATGTCTCTACTTAAAGCAAATGAATTAACAAAAAAATACGAACAAGAACTTGTTGAATCTAGAAAGCAAGCTCAAGGTATTATTAAAAATTCTCAACAAGAAGCGCAAGAAATTGTGTCAATTCAAATTAAAGAAGCTCAGCAACAAGCTGAACAATTAGTTGCTGAGGCTTCTGATCAGTTAAATATTCAAAAAGAGCAAGCATTAAAAACTTTAGAAGATCAAGTAGATGTATTAAGTGATAAAATTAAATTAAAGCTATTCGGAAATCAATCTTTTGTTTAAACTCTTAAAATGTTGTATTGGTATAATTTAAATGATGGAGAATAAAATGAATAGTACTGTGTCAATCTTCGAAATTATTGCAGAGCATCATATACAAAAAGGCATAAGTTTTAATTCAAATTTTTTAGAAGCAAATGTTATCAATATTGCTTTGCTTTTATCTGGCTTGATATATGTTCTAAAACAATTCTTGGGGTCAACGTTATCTTTAAGACAAGATAAAGTGTTATCTGCAATACAAGAGTCTGAAGAACGTTTACAACAAGCAAATACTAGACTTGATGAGGCAGAAAAACAGTTAGCTCAGACTCAGATGGTTATCATGCAAATTAAAGATGAAGCAAAATCAACTGCTCAAAAAGTACGAGATTCAATATTAGCGCAAGGTAAACTTGATATACAAAGACTAACTGATACTGGAAAAGCAAGTATTGCTACAGCTGAAAATCAGGTAAGACAACAAATTCAGCAACAAATTATATCTCTTGCAATTAATAGAGTAAATTCTAATTTAAAAAATCAGATTAATACACCTATGCAATCTAAGATAATTGATTATAATATTTCTCAGTTGGGAGGTACTATATGAGTAATCAAAGTTTTGCAGTAAGAGTTGCAGTTCCATATGCAGAAGCACTATTTGATTCTACTCAAAATGCAGGCCTATTGGTAAAAACAAGCCAAGACGTTTTACTAATTGCTGAAATATTAGAAAAGTCTAAGGACTTAAAATATTTTTTGGATAATCCATTAATTGATATTAAAAATAAAAAAAACGTTTTAACTAAGTTATTTACTGGCCAAATTAATAGTTCAGTACTTAATTTTTTATTAATATTAGTAGATAGACGTAGGATTACTCTATTAAATTTAATTATTGAGAAATATTTAGAGTTAGCCTACCAATTAAATTCTACTAAAAAAGTAGAAATTGTAACAGCGTCAGCCTTTACTGAAGAACAGCAAAAAGCTTTAATAGAAAAATTGAAATGTATGACAAATAGTAAAAAAATAAGATTAGATATCCGCATAGACTCGAAATTAATAGGTGGTTTTAAGATTCAAATTGGATCTAAAATAATCGATACTAGTTTATTTGGTAAATTAAAACAAATAGCTTCACATCTTGACAGTTATTAATAATAAGTTACAAGATTTACTTTAACACTATAAATAGCAAATAGATTATATTATAATATATAAGACAAAAAGTATGGTAAATATTAGACCAGATGAAATCAGTAATATTATACGTCAACAAATTGATCAATATGATCAAGATCTAAAAGTTGCTAATATTGGTACAGTTTTGCAAGTAGGTGATGGTATCGCTCGTGTTTATGGTCTTGACGAAGTCATGGCAGGGGAATTACTCGAGTTTGAAGATCAGACAATAGGCATTGCATTAAATTTGGAAAGTGATAATGTTGGTGTAGTTTTGATGGGTGATGGTAGGAATATACTTGAAGGAAGTTCTGTAACAGCAACTGGAAAAATAGCTCAGATTCCTGTCGGAGACGAATTTTTAGGTCGTGTTGTAGATCCATTAGCTAGACCAATTGATGCTAAGGGAACTCCAAATACTGCAGAGACAAGGTTAATTGAATCATATGCACCAGGTATTATAGGTAGACAATCAGTATGTGAGCCATTACAAACAGGAATTACTGCAATTGATTCGATGATTCCAATAGGACGCGGTCAAAGGGAACTAATCATTGGGGATAGACAAACAGGAAAAACCGCTGTTGCTTTAGATACTATTATCAATCAGCAGGGACAAGGCGTAATTTGTGTATATGTTGCAATTGGTCAAAAGGCATCATCAGTAGCTCAGGTGGTTTCTGCTCTAGAAGAAAGAGGAGCATTAGATTATACAATAATAGTCGCAGCTAATGCTGATGATCCAGCTACTTTACAATATATTGCTCCATATACAGGAGCAGCATTAGCTGAGTATTTTATGTATAAAGGTAAAGCTACCTTGGTAATTTATGATGATTTAACAAAGCAAGCCCAAGCATATCGTCAAATGTCATTGTTATTACGTAGGCCACCAGGAAGAGAAGCTTATCCCGGAGATGTATTTTACCTGCATTCACGCTTATTAGAACGAGCTGCAAAGTTGAATAGTGATTTAGGAAGTGGTAGTATGACTGCATTGCCTATTATTGAAACTCAGGCAGGTGATGTATCTGCGTATATTCCCACTAATGTAATCTCAATTACAGATGGACAAATTTTTCTATCAGGAGATTTATTTAATTCCGGTATCAGACCGGCAATTAATGTAGGTATTTCTGTTTCGCGCGTTGGATCAGCTGCTCAAATTAAAGCTATGAAGCAGGTTGCAGGTAAGTTGAAATTGGAGTTAGCACAGTTTGCAGAATTAGAAGCTTTTTCTCAGTTTGCTTCTGATTTGGATAAAGCCACACAAAATCAGTTAGCACGCGGTCAACGATTAAGAGAAATATTGAAACAAGGACAAAACTCTCCAATTCCAGTAGAGGAACAAACAGCAATAATTTATACAGGTATTAATGGTCACTTGGATGATATCAAATTATCTAGTGTAAAAGATTTTATATATGCATTAAGAGAAGACTTACGTAATTCAAAACCTGAATTTGGAGAAAACATTCGTAATACAAAAAAGCTAAGTTCGGATTCAGAAGAATTACTGAAAAAATCTATTGAAGATGTGAAGCAAGCTTTCTCAGCATAAAAAGTATTTTCATACTATTTAAATAATGGAAAAAGGAAAGAATTAATTCTATTATAAAAATATCCTTTTTCTTATTTCTTTGTCTAAAATAATAATTTTACAAAAATAAAACTATGTAAAAGATTCATATCCAAATGTTTCTATTCTTTTAGCGGTCTCTGCATCTCCAGTATATGTAATTCTCCCGTCCTGCATAATATGCACATAGTCAGGGACTATATATTCTAGCATTTTATGATAATGAGTAATAATGATAATTGCATTTTGGTTGTTTGATAATAGATTAATTTGGTTAGAAATTATTTTCAGCGCATCAACATCTAGGCCAGAATCTGTTTCATCTAAAATGTAAAGTTTACTTTTCAATAAAGACATTTGAAGAATTTCGTTTTTTTTCTTTTCTCCTCCAGAAAATCCGTCATTAACATTACGGTTTAAAAATTTTTGATCCATATCTATTTCTTTGCTTTTTTTACTAATTAAACTAAAAAAAGATAATGGGTCCAATTCCATTTCCTTATTTGCTCTCTGTTTTGAATTATATGCAATTCGTAAAAAATCGCTATTACTTACTCCAGGAATTTCAACTGGATATTGAAATGCTAAAAATAGTCCTTGAATAGCCCTTTGTTCGGGATCTTCTTTAGTAATATTTTTTGTGTTAAACATAATGTTTCCTTGAGTTACCCGGTAACTTGGATGACCGGCAATTACTTTTGCTAGAGTACTTTTGCCTGAACCATTAGTACCCATAACAGCATGTATTTCTCCTGGTTTTATAGATAACTGGACTCCTTTTAAAATAAGACTATCATTGACATTAGCATGTAAATTATTGATTTCTAGTAAATTTTTATCCATATTTAACCTATAGTACCTTCTAATTTTAAATTCATTAATTGGTCCGCTTCCATAGCAAATTCCATAGGAAGTTCATTAAAGACCTCTTTACAGAAACCACTAATCATAAGACATAAAGCATCTTCAATATTAATACCCCTTTGTAAAAAATAAAATATTTGTTCTTCACCTATCTTTGATGTTGATGCTTCATGTTCTACTTTTCCAGACGAGTTTTGTACTTGTATATATGGAAATGTATTAGCTTTTGATTTATTACCGATTATTAAAGAATCACACTGTGAGTAGTTACGTGCATAATCAGCATTAGGGCCAAATTTAACTAAGCCGCGATAACTATTCTTAGATTGTCCTGTAGATATACCCTTAGAAATAATCTTACTTTTTGTATTTTTGCCAATATGAATCATTTTACTACCAGTATCAGCTTGCTGGTAATGGTTTGTTAAAGCAACAGATGCAAATTCTCCAATAGAATAATCTCCAACTAGTATACAGCTTGGATATTTCCATGTAATAGCTGAACCCGTCTCCACTTGTGTCCAAAGAATCTTTGAATTATTACCAACACATAAACCTCTCTTTGTAACAAAATTGTAAATACCACCCTTACCATCTGCATCGCCTGCATACCAATTTTGTACAGTTGAATACTTTATTGTTGCATTTTCAAAAGCAACTAATTCTACTATAGCAGCATGTAGTTGATTATTATCAAATTTTGGTGCTGTACATCCTTCGAGATAGCTAACATAGCTATTTTTGTCTGCAATTATTAACGTTCTTTCAAATTGTCCTGATTCCTTGTTGTTTATTCTAAAGTACGTAGATAATTCAAGTGGACAATGTGTATCTTGAGGAATATAGCAAAAAGATCCATCGCTAAATACTGCTGAATTAAGAGCAGCAAAATAATTATCTCCAACCGGTACCACTGATCCTAAATATTTACTTATTAAATTCGGATATTTATTTATTGCTTCTGACATAGAGCAAAAAATAACTCCAACATCAGCTAATTCTTTTTGAAAGGTTGTAGCAATAGAAACACTATCAAAAACTGCATCCACAGCAACATTACTTAACCTTTTTTGTTCATTAAGCGGTATACCTAGTTTCTTGAAAGTTTCTAGAATACTTGGGTCAACATCATCTAAACTATTTAACTTTTTTTTGTATTTTGGTACAGAATAATAAATTAATTGATTATAATCAATTCTTTTATAAATTAAATGACTCCAAGTTGGCTCACTCATTTTTTCCCACTTACTGTATGCTTTTAGTCGAAAATGAGCTAAACACTTAGACTCTTTTTTATTTGTAGAAATTAATTCAACAATTTTTTTGTTAAGTCCTTTTGGGAAGAACTCAGAGTTAATTTTAGTCTGGAAACCATATTTATATGGTTGGTTAATTAATTTATTTAATTTTAAATTTTTCGGCTGCTGTTTCATATTAGTTTCCCTATGTTAATAAAATTCTTTGCTTACAATATTTTATAACTAATTTGTAATACTAAGATTATATCTAGAATCGTAAACTGAAAGTCAAAATTTTATTGCCGGTTAACATTAGTATAGTAACTATATATAGTAAATATTAGTCACTGTATACTCGTTAGATTTAAATTCTCTACAATATAAGATAGAAGAGATTTGTTCCATTTCATAATTTATATATAGGAAAAACTCTTGGAGTATCCAAGAATATACTGCTGTTTGTTTAGTACTTCGAAGTTTCAAGCCTACCACCTTGAGATTCATTTTATATTGCATTGATATTAATAATTGGGATGCAAAAGTAACTATTAGAGTTAGTTTAGAAAAGTATTTATGATTAGCTTTAAGAAAAAATACTAAAAATAATAGTATTATTTCTTCATACCTAGTTGATAAATACAAAAGTTTTAAAGATCCAAAATATGATATAGAAAGAAGGATACTTTTTATTAAATATTCAGGTAATAATAGTTCATAATGTATATCTTTTATATTTATTAAATTCTTAAAAAAAAACTGTTAAAAGACCCTAGTTTAATATTTAGAGTGAAACAAATTAGTTTGCATAAGTTATAATATTTGTTTCGTTTATCATAATTAAAAATAAATAGTAGTATTAATAAAAGATAGTTTAAACTAGGTATGAGATTATTTTTTGGAATTTTGGTTTGAACTGAAATAAGGAATATAAATATAATATAAATACAAATATGAGTATAATTAAGATAAAGTAATCTACACAGACTAAAGAAAAATACTACTGTTTTAATATTACATTTAATTTTATGTAGCCATATTTTAGGAGATATAAGATAATCATTGAAAAATGTAATTTTAAATAAATTTATGGACATAATAATAATAAATATTGATATAATAGTATATTGTCTTGTTTTTAATATGATATTTATGTAATTATATAATTATCTAGGGGTAGATGGCGAAATTGGTATACGCATCACACTCAAAATGTGACAACTACAGTTTTGAGGGTTCAAGTCCCTCTCTACCCATAATTAAATATAAAATATAAAAACAAAGATTATGAGTTTATTAGTTCTAGGTGGTACTGGTACTTTAGGCAGACAAATTGTAAGAAAAGCACTAGATGAAGGATTTCATGTGAAATGCTTCGTAAGAAATTTTCGCAGGGCTACTTTTTTAAAAGAGTGGGGGGCAGAGTTAGTCTATGGAGACTTGAAGATCCCTGAAACAATACCATTAACATTATTTGGTGTTACAGCAATAATAGATGCTTCTACTGCGAGGCCATCAGATTTATATAGTGCCAATCGTATAGATCTATATGGAAAAAAGATCTTAATTCAAGCAGCAAAAAAAGCAAAAATCAAAAGATTTATCTTTTTTTCCATACTAAATGCTAATAAGTATTCTGAAATACCACTCATGAACTTAAAATTAATAATAGAAAAAGAATTAAATACTGCAAACTTGGATTATACAATTTTCCCTCTTGCAGGTTTTTTTCAGGGTCTTATTAGTCAATATGCATTACCTATATTAGATAAACAATCTGTCTGGGTTACAGGGGACCTTACATCAATTGCTTATGTAGATACACAAGATATAGCTAGAATTGCTGTCAAAAGTCTATCTATTGAACAAGCCAGAAATAAAGTTTTTCCACTAGTTGGGAATCGCTCTTGGACCTCTCAAGAAATTATTAAACTATGTGAAAAGCTCTCAGGGCAAAGATCTAGAATATTTCTAGTACCTATTGTTTTCTTGAAATTTGCACGAGAATTCACAAATTTTTTTCAATGGAGCTGGAATATCTCAGAAAGATTAGCTTTTGCAGAAGTTTTAACTAGAGGTGACAATTTTTATGCCCCAATGAAGGAAGTATATAGCTTATTGCAAATAAAAGATGAAGAACTTGTTACATTAGAAATGTATTTGCAAGAGTATTTTAATAAAATCATGAAAAAGTTAAAGGATCTTAATTATAAAACCTTAAATAGTTCAGAAAGTTCTACTTTTTAATCCAACTTTGATCATGATAAATAAATTTGTATTCACTGGGCGAATAATAACCTTGCCAAAATTGTCTATTTATAACAAAAAGTTGTTAATCCAAGCTTTTGTATCCTTAAAAAATAACAAAAAGAAGAAATCAGTTTATTTAATTAAAATGTATGCAAATGAAACAATAAGTCATCAGGTCTTATATTATTATTACGCACAAAGTTTTGTTATAATTGAAGGTGCAATAAAGATTAAATATCAATTATTAAAAATTTCGGATAAAGATAGAAAAAAGAAAAGAGAAGTTTTTCTTAAAACAGATAAAATTTATTTAAAAAATTAAATAGTTTAACTAACGATTAATTGTTTTTTTAAGTAAATTATGAAGTTTATGAATTTTTCATATACAATATTATTAAGTACATGTAAATTACTTTTTTCAACACAATTTAATTATTATTTAAGGAAATTTCTTATGTTTACGTTAAAGATCTTTGTATACACCACTATTATATTTTTTGTTTCTCTATTCTTTTTTGGTTTTTTATCAAATGATCCTTCAAGAAATCCTAATCGCAAAGATTTAGAGTAGTGCTAAGAGGCTTAAAAATATTTATTACTATTAATACATTACTAACTTTTTAGAACTTTAATAGTTGATGTAAAGCAAATAGCTATACATCGATTATTTTCTTTAATTATAACAATAGATATTCTAAAGCTTTTACTAATAGAGTAAAGGAATTCTCTGTACTGATGACTTCTTGTACTATAATCTGTACTTAGGCAATTTTTGTGTATTACAGAAAATGAGTAAGTCTTTACACTATTTGGACTAGTTTTTTTTATAGTTCCAAACTCTACTATACTACTTTTTACATAATTATAAGAGTAACTAACTCTCTCTACTAAACTTTTGTTATTATTGTTAGTATAATAATATCTATAAGTTATTACTATATTTGAGTCAGATAAATTCTGTTTATCACATAAAGGAAATATTTGAATTTTAAAAGTGTTTACACTTTTACGTTTATTCTTTAAATAGTAAATTGTTTGCTGAGCAACCCATTTACCCTCTGTATCGTTAAGCATAGACTTTAATTTAGACATTAATTAATCCGAGTAGATTGGTAGTCTTAATAGTATAATGTATATATAGAAAGGTTCAAAACTTTCTTTGAATTTAAATCAATTTGAAATTCAATACGTATGGGTGATATTTTGTTTATTGGTACATCTAATTGTAACCCCAAGCCAGTAGTCTTATTTATTTGATTAAAGTATTCATTTGATGAAATATATGGCTGAAAAAAGTAATTGGTCATATGATTATTCGAGAAGCAATTTTGAATAGAAGAAAGAAAATATAAAGATAGGAACCTATTCTTAGAAAGATGGTATTCTATAGTACATTTATATAAATTAGAATCAGGTATTAGAAGTTTATTAAATCTATTTGATTTGTTCCAATAACGTATTGGTGATATCAATAAAAAAGATTTTTGTACCGTATTAAAATTTGTTTCCATTAGTAATGTTAAAGAGCTTTTATATTTATTAACAGCCATTTGTGGTAAACTAAAAATCTGACAGTACTTTATATAAATACTTTGAGCAGTAAATATTTTTTTATTTGTAAGATTTTTTTTGATCACAGGATAAGAAAAATAAGAAGAACATTCTGCAAAGAAAAATACACCAGGTTCAAGGTATCTAATAGTAGATAAAGTCTTATATTTAAAGTTCAGTTGTAATCCAATTATTTTTTGTTTAATTATTTTAGATAAATCCGATAGCGTATATATATTGAATTTTTTATTCTTGTCAATATAGTAATCATTGTAAAAGGTATGAAAGTTAAGATATTGCTTATAGTGTAGATTGGACTGTTGAAAAAAATTTTCTGTTAGATTAAACCAGCCAGCTATATTATGCTTAAAATAAAAAATAGTATTTTTAGCTTTAGCCCACGAGTTTAAAGATTTGTTTGGTGTATATCTAATTATTTTGTTCGTTTTTAGTAAAAATACTCTATCACTGAAACAAAAACTTTCATAATATTTACTTACAAGGTATGTAGATAAATTTGTATAGGCTTTGATATTAAAGTTTGAATACATTATATTTAAGTAGTTTAATCTATTATTTTTTTTAGTTTCTAAAAAAAATCTATTTCCCTTGTAAACGTTAGACGAAGTATACTTATAACACAAAATATATTGCAATAAAATTTCTTTAATATCAGTTTTTAGAGTGTTATAAACAATAGTATTTGGAGACCTAGTTATTACATGAAAACAAGTATTTAGAATAAATATTTGATCAAGAACTATTTTTTTCATGATAAGATTTATATAACTTAAAAATTTACGAGAATGCAACTGTGTATATATTTGATAATCTAAAATAGTTGTTTTTATATGTAAAAATAACTCTCTTTTTAAAGGAATATTATAGTTTAATATTAGATTTAAAGAATCTTTATTCTGTACTACTCTATAAGTACAACTAGAAACTAATCCTAATGTCTTTAAGTAATCTATTTCTACTTGCAAGCTGTTAACATTTAATATTTTGCCTGAATGTACGTTAACATACTGAATAATCCTTTTTTCTATTTGATTAATAATATTTACTTGTAAATTATGTTGTCTATTATAAATTAAGTCTATTTTTTCTATTTTTCCTTCGTAAATATTAAAAGATAAGCATTTCATATTGCTATCATATGAAGTCTTAATTTGGACCCAATCAAATCCTTTTTTTTTGTACCATCTTTGTATTTCATCAATGCTATTATTAATGGTTATATAATTTTTTGGCTGACCTAAATTCTCTTTTAACATACTGATTAAAGTAGTTTTTGATATTTGCAGTTTATGCCATTGTTTTACTTTAATACTTTTAACTAAAGGATTTATCTGCATCTTAATTAGTAAACGTTTTATACGATGCCTCTTAATAGAATTTCCTTGTACATCTTTAACAAAACCAGACTGTTGTACTTGGTTCATTATTTCTATTAAATTTGTTTTATAGGTTTTGATTACATTACTGAAAAAATTCTTTTGGTTTAATATATTTTTAGTAAAGACAAAATTGGCACCTTTTACTTCTATACGATTAATATCTTTTTTTTGTTTATAAGAATCAATTAAATACACTACATTAATACTAAATGCCAACCTTGTATCATCTATTGCTATTTTTGTTAATATACAGTTTTGAGATATATTAATTCCTATTACACATGCACTTATTAAATAAATGTATTTAATAAAAATAGAATTTATATGTATTAATTTACTTTGAAATGTGTAATAAGTATTAAATATAATTTTGTTTTTTATCATTTGAAATTTTAAAATCTATTTTTACTATACTAGTTTTATTAGTACCACAAAGTCAGTTTATATATATAATAAAGATAAAATATGAAATATTGGAATCTGAAAAAAATTAATCAATCTGCTTTAGAAAAAACGGGAATACTTCCTCGATCTATAAATAAATTATTTGAAAAATTTAAAAAAGAACTTGACCCAAACGCAGAAATTGAAGCATTAGAAGAATTTAAAGTTGCTAGATATCAAACTGTTGCGTCTGTCAAATACTTATTACTATTATTAGTAATACCTGTACTTATTAATCAGTTTTCAAAAAGTTTTGTTTTTGGGCCATGTATAGATTATATCTGGAATCACGGTGAGTATAATATTTTTTTAAATAAATCTCAAGAAGAGAGAGCTTTTGCCGAATTACAACGCTTTGAAGAAGGATTGCATTTTGAAATATTAATTGGAAAGATAAATAATCCTTCTTCTCGACTAATTAATCAAAAAATGACTGATAAGGCTTTAGAATTAGCTACTCAGTATGCTAATGAAAGTTCATCTGCAGTTAAAAACATTTTGGCAGATCTTCTTTCTATAACAACAATAGTATCTACTTTAATCATAACAAAAAGACAGTTTTCAATTCTAAAATCTTTTATTAATGAATTGGTTTATAGCCTAAGTGATACGGCAAAAGCATTTTTCATTATTTTATTTACAGATATATTTGTAGGCTTTCATTCTCCACATGGCTGGGAAGTAATAATTGAAGTAATTTTGCGCCATTTTGGTATAGCAGAAAGTCGTGATTTCATTTTTGTTTTTATTTCAACATTTCCTGTAATTTTAGATACGATATTTAAATATTGGATATTTCGCTATTTAAATAAAATTTCTCCATCAGCAGTAGCTACTTACCATAATATGAATGAATAGAATACTAGGAATGATTTTAATGACTATTAAAAATTAGAACGACTAACTATTTTATCTCAAGGTATTGCTTTTAGTTAGATTTAGTTTTATTATTATTTATACAATGCATCTGTGGCCGAGAGGCCGAAGGCAGCGGACTCATGTGCGATCCGTATATTCTTGCAGTTAAAAATTCATTCTATATTTGAATTTAGAAACTATGATCTAAATCAAAATATAATCATTTAGATTATAGAAAAACAGCTAGAAAAACTATATTTCTTTTGTTAGTAAGTAAACAATCTAACTATTCAAAATCATGAATATACTCATTTAGTCAATTCAAGTATACATAAGCCTTAATTATAATTGAATCAAGCTGACTAAATGGAAAATTGATACGACTAGGAAAGCAAACCCTTAAAAAAATATTAATATAAAAATACTTCTTATTTAAAGTATTAATGTCCTTAAGTATGATTACTATGAGTTAATTTATACATGATTTTTTAACGAGACAATTAATATATAGAGTGGAGTCTAAGTCAATTAGAATATTGGAAATATGGAACGGAGTAACTAATAAATAAGTATTTTGTTTAATACAAAATAATACTAAAGGCAAGGATCCTTATCTATTAGTAAGAAGCAATAAAAAGCCAAAGCTTTATTAATATTAAAGATAAGCAAACGTATTGCGCCTATAAAATAAGCAAGAAATAGAATATAGTGATAAATCAGTTTAACAAATGGAATCATTTACCTTGGATTCATATAAAAGAAAGAATGTTTATTCTTCAAGCTAAAATATACTATCTATCTAAAAAATATAAACCCAAAAGTTTACATAAGATACAAAACTATATTTTAACATCTAAAGATGCAAAAATTTTTGCAGTTAAGCAGACTTTAACATACACTTCACTTTACTATAAAATTCATAATAAAGAGGTTTATAGATTTAATGACTTAGATAAAACACTTTTGTATAACTCTTTACTTAATACAACAAATTTACTAAGTCAAGACTTTTTTCTTGTAGAAAGTGTAAAGAAATATCTTGTTTTTCTATGTATGTCGCCTGAATGGCAAGCTAAGTTTGAACCTCAGTATAAGTCAAGTATCTATGCTAGCAGAAAATGTTATTTTCAGCATCGATTAAGTAGCTTTTTTAATAAAGTGTTGAAATATAAATTAGAAAAAAAAAGTCTTTATATTTCACAATGTACAACAAAAAGTAAATACTTTGATATACAATACTTAATAAAGAAATTAAACACTTTGCCTGTAATTAGTAAATACTTAAAATACTGGTTAAATCATCAATCGCTAGCTGAACCTTCTATGTTAAATACAAATTTTAATGAATGGACCAAGACTCCTGAAGATAAGCTAAATACTTTACTGAATAAAATACTGTGCAATGGTTCCAAATGGTTTAGTATAAATTATATTTATAGTGATTCTTATCAATTAAAAATGTTAGAACTAGTTTATTCATGTAACAGTTGCATAAATTTATTTACTACATATATAAATAAATTTCAAATACCAAATACATATGTACAAAAACAGTATGTATTTAATCAACTAGAAAATTTTAAAATACATTTATCAAACAAAATAGTTCCTAGAAAAACAAATATAATTTTTAAGATCTTCGATTATATAATTAAAACAAATCAAAATACAAAAAAAAGTTTTGAACTACATCAAAAATTAGGTACACTTCGTATTTTTATAGATCAAATTATATATATAAGGTTTTTATATCATATGAAAGATTTAATGTCTTATCAAAATAAGTTTAATAAGTTGAAAAATAATAGCAACCGTAGTTCTTTTGATATGTCTTTTGTAATCAAGAAAGAATCAATAATCTTTTTTTCATATTACTATCCTCTTATTAATATGAACAACTTATATAATCTTATGAATACATTAAATTTTAAATATCTAAATAAAAGTAAAAAAAAGTGTAAATAAAATTTATTGGAGTATATTTTCTTTTATTTGCTGTTAACTTATACGCAAATGTTTTATTAAAAGCTTAGTTATAGGAAGTAGCCGTATGAAGCGAAAGTTTCACGTACGGTTTTGTAAGAGAGGTTTTTAAGAAATCGACTCTATTAATCCGCCATCCTGTAAAGGACGTCGCTGGTTCGAATCCAGCCAGATGCATATATTAAATAAAAAATTGATAAGATTAGTGAATAAAGTAAGTTAAAAATCTAATTTTTTATTAAATTTTATCTTTTTGATTTTTGAGAAAAAAAGTCTCCTCATAAAAAACTAGTTCTACAAGATAAGAAGCACTTTTTCTTATTGATAGCGGGTAGCGGGAATCGAACCCGCATCATTAGCTTGGAAGGCTAAGGTTTTACCACTAAACTATACCCGCTATATAAGAATATAGCACATATAAATAGTTATGAATTAGCAACATTAACGATTAAACAAATGTTATTCTATTCCTTCAAGTATAACCCCTAGAAAACTTGCTAAAGAAGTTGCTTGTTCCTCTATCTCAGACAATAACAGTGGTTGCCCAACTCGCGTTAGTGGAATTTCACGTTTATCTTTAGTTTTAAGGTAGATTTCTCTTTTAGTAGTAAGTCCTTCTTGAATTCTAACTCTAATAGATTGAATCTCCTGAATATTATATTCTAGTTGAAGAATACGATTTTTACCTGGAAATCCTAACCTGAAGATAGTAACTTTACCTTTATCATTATTAAATTCATTATATCCTCCACCAATATTCCATAAAATAGTTAACCACAAAAAAATACTTATTAAAATAGCTATTGTACCATAAAATGTCATAATCATGCCTTGTGGAAGAAATAGCAACTCAGATGATTTGATAAAAGGTAAAAGTTTAACTTTAAAATAACTTGACAATCCAACTAAAAAAAAACCTAAACCACCTATTAGAATTGACGATGCCCACCAATAATTACTTAGCCTACGAGACCCTAAAATTTTCTCAATTCGAATATTCGACATTCTATTTAATAATATTAAAACTTATTTGTAATTGTTTTCTTAATGTTTTTTATATGTTTAAATTAATTTTATTAATTGTAAGCCAAAAAACAAACTTAAAGCTAATCCAGTAAATACTAACATAAATAATAAGTAACTTATAATAATAGACATCCTTTGTTCCTTTGCAATAAATATTTTGATTTACTATTAATCATTATTAATATAATAACATATATTAATTTAAGATATATTTTATAAATACACCTTATAGTATAATTCATAAAACGCCTTTATTTTTTTTATCTTCTGGAGAGCAGATTTATGTCAGATTTTATAAAACCTTATAATAATGATCCCTTTGTCGGTAATTTATCTACACCTGTTAGCACGTCGAGTTTTACTAAGGGATTATTGAGTAATTTACCGGCTTATAGACGTGGGTTATCTCCTTTATTAAGAGGGCTAGAAATTGGTATGGCTCATGGTTACTTTTTAGTTGGTCCTTTTGATAAACTAGGACCATTAAGAAATACTGATGTTGCTTTACTGTCAGGTTTTTTGTCTTCTGTTGGACTCATTATAATTCTAACAACTTGTCTTTCTATGTATGGAAATGTTTCTTTTGATAAAGATGATTCAAAAGATGTATTGCAAACAAAAGAAGGCTGGGGACAATTTACAGCAGGATTTTTAGTTGGTGCAGTAGGGGGAGCAGGATTTGCATATTTATTATTAGCAAATATTCCTATCTTACAGAGTGTAGGACTAAATTTATTATAGTCTTATTAGTCCTCTTCTATTCAATACAAAAATAGCTAGTGAAGGGACTTGAACCCATAACCTGCTGATTACAAATCAGCTGCTCTACCAATTGAGCTACGCTAGCAAAAAAGATTTGACGATGTTATTTAATAGCATCGTTTATCTTATTCAAAAAGTAATTAATTTAAGATGTACTATTTTGTAAGTTATCACTATCGACACTAATAGAATTACATTCTATATAATAATCAATAGTTTGATCTAAGCAAATTGATGACCATCCAACTGGTGTTTCTAAAGATAATTCATCTAAATTACTTAGATCATATTCATCATGTACATTTTTAAAAGGTGTCATTTTTTTCTCCCAAAACTCTCATGTTATTTATGTAAGATACTATAGCATATTTTTAAATAATTGTCACTATTTTTATAGACATAATTTACGCAATGATTTAATTGCTTTTGTTGAAATCTTCATTTTTATCCACCTCTTCTGCTTCTGGGACCAGATTTTTTTTTTCTGTAAGTTAACATACTGTTTTTTTCTTGTTTTAACGTGCGAATGAGATACAGAATAACCACTGTTTGTCTTTTTACCGGTAATTACACAGATTTTAGACATATTTATATATTATAAACGTTCATGCAAATAAAGTATTTAAATTTTTACGTATTTTTTAGATATTTTTGTAAAGTACTAGCTAATGTAGATTTAGGTACAGCTCCTATAACTGTATCTACTTTTTTACCTTTCATAAAAATCATAATTGTTGGAATACTTCTAATTCCATATTCTGTTGCTGTACTGGGATTTTGATCTGTATTTATTTTAACAACTTTTATCTTCTCTCTGTATTCATCAGCTATTTCATCAATAACTGGTGCAATCATTCTACATGGTCCACACCAAGGTGCCCAAAAATCAACAAGTACAGGAACATTTGATTTTATCACTTCTTGATGAAAAGACGCATCTATAACTTGTGGTACTTTTGAGACAGACAATATTTAATCTCCAACTTCTTTCCCTTTCTTCCAAAATATTATCATAAAAAGTTATATCTATGCTATGACTATTCATATTTTATCTTTTTACATTACTATCTATTCCTCCTCAGAGCTTATAAATAAGAAAAAATTAAAATCTATCTTATAGACTCTATTTAAAGAGCTAAAACTATGAGTACAATACATTTTATAGTTATAAGAGGTAAATTTTAATAAAAAGATGATTTGTTATTATTAGTAAATTTTATCACTCTTATAAATAAAATGACAATTTTTTGATATATATATAATGGTAGATTTATAAGTAAGGTCAACAAGTAATGATGATAAAAATCTTATTGCTTAACTGTTTAAAAAACTAGAGATTAGTCTTTTGATCTATACTAATATTAATCAGTAAACCAAACAATTTAATGATACTGCCTTAAATTCAAGGAGGAATACATGTCTCAATCTGTGGAAGAACGGACTAGGATTAAAAATGAACGTTATGAATCTGGTGTAATTCCATATGCTAAAATGGGATACTGGGATCCTGATTATGTAATAAAAGAAACTGATGTACTAGCCTTATTCCGTGTAACACCTCAACCAGGTGTAGATCCTGTAGAAGCTTCTGCTGCTGTAGCTGGTGAGTCATCTACTGCAACTTGGACAGTTGTTTGGACAGATCTTTTAACTGCTTGTGATCTTTATCGAGCTAAAGCTTATAAAGTAGATGCAGTACCTAATACTTCTGATCAATATTTTGCATATATATCATATGATATTGACCTATTTGAAGAGGGATCTATCGCTAACCTAACAGCTTCAATTATCGGAAATGTTTTCGGTTTCAAAGCTGTTAAAGCTTTAAGACTAGAAGATATGCGTCTCCCAGTTGCTTATTTAAAAACTTTTCAAGGCCCTGCCACAGGAATTGTTGTAGAACGTGAAAGAATGGATAAATTTGGTCGTCCATTTTTAGGCGCAACTGTTAAACCCAAGTTAGGTTTATCTGGTAAGAATTATGGCAGAGTAGTGTATGAGGGTTTAAGAGGTGGATTAGACTTTCTAAAAGATGATGAAAATATCAATTCTCAGCCGTTTATGCGTTGGAAGGAAAGATACTTATTCTCGATGGAGGGTGTAAATCGTGCAATTGCAGCTGCAGGAGAAACTAAAGGTCATTACTTAAATATAACTTCAGCTACGATGGAAGATATGTATGAGAGAGCTGAGTTTGCTAAAGAAATAGGAAGTATTATCATTATGATTGACCTTGTAATTGGTTATACTGCAATTCAAACTATGGCGATATGGGCTCGTAAAAATGATATGATTCTACACTTACATCGTGCAGGTAATTCTACATATTCTCGACAAAAAAGCCATGGTATGAACTTCCGTGTTATTTGCAAATGGATGCGTATGGCTGGAGTTGACCACATTCATGCAGGTACTGTTGTTGGAAAGTTAGAAGGGGATCCTTTAATGATTCGTGGTTTTTATAACACTTTATTAGAAACTCATTTGCCTGTAAATTTACCACAAGGTATTTTCTTTGAGCAAGACTGGGCTTCTTTACGCAAAGTAACTCCTGTCGCATCTGGTGGTATTCACTGTGGTCAAATGCACCAATTATTAGACTACCTTGGAAATGACGTTGTACTTCAATTTGGAGGAGGAACTATCGGACATCCCGATGGAATACAAGCTGGTGCAACAGCTAACCGTGTAGCACTAGAATCAATGGTGATGGCACGTAATGAAGGGCGTGATTATGTTACTGAAGGTCCACAAATCTTAAAGGAAGCAGCTAAAACTTGTGGACCTTTACAAACAGCTCTAGATCTATGGAAAGATATTTCATTTAATTATACTTCTACAGATACAGCTGACTTTGTAGAAACTCCAACAGCAAACGTCTAAATAATTTTAGTTTTTATTTAAACCATATATTTTCCTAAAAGCCTTTATGGCTTGCTTAAACATTAAAGGAGTGCATTACAAGTGAGATTAACACAAGGAACATTTTCATTTCTACCAGATTTAACTGATGAACAGATTAACAAACAAATTCAATATGCAGTTTCTCAAAACTGGTCAGTTAGTATAGAATATACTGAAGATCCCCACCCTAGAAATAGCTATTGGGAATTATGGGGGCTACCATTATTTGAGATTAGTGATGCTGCCAATGTTATGTATGAAATTAGTAGCTGTCGGAAACAGCACTCAGATAAATACATTAAAGTTAATGCATTTGATAATACAAGGGGTACTGAAAGTTGTGTTTTATCATTTATTATTGATAGACCTGCTTATGAACCTGGTTTTGAGCTAATAAGAACAGAAGATGTTGGACGTAATCAAAGATATTGCTTCCGTAGTTATGCAACTACAAAACCAGAGGGGTCTCGCTATTAAAGCTACAACTAAAAATTAAATTAGTTACATAAGAAAAACTTATAGCTTAGCTTAAGTTTTTTTTATTTTAATTAAAAATAAAGTAGAAAAAATTCAACTATAAATGACTAAAAACTTTTCTGATGATACTCTTGTTAATTTACAAGAAGAATATGACAAAACACAAATACAAGAAGTAATTGATGAGCTCGAACAAGAGCTAATAGGACTTAAGCCAGTTAAAATGAGAATTAAAGAGATAGCTGCTCTTCTATTAATTGATCGCTTAAGAAATAATTTAGGTCTTATTTCTGGAAGTCCTGGACTACATATGTCATTTACAGGTAGTCCAGGTACTGGAAAAACAACTGTAGCAATGAAAATGGCAGATATCTTAAATAGGTTAGGGTATATCCGTAGAGGTAACTTAATGACAGTTACAAGAGATGATCTTGTTGGTCAATATATAGGACATACAGCACCAAAAACTAAAGAAGTTTTAAAACAAGCAATGGGAGGAGTACTATTTATAGACGAAGCTTACTACTTATATAAACCAGACAACGAAAGGGACTATGGAGCAGAAGCTATCGAAATTTTGCTACAAGTAATGGAAAATCAGAGAAATGATTTAGTCGTAATTTTTGCTGGTTATAAAGACCGTATGGAAAAATTCTACGAATCAAATCCTGGTTTATCTTCTAGAGTTACAAATCATGTAGATTTTCCTGATTATACTGCAAAAGAATTACTAGAAATTGCAAAATTAATGCTTGAAGAACAACAATACAAATTTGCACCAAATGCGGATAAAGTATTGCTTGAATATGCAGAAAGAAGAATGAAGTTACCTCACTTTGCTAATGCAAGAAGTATACGTAATGCTATTGATAGGGCTAGAATGAGACAAGCAAACCGTATTTTTATTAGTGGAAACAAAGTACTAACGAAAAACGATTTAGTAACAATTCAGTCTGAAGATATTCTACAAAGTAGACTGTTTAAATTAGAATAATACCATCTATTTTTTGTTTATTGACAAATAATACTATATTTTCATATTATATATGTTATAAGGCGGTATAGCCAAGTGGTAAGGCAGAGGATTGCAAATTCTTTATCCCCAGTTCGAATCTGGGTACCGCCTAGTAGTTTATTAAAATACTATAATTTATTGAATGAGGGGGTGTGGTGGAATGGTAGACACAACAGACTTAAAATCTGTTGATTTTCAGTAATCGTGAGGGTTCAAGTCCCTCCACCCCCAATATAAATATCTTCCAAAGAAAAATCTAAAATGTGTATATGTATAAACTGTAGACAAATAAAAATATGTAAAACTTATCAAATAATTCAAAATCAACATTTAGAAACACAAATCAAATCTACCAGTAACTTTATACCGAATAATACCTTAATCGAAGTTAATGCAAAAGTTTCTCTAAATTATTACCAAGTAGATTGGGATTTAGTAGAGTGCTTATCATTTATAGAAAAACCCGGAAGCTGGCTAGCTCAAGATAAGAAAATTTTTTGACTAGTCCTATTCTTTAAAGATTCTGTATTAACTTTAGAAGAACGCATTAATGCTATTTTACCCGTACGTGCAATTTCCACAATACCATACTGTAAAAGAAGTTGCTCAATAGCAACTATTTTACCTGGATCGCCTGTAACTTCTATAATTAGATAATCACATGCTAGATCTACTATTTTTGCTCTAAAAACGTTTACTATTTCAAATATTAATGAGCGAGTCTCTACGGATGCTTGTATTTTAATTAAAACTAATTCTCTTTCAACACAAGGGATGTTGGTTATGTCCTGTACTTTAAAGATATTGATTAACTTATATAGCTGCTTAGTTAACTGTTCTATTGTTCTATTGTCTCCAGGAACAACCATGGTAATACGAGACATGCCAGTTGCTTCTGCAGGTCCTACAGCTAAGCTTTCTATATTAAAACCACGCCTTGTAAATAGTCCAGATATTCTTGATAAAACACCTGCTTCATCTTGAACGAGCACGGATAATGTATGTTTCATAAATAATTAATTTCTACTTAAGATGGCCTTGATGTTATTATTATCTATGTAATGGTATAATAAATTAAAGATATTTATCAATATTTTTCATAAACTAAAAAATTTCTATTATTGATTACTTGTGCTAGACAAAACAAACAAAAAAAATAACGAACTACCTATTATTAATGAACGAATTAAGTACCATAAAGTTCGCCTGATTGGCATTTCAGGAAACCAGCTAGGAATATACTCTTCTAATGATGCTTTTCAAATTGCTCTTGATGAAGGACTCGATCTGGTAATGATTAACAATAAGACAGATCCACCTGTTTGCCGTATTTTAGATTATGGTAAACATAAATTTATGCAAGAAAAGAAAGCAAAGGAGGCTCGTAAAAAACAACATAACGTGGCTTTAAAAGAAGTAAAAATGAGATATAAAATAGAAGAACATGACTATAAAGTTAGGATCAATCAAGCATCCCGTTTTTTGCAATCAGGAGATAAAGTAAAAGCAACTATTACTTTTCGGGGTAGAGAAATTCAACACTATAACTTAGCTATTGAACTTTTAAAAAGGATGGCTAATGAATTAAATAATATAGCAGAAGTTCAACAACCTCCTTCTCGAGATGGTAAACACATGATCATGATTTTATCACCCAAAAAAGAATGAAAAAAATGCTTATCTAAGTAAATTTTGCTAAACTGTTGCTGTAGCATTAAATTAGAAATTAAATAATAAGGAATAATAAGTATGGCACGTTACAGAGGACCGAGACTACGTATTTGTAGGAGATTAGGTGATTTACCAGGACTAACAAGAAAAAAATCAAAAAAACAAACACCTGCAGGAGAGCACGGAAAACAATCACACAAACCATCAGAATACTCTTTAAGGCTAGAAGAAAAGCAAAAATTACGTTTTAACTACGGCTTAAGTGAGAGACAACTATTAAGATGTATAAAAACTGCTAAAAAAGTACAGGGATCAACTGGCTTAGTTTTATTACAAATATTAGAAATGAGATTAGACAATATAATTTTTAGACTTAGTATGGCACCAACAATTCCAGCGGCTAGGCAGTTAGTAAATCATAAACATGTTTTAGTAAATAATAAGATTACTTCTATTAGTAGTTATCAATGTAAGCCTGGTGATATTATCAAAATCAAAAGTAAGACATCATCTAAGATGTTAGTAGAAAAATACTTAAATTTCCCAGGTTTAGCTAACATCCCTGACCATTTACAATTAGATAAAAAACAAATGTTTGGTAAAGTAAATGGTATCATCGAGAGAAGGTGGGTAGCTTTAGAACTTAATGAATTACTTGTAGTTGAATACTATTCAAGAAAATAGTAATAAATCTTTTGAAAAAAATATGTAATAAAAATACTAATATTCTATATATAAGTAACTGATTACTTAACTGGTAGTTTACTAGTTATAGCCCATATAAATCTTTGTACGGTTATCTTACAATGCAGAGCAGCACTAGTTAATATAATCTTTGTAGGACTTTGATACTTATTTGAATTAACTAACATTATAAACTTATAAGATTCATATGGAGGTACAAGAACAAATTGTTCATTATTTTTTTGAGTGTCTGCTAGAAAACTCTCTAAGTTGTATACTAAAACTTTAGGCTCTTTTGGTAAATTATTTATAAATGTTTTTTTTCTTAGTTGCTGCCAATATTTCAGTGCGATATCATAATTAAGAAAAGCAATTGTATGATCCTTATACTCATCAGCTTGATCCGAAATATATACAGAATTGTCTGAGTATTTTTTATTTATCATTTTTGCAAAATTTATTATATATATTGGCTGACCTTGAAAAAGTCTTTTTGCATGCTTCTGTTTCTTATGAAAAGAAACATTCTTTAAATACTGATAATGATTAATTAATTGTTCCAATTCTTTAAAATCAGGAATAAGATGAAATTGTGCTCGAGATAAGGATTGATTAACAAGTCTATAATACAAGTCTAGACCGGTAGTTGAAACTTTAAGCTTATGATTTAGATCATAGTGTCCATACTTTTGCTTAATATGATTTTTGTATTCTAGTGCATCATAAGGATTTACAAATAATAATCCATGATAAACATTTTGTTGATCAATATTACCACGAAAGCTATCATTATACCATTGATATATTTTAGATACAAGATGCCTATTGATTATTAATGCATTTGATGGCTCAGACATAATTATTTGATTTAAATTGTTTGCTACCATAAAAACTGGCAGTCTATTTACCTGTAATTGTTTTACAAAATTTGAATCTGTAGTACTCAAAGGATTAATATTAGTATTTTTAATTATACTATTGTATACATTACTAAATGAAAACCCATTTAAACCTTTACGCCAAACATATCGAAGATTAAACTTTACATGACTGTCAAGTAAACTTTTTTGTGAATCTGCTGTAGAATAAACTTTAATTTTGCCTGAAATTAATGCTTTATTAAAATTATACAAAAAATGCTTATATTCATTTGACTTGGTAGCAATGCCTTTAATTTTTAGCTGCCTTGTGTAGTGTTCATATTCTGGACTAAGAGAGGAAAAATAAATTCTTTCTTGCCAATATCGATTCATTAAGTTAGTAATAAAATTGCTAGACTTTAGCTTTTTATCAACGAAGTATTCAGTTTTAGCTACTGTGACTTTTGTATTTCGTTTTAACAATATTGTATTTCCAAAAGAAGCTTTTGTTTTTTTATCATGTTGATTATAAGAGACTGGTATATGAGTATGTTCAACCTTTGCAAGTTCTGCTGTTTGGGTATTGTGAAATAGCGTCTTAAGAAGAATCAGTTGATATAAGCCCATTAATGTTTATCATGTAAGATGATTAATTAAATATTGTTTATAATCTTACTATATTACATATCATACTAATAAAGCAAACATATCTCAATTAATTAATTAAATTGAAAAAGATTTTCCACAACCACATGTTTTTATAGCATTAGGGTTGATAAATTTAAAGCCACCTCCAATGAGTACATCTTCATAATCTAAAGACATACCATATAAATATAATAAACTCTTACTATCACAGATAACTTGAAAATGATCGTAATCTATCGTCTCATCAAAATCTTTAACATTATTTTTATCTACAAAATTCATAGAATATGACAGGCCTGAACATCCACCTTGCTTCACAGAAATTTTCAAATACATCTTATTTATGTTTAATTGATTAAAACTTAACAAGTGCTTAATTGCTTTCTCTGTAATATATATAATTTTTTGAGAGCTATCTGTCATAATAATATCTATCGATAAATGAATAATAAATGGAACTGGTGGGACTTGAACCCACGTCCATACAAAAAACAGATTGTAAAAGCTTACTTCACATAAACCTTATGGCTAATAAAGTAGAAAGGAGTAATCTATAAAAATTTTCACTTTGCTCTGTAATTTAGTTAAATTAAAGCGCATATATTAACCACTAATCGAACTTTAGATAAATCAAAGATCGAAATTCTAAAAAACTATTGATTTTAAGTAGTAACAATTATACTATTACTAAGTTTTTAGAAAAAGAAACTATTTGATGTTTTGCATTTATAATTAAGCTAGGATTAATGAAGTCTAGCTCACCTTCATCCTTTGTAGCTATACAAACCGAACTGTATGTAGAAACCTAGCAGTCCCTTTGATACAACATTATACCATGAAACAGCTAAAAATTTAAGCTTTTTATTTTTCTTGTTACATCACGAGCAAGGAAGGATTTGAACCTTCGACCATCAGAACCGGAATCTGATACTCTATCCACTGAGTTACATGCTCTAATATGAACTAATGTTATTCTAAACAAAAAAACTTTGTTTTTTTGAGATTCACAGTCTTAACTTTGAATATATGACTGATTTAAAGTCAAAGATAATTCCGCTTTATATAGTTCTTTACCTAAATATAAATAGTGACTATGAGATAATTGATTAAAACTATGATGCTTACAAATTAACTGACTCATTAAACATGAGTTTTTAGCTTGTAAACAAACCGAAGGACTACCATTGAAAGTATTAAAATAATAAAGAAGAATACTTTCTCCATAAAGAATGTTAACTAAACAGTAAGAAATATCCATTTTATATATAAAAAGATGAAAAGATATATAAAATTGTACATGTTAATAACAAAAAACTAGTACAATCATATTAGTATAAACTAATGACAGATTTGTTGTCTAGCTAATATACAAAATATTATCATTTTGTTTAAAAAGATATTGAATTGGAGATAAAAATAATGCAGGATGCTATAACTAATGTTTTAAATAAATATGATTTAATAGGAAAATATCTTGATAGCAAAGCTATTAATCAAATTGATAAATATTTTGATAGCGCATCTATAAGAATTCAAGCAATTGAATTAATTAATAGTCAAGCTTCGAAAATTGTTAGAGAAACTGCCGCAAGATTATATAATGAACAACCTGAATTATTAAGACCCAGTGGTAATTCATATACAACTAGGCGATATGCTGCATGTTTACGTGATATTGAATATTATTTAAGGTATGCTAGTTATTCTTTAATTGCTGGTGATACAAATATTTTAAATGAAAGAGTACTAGATGGTCTTAAAGAAACATATAACTCTCTGGGTGTACCTATTGCACCTACAATTAGAAGTATTAAGCTTCTGGAAAATATTATACAAGATGAACTAAACTATACTAATTCAGACTATCAAATTTTGATTAGCGAACCTTTTGAATATTTAATTACAAGTTTGAGCGAGAAAAATATTTAATTCATATTTTATGATAAGTTGGAAATAAATGTATTCTCTGCTAAATTACAAAAAATGAACCATAATACTATATGAACTTGATAAATAACATATCACTAACAAAAATTTTACAATATGGATTTAACTATTTAAGTATACAATTAATTAGCTTACTTTTAGGTTTTTTTATTGCAACTGCAATGTCAACTATAAGTGCACAAACAGGTGATTGGAGCGTGATAGCCGCGTCTATTATTGTCACATTTAATGAATTGATAAGCAAGCTTATTTATAGTAAAAAAAATTTTTTTTTCAAGGTCCCTTACATTGTTAATCAAATAAGAATAGGTATTGTATATGGTTTATTTGTTGATGCATTTAAGTTAGGTAGCTAATCAGTAAAAAAGGAATCAAAAATTTGTGACTTTTGATTCCTAATATAATAAAAATTTTGACTTCAATTAGCTTAAGGAGATTTTTTTTGCACAATATAATAAGCAATAGACAAACTAAATTAAACTAATTAGATGAAGAAACTTCAAATACCATATCTAAAAATAAAGCTGGATCTCCTGCCCTAGGAGATTGCTCTTGCGGTCTAAATTGACGTACTGGACCTGGCCATAAAAGCTTTGGCATACCTTGCTGGCTAGTAAAATCTTGACACATACGAGGAGTCTTCAAATTAAATGGAATTTCCCCTTTACTTCTTTGCGTAATAACTCTTCTTCTTTGATATGGTACTGTATTATCTCCAAAATTATCCACATATTCATCACTTGATAATAAAATATCAACAAAAGTTTCTAAACCTTTTGATCCAATAACAATAGAGAAAGCTAGTTTTTCTCTATCATTATAAATATCTCGTCCTAGTAATCTTTGGATACACATTTCTACAAAACGGTAATTATTATTAACATCATAATTTAAATTACGGAAAGCTTGGGATAATAATAGTCCTTTAATAAAATCCTTAACTTTAATTTGATTGAATCTTAATTGAGATTCCAAAAAAGGTTCACGATTACTTACTAAGATTTGATGCTCACTAAACACTTGTCGATAGGCTGCCCAAATAATTTCATCCATTTCAAGGGCTGTAGGCAAACTATCTACTGTATAAATTTTAGGCTGTTCTTCTCCTGGAAAATAATCAAATCCATCAACTCTTTGATTTTGTGTTGAAAAGGAATAATTCAATATCGGAATAGACATAACAGTTCTCCATATTTGTCTCTATCTTTAATAAATTTTCTACGAATATATGATTCAAAATTAATTATCTGAAGTATTTATACAACAACTAAATAATTTTCTTTCATATAAGTTTAATTTTAGTCTGCACAGCATAACATAAAAAATACTACAAACTAAAATTACCTAATATAAATGATTATTCTAATTGTTTTTAGCATAAACAATCATATTAAAACATTATACTAGAATTAGTAAAAGAAAATACTTTCGTCTTGATCATTATTTAATAAATATATATTAAAAAACTAATTAATACTCGCATAATATGGACAATGCTAATACATTAACACTTGAACAAGAATTTCAATTGATTATATATAAAAAAAAAGTTTATAAACTAAAAGATCAAGGCTTGAAAAAGTATCTAGTTGCAACTCTTAAACAAATGATGATAAAAGATAATATAATTAAATATTTCATCAAAAACTCTATTCCTTAATAGACAATTGAAACCAACCGCATAAAGCTAAATATTACGAAATATTGACTTGTTATATACTCATCTATAGAAATCTCATATATTATAGTTTTGATACTAATACATCGGCTTGTACAAAAAATTGACAGCTGAAACAGCTAAGTCCTTCACAAAAAAACAATAAGGAGAACTCCATGCTTGACGCATTTTCTAGAGTTGTAGTTAATTCAGACGCTAAAGCTGCTTATGTAGGCGGAAGCGATCTACAAGCTCTTAAAGCATTTATTTTAGATGGTAACAAACGCTTAGACGCTGTTAACTCTATAGTTTCCAATGCTAGTTGTATCGTATCTGATGCAGTATCTGGTATGATTTGCGAAAACAATGGCTTAGTTTCCCCTGGTGGAAACTGCTATACTAATCGTCGTATGGCTGCTTGTCTACGCGATGGAGAAATTATTTTACGTTACATTTCTTACGCTTTACTTGCAGGCGATGGATCTGTATTAGAAGACCGTTGCTTAAATGGTTTAAAAGAGACTTACATTGCTCTTGGTGTACCGGTGAATTCATCGGTTAGAGCTGTAAGTATTATGAAAGCTGCTGCAGTTGCATTTGTAACTAATACAGCTTCTAAGAGAAAAATGGATACTACTAGCGGAGACTGTACTGCTTTATCGTCAGAAGTTGCGAGCTATTGTGATAGAGTTTGTGCTTCTATCAATTAATAATAGTAAAACAACAGATTAATAAAGTATTAGACAAAAATACTGAATATCTATTAAGGAGATAAAAATGAAATCAGTTATTACCACTACAATTAGCGCTGCTGACGCTGCTGGCCGTTTTCCAACTAGTTCTGATCTTGAATCAGTACAGGGTAATATTCAGAGGGCTGGTGCAAGACTAGAAGCAGCAGCACGACTTGCGGACAATCATGAAGCTGTAGTAAAAGAAGCAGGAGATGCTTGTTTCGCAAAGTACTCATATTTAAAAAATCCTGGTGAAGCAGGAGATAGTCAAGAAAAAATCAACAAGTGCTATAGAGATATTGATCACTATATGAGATTAATTAATTATTCTTTAGTTGTTGGTGGTACAGGTCCAGTTGATGAATGGGGAATTGCAGGAGCTCGTGAAGTATATAGAACATTAAATTTACCTGCATCTGCATATATTGCTGCATTTACTTTTAGTCGTGATAGACTATGTGTACCTAGAGATATGTCTGCACAATCAGGTGTTGAATATGGGGCTGCTCTTGATTATGTAATTAACTCTTTATGCTAATTACGAACTATCTTAATTAAAACCACAAAAACATAATAAAAAAACTAAATTCATAATCATATTTAGTATAAATTATTATGTTTTTCTTCTCATTTTACTAACTATAGCTCATGTATTTCCAGAAATATTTCAACATATCATATATAATATATTTGAATATCAAATTGGAAAAACAACATGAATATACAATTAATAGAAAACAGTTTAATTAATACCTCTTTTGCTATGTTGCTAGTTACCTTGATAATATATTGGTTAAGTATAGCATTCACGGACTTAAATGTACTTTACAAAATCGGAACTACTCTAACTTTTTTCATAAATATATGCCTTGCAATATCCTTGTTCTTGAGATGGATATCGAATGGATATTTTCCTTTAAGTAACTTATACGAATCTCTAATTTTTTTAACATGGGGTTTAACTTTTGTACATCTAATTTTAGAAAAACAAAATCAAAGTAGGTTGATTGGTGCAATAAATATTCCTATATCTTTATTTTTGATTTCTTTTACTAGTTTTTTACTTCCTGAAGAAATGAAAAAAGCTGCACCATTAGTTCCAGCATTAAGGTCAAATTGGCTAATGATGCATGTGAGTATAATGATGATAAGCTATTCAGTTTTAATTTTAGGTTCTTTATTATCTATACTATTTCTAGTAATATACAAAGGAGGTTTTCATAGTAATAGAATAACAAATCAAACATCTAGTTATCAGAAATCAGCACAAATTAATGTTCATCAATATAATATTATTAATAGAATAAGTGTACTTGAAAGTATTGACAATCTAAGTTACCGCATTATAGGTTTAGGCTTCCCATTACTAACTATAGGTATTATAGCTGGAGCTGTATGGGCCAATGAAGCATGGGGATCATACTGGAGTTGGGATCCTAAAGAAACGTGGGCATTAATAACATGGTTAATATTTGCAGCTTATTTACATACTAGATTTAGTAAGTCATGGAAAGGGGAAAAGCCAGCTATTTTAGCATCTGTTGGTTTTATTGTTGTTTGGATTTGTTACTTAGGCGTAAATTTTCTAGGCAAAGGATTACATAGTTATGGTTGGGTTTCTTAATTAAGATATATTTATTATTAACTAATTTATTTAAAATCTATACAATTTAGTTTATTATATTATATATAAAACCTATAAATTTATTACACTGCATTAATCTCATATGTATTCAAATATTTTACTAACGGTAGTTCCACATACATCTAATTGGTCTTCTAACACTGCGCTGATTATGATTATATGTAATTTTATATGTATTGGTATTGGAAGGTATAGTATCAAAGTCAGAGGTTTGGGACCAGGAATACCAATACTTGGACTAGAAGGTTTTGGTTTACCTGAACTATTAGCTACTGCAAGTCTTGGACATGTAATTGGTACTGGAATAATTATTGGACTAAGTACCACAGGATTCATAAAATAGGAGCTTTCTAATTTTTTTTATATTATAGCCTGATGCGTCAAGCTATAATAAGATATATTAAGCTATTAGCTTATACCTATTCTTCATAAAACGCACCTATCTTTCGAAATTTTTTATATCTAAGTTCTTTTATTTGAGCACCTGAGAACTTTTCTAGTCTGTTAAGCTCAATAATTAGATGTTTCTTTAGTTCACTAGATGCTGCATTTGGATTTAATTGAGAACCTCCAATCGGCTCTGCAATAATTCGGTCAATTACACCTAAAACTTTTAAATCAGACGCAGTTATCTTTAAAGCCTCTGCTGCTTCTAGAGACTGCGTACTATCCTTCCATAAAATAGCTGCACATGCTTCTGGAGTAGCCACAGTGTATACAGCATACTCTAGCATTAAAATTATATCTCCAACTCCAATCCCTAGAGCTCCGCCAGAACCGCCCTCACCTAAAATAGTGCAAATAATTGGAACTGTAAAAGAAAACATTTCACGTAAATTAACAGCAATGGCTTCTCCTTGACCTAATCGCTCAGCTTCTATGCCTGCCCAAGCTCCTGGAGTATCGATAAAAGTTAATATTGGAAAATTAAACTTATTGGCATGCTGCATTAAACGTAACGCTTTTCGATAACCACCAGGAGAAGGCATGCCAAAATTTCTAGCTAAATTGTCTTTAGTATCTTTACCTCTTTGGTGACCAACAAATATTACTGTTTTCCCATCTAACCTACCAATTCCGCCTACTAGAGCAGCATCATCTGCACCTCCCCGATCACCATGAAGTTCAATCCATTGATCTAATATAGATGGTATATAATCCAGTGTAGTAGGTCTATCAGGCTGCCTTACCAGATTTAATCTTTGCAGAGGTGTCAAAGAATGAAATATATCTTTTTTTAATTTATGCAACTGATATAGAAGAGTATTCAGTTCATCTTCTACATAAGGGCGATAGTCAGGAGATACATTCTTTAGTTGATCAACTTGGTACTCTAAATCAATTACTGGTTTTAAAAATTCCATAGATACACTTTTTCGATTAACCATAGTTATGTAGGTAATACAAGAATAATTTATAAGATTTTAATTATTACTATACACGTCCTAACAAGATTCTAAAAGTATAATTGGAGAATAGTTGAACTAAACTTGAAACATCAGATGCCACATTGATAAGATCATCCGATAGCTCAATACTATTTTGTAGAAGAACATAAAGAATATGAAAAAAACTTGGATCATCAAAACGTTGTGAAATACGAGTTGCAGATCTAATAAGATCGTCATAATTAAGACCCCTATCACCTTCTATAAAATTTAAATGGCAAATTAAATCAGACTTCATGCATTCTTGAGAAAGTACATTAATTTGTTGAGACTTTGTTAATTTTATTTTTTCTAAAGGAATAATATCAATTACTGTATCATTTAGTAAACCTGTTTGATTAGTCTCTACTATAGAATTCTTAGGAATTAAAGTAGTTTTAGAGTCAATAGAAGCTAATACTATTACAGAATTTAAATCAACTTTTATATTTTTAATATATCCTATATCAACTCCTCTCATTCTCAAGGATGTTCCTTGTTTTATACCATGTGCATTATTAAATTCTATAAAGAACAAATATCCAGTACCTACTAATTTAATATTTAAAACTAGCCAAATAAGAATAGTAAAAAACGTAAAAAACAGAAGTGTAACGATATTTTTTATATTAATTGCAAATTTTTTAGATTTTATCTTCATAGTTAGGAAAATATAGCATATAATAACTAGAGCCAAACTTTATATATTTACCGTTTTATTGAAAATCTCAAAACTTTCAAGAGATAAACAAGAATGATTCACAGTATATTTATTATTACATGAAACAGAATTAACTATTTCATTTATGTAACTAGCCATTTCACCAATAGTAGAAAAAGTATTCAAAGCTGATCCAATACCTACACCTGATGCTCCATAAGAGATAGCTATAGGAGCTGATATTGCATTAATACCTGATGATGCAATAATATTAATATCAACTGAATTTGCTATTGCATAAGAAGATGAAATGGCAGAAGAAGCCTTGTTAGTAAAATCACTAACAAAATTATAACTATTAGCAGTAGAGTAATTTTTTGTGCTTAAGCCTTCTGTTTGAATAAGATTTATTCCAAGGTTTTTTAAACTATTTGCAAGCTTAATTTGTTGATTTAATAATAAGTGATGCGGAATGGTTACGCAAATTTTAACACTATTTGGTAAAAGTTCTTTTACTTCTTTAGTTAGACTAAGAATTTCATTGAAAGAAAAATAAATATTGTTTTTATAAAAGCAATCAAAATTACCTATTTCCACAGTATCAGCTCCTACTAATATACATTTGTATAGATGAGCTGGATCAATAGAGGACACGCAAATAGGTAAACTTGTAACTGATTTAATAATCTTTACCGCCTCTGGATTAGCTGAAATATCTAGATAGGTGGCTCCTCCTAGTTCTGCAGCTTTTGCTATTTGAATAATCTTTTTGATACTAAAGTTATCTAAACCAGCAATAATTTTAACTGCTTTCTTCTCATAGATCTTTTTCTTTAACTGCAAATCAAATAAATTCATTATAAAAAACTTCAAGTATATAAAGTAAGAGTTGGACCAATTAAATAATCTAACATAGATATTATTTAATTGGAGTATAAAATTATTTTTAGTATGCAAGTCCCATACTACGTGTTGTTTCTGCTCCTAAATACACTCTTACGCTTAAGAAATCTGTAGGACAAGCTGTTTCACAGCGTTTACAGCCAATACAGTCTTCTGTTCTAGGAGCAGAAGCTATTTGTCCAGCTTTACAACCATCCCAAGAAATCATTTCTAAAACATCGCAAGGACATGCACGTACACATTGGGTACATCCAATACAAGTGTCGTATACTTTTACACTATGTGCCATACAGGGTAAACTCTTAGTATTTATTTTTTTCTAGTACTTTTATATTATTCTATTAAAAACATTGTAGAGATACATGAATCATATTCTAGTACATAGTAAAAAATAAATATATTAAAAATTTTAAAACTTCACAAATAGCTAAAAATATATATTTAATATTATATCAATTTGAAACAGGTGAAAAAGAAGAGAATTCCGTATTAGTGAAGGCGGTATTACTTTCCGAAGGTGGAACTATTTGCCAAAACATTGGTAAATATAACTTCCAATTATTTAAAAGATGTTTTGCTTTTGGACTTTTTGTTTTGATCTCATAAAGCTCGATAATATTTTTCAATTGATCTTCTCCTTCTTTAGTAATAACTCTTTGAGCAACTACAATGGTGGAATTAATCTTAGAAACCAAATCATGTTCTTCATCTAAGAAATAAGATAGACCTCCTGTCATGCCTGCGCCAATATTACGACCTGATGGACCTATTACGACAATTAATCCACCCGTCATATACTCACAAGCATGATCACCAACTCCTTCTACAACAGACTGAGCTAAAGAATTTCTAACACCAAACCTTTCTCCAGCTTGTCCATAGACGAAAAGATAGCCTCCTGTAGCACCATATAAGCATGTGTTACCAATAATTACTTGTTTAGAAGGGTTATTTATTCCAGACAGAGGAGGACAAATTACAATTTCTCCACCATTCATTCCTTTACCAACATAATCATTAGCTTCTCCAATTAAATTTAAGTACATACCTTTTAAGATAAAAGCACCAAAGCTTTGTCCAGCAGATCCTTGAAAATTTATTTGTAAGTTCCCTTGAAAATTTTGATTACCATACTGTTTCGCAATAATACCAGATATTCTAGCACCTACAGACCTATCACAATTTGTAATAGGAAAATCCTTTTGGATATCCAACTGCAAATTAATTGCATCTAAAATTTGAGGATCACTTAGTATAGTGTCTTCCAAGACTAATCCATTATCATGTACAGAACTATGGAATTCTGTAATAGGCATTATCTTTGGGTGTGATATTAAATTATCTAGACTTAAATTTTTTGTCTTAGCAAGATTACTACTTTTACATTTTAATAAATTATATAGGCCAGTTATTTCTCTTAGACTTTTATAACCCATTTGAGAGAGTAGCTGCCTAACTTCTTCTGCAATAAATACAAAAAAATTGACCACATCAGCAGGGGCTCCTGGATAGCGATTTCTTAAGTCTTCACGCTGGGTAGCCACGCCAACAGGACAATTATTAGTATGACAAATTCTTGCCATCACACAACCAGTTGCAATCATTGCAGATGTACCAAAACCAAATTCTTCTGCACCCATTAATGCAGCAAATATTATATCTAGACCGGTTTTTAAGCCACCATCTACACGTAATAGAACCCTGCTTCTTAAATCGTTTTCAATCAAAGTTTTATGTACTTCTGTTAAACCTAATTCCCAAGGAACACCTGCATGTTTTATTGAGCTCAAGGGAGAAGCTCCTGTTCCACCATCATGTCCAGATACTTGAATAATGTCTGCATTTCCTTTGGCTACACCTGCAGCAACAGTACCTATACCTATTTCTGCTACCAATTTTACAGAAACTTTTGCTTTTGGATTTATTTGATGTAAATCAAAAATCAATTGGGCTAAATCTTCTATAGAATAGATGTCATGATGAGGTGGAGGTGATATCAATGTAACTCCTGGCTTACATTCTCTTAATCCTGCAATATATGCACTGACCTTTTTACCCGGTAGTTGGCCACCTTCACCTGGCTTAGCTCCCTGTGCAATTTTAATTTCTAACTGCTTAGCATTCATTAAGTATTCTGGAGTTACACCAAAACGACCAGACGCAATCTGCTTAATTGCTGAACTTGCAGTATCTTCCGAAGTAAGTCCTTTTAACAAAGGAAAACTAGCAGATCTACCTGTTTCAGTATCAATATCATTGACTGATGAGAAACGACTAGGATCTTCACCACCTTCTCCAGAATTAGATTTACCACCAATTCTATTCATAGCAATAGCTAACGTTTCATGTGCTTCTCTCGATAAAGCACCTAGAGACATTCCACCTGTACAAAAGCGTAACAAAATCGACTCTACTGATTCTACTGTATCTAAAGGTATAGGAGTTCTATCTGTAGAAATTTCAATGATATCTCGGAGGTTAGTTGGGGGACGATTGTCTAGTAGGTTTTTGTATTTAGTAAATAATAAATTATCTTTAGAGCGAACGGCTTTATGAAATACCTTAGACATTTCTGGGTTATTTACATGAAATTCTGCACTTGCTCTATATTGTACATATCCAAAATTAGACAACTTCTTGGGAAGAGATGGAATAAAAGCCGAATTATAAGTATTAGTGACTTGTTGCACTAACTCACTAAAGCTCATACCATTGATGCGAGATGCTGTACCAGAAAAAGCCATATTCACTATATCTTGACCTAAACCTAATATTTCAAAGATTTGGGCTCCATGATAACTTGTTAACATAGAAATTCCCATTTTTGAAAGAATTTTTAATAATCCTTGCTCTATTGCATAACAATAATTTTTCTGGGCTTGATGAAGAGTAATTTTCTGCACTTTTCCATTTAGCATAAATTTTTGTATTTTTGAACTATTCCACCACTGTCTAACAGTTAAAAGTGCTCCATAAGGACATACTGCACTAGCACCATAACCTATTAAGCAAGCAAAATGATGGGTACTCCAGCATTGAGCTGTTTCAACAACAATAGAGACTTTGTGTCTAAGCTGTTTTTTTATCAAATAGTGGTGAACAGCACCTGTAATCAGTAAAGGAGGTATGAAAACTTTATTATCTGCAAGATGATTTACTCGATCAGTTAGTATAATAATAGAAGAACCATCAGTAATACTATCAGCACATTGTATACAAATATTATTAACTTGCTGATGGAAATTTTGATAATCGATATTTTGGTCAAAAAAAGTACTTATAGTAAAAACAGATAAGCCATAATTTCCTAGTGCTATTAAATCTTTCTCATTTAATATTGGAGAATTTAATTTAATTACTGGCGACATACTGTCTTTTTGTTCCAGTATATTATCTTTTTGACCCAAATACATAGTAAGTGACATTACCAAACTTTCTCTTAAAGGATCAATAGCTGGATTTGTTACTTGAGCAAAACGCTGCTTAAAGTAGTCATATAATAAATGGGGCTTATCTGATAAAATTGCTAAAGGAATATCATCTCCCATACAAAAAGTAGGCTCCTTTGCTGCTGCTGCCATATGCTCAATAACTAGCTCAACATCTTCATTACTATAACCAAAAGCTGTATGTAAACGATTCATAGTTAATGTATCAATACCAGGAATATCTAGGTACTCTTGTGATTTTAAAGTATACCTATGATTTTTTATCCAAGTTTTATATGGAAACTTAATAGCTATCGATTTCTTAATTTCATTGTTCTTTAATATTAAATTATCAACTAAGTCAACACAAAGCATTTGACCTGGTCCTAATCTACCTTTTTCTACAATTTCCTCGCAATCCAATTCTATAACACCAACTTCTGATGATAAACTAACAAATCCACTAGATGTAACTAGATATCTTGCAGGCCTTAGACCATTTCTATCTAGGGTAGCCCCTACTATTTTGCCATCACTAAAAACAACAAGGGCTGGTCCATCCCAAGCTTCTTGTAAATTACTGTAATATTCGTAGAAATCAATAATCTCAGGAAATTTTTCCAATGCTGGCTGGTCTTTATATGCTTCTGGAATTAAAATCATTAAAGCTTCTTGTGGACTTTTACCTGATTGAATAAATAATTCTAGTACAGCATCCAAGTTAGACGAATCACTATGTTCAAGATTAGTTATCGGTAACAATATTTTCTTAAACTTAGACCAATAGGGGTGCGATAAAAGTGACTCTTTGGACTTCATCCAGTTTAAATTGCCTAACAAAGTATTAATTTCTCCGTTATGAGCTATAAAACGCATAGGTTGTGCCAAAGGCCATTTAGGCATAGTATTTGTACTAAATCTTCGATGATATATAGCAAAACTACTAAGGTAATTAGAATTACACAAATCTGGATAATATTTTCCTAAGACTGCAGAGCGTACCATCCCTTTATAAACAATCATTCTAGAAGAGAAAGAACAAAAATAAAAGTTTTTATTAATAGTCAAATTTGTTTGTGCTATCAGCTTTTCAATCTTTTTTCGAACAAGATATAATGCCCTTTCTAAAGAATCATTAGTTAAGTTTAAGTGCTTGGACTCAACAAAACATTGCTTAATGATAGGTTGATTTAATTTGGCCTGTCTACCTAATACAGACTCATTTACAGGAACATCTCGCCAAATAAGTATATTAAAGCCATCTTCTTCTAATGTCCACTGAAAGATTTTTTTTATAGCTTCAAGATCATCTAATGGTAAAAATATCATAGCAACACCCAAATGCTCACAAGCTACAGGAAATTTATTTTGAGACTCTTTTCTAAACAAATTCCATGGAATTTGAGTCGTTAGGCCGGCACCGTCCCCAGAAGTGTTATCTGCGCTACAACCTCCTCGATGTTCAACACAACTTAAAGCATTTATAGCTTTAGAAATAATTGCATGTGAAGAAGATTGATTTATTTGAGTCATAAAGCCCACTCCACAAGCGTCTCTTTCAATAACAAGTGAAGGAAGACCAGAATACTGATAAAGTTTTTGGGTAAAATATTTTGAAGCTTGCATGTTATTTGATATGGTTAGGTGAGTTTGTACAAGTAACTTTTCGTATTTTTTAGAAAATTTATAGTAAATAAACTTATAACAAACATTTACAACATTTTTTTCTGTTAGTATTAATAACTATATTTACTTAAAAAATAACGAAATAAACAAACACATTATTATTGTTGACTTAATTATACATTCAACAAATTTAAATAAGAGAGATACTGTATATAATATCACATAAATAAAATGAAAGTGTGCAATATTTATTAAATAAAGAAAGTATTAATATTCTAAAGTATATAAAAATCTATGAGCGAATACAATAAAGTTGATTCAAATCAAGTAACATATAAGACAGAAGATTTACTAAACTTATCTAGTAATAGATATAAAATTACAATAGAAGTTGCAGACAGAGCTAAAAGAAGAAAGTATGAAGATCTTGATATTATCGATGATCCTTTAGTTAAACCTGTGATAAGAGCCATTTTAGAAATGGTTGAGGAAATCACTCAACCTGAGATACTTAGAGATCAATAAGTATTACAGAAGAGTATACTCTTAACATTTTTTAAAAAAATAAAATTCTTAGATTAGTATAATAGATTTATAGGTCTTGATTAAAGAATTCTAATCAAACTACAAAAACTAGAATGAAATATTGATTTGACAGTAAATTACAATACTTCAACTTAAATTTTTTAAGGAGAAAAAATATGCTAGACGCATTTGCAAAAGTTGTAGCTCAAGCTGATGCTAGAGGTGAATTTTTAAGTAATACTCAGTTAGAAGCTTTAGAAAATATGGTCTCAGAAGGAAATAAAAGATTAGACGTTATAAACAAGATCAATTCCAATGCTTCAGCTATCGTGACTAATTCTGCACGAGCTTTGTTTGCTGAGCAACCCCAGTTAGTACAGCCTGGTGGCAACGCTTACACAAGTAGAAGAATGGCTGCTTGCTTAAGAGATATGGAAATTGTACTAAGATATGTTAGCTATGCAATGATAGCAGGTGATTCGAGTGTCTTAGATGACAGATGTTTAAACGGATTACGTGAAACTTACCAAGCATTAGGTACACCTGGTACATCAGTTGCAGTTGCTATTCAAAAAATGAAAGAAGTATCTATTGCTTTATCAAATGATTTGAATGGAGTTCCTTTAGGAGATTGCAGTGCTCTAACATCAGAACTTAGTATGTATTTTGATCGTGCTGCAGTAGCAGTAGTATAATATTAAGGCTTCACTAGGAATCAATATATTCAAAGAAAAAAAAGAAAGGAAATTGTATTATGAAAACACCCATAACAGAAGCCATTGCATCAGCAGATAGTCAAGGTCGATTTTTAAGTAATGGCGAACTGCAGTCAGTAAATGGACGGTACCAAAGAGCAACAGCAAGCTTAGAAGCTGCAAAATCACTAACGAGTAATGCACAAAGATTAATTACAGGAGCTGCGCAAGCAGTTTATACAAAATTTCCTTTTGTAACTCAGATGCCAGGTCCTGCATATGCATCTAGCGCAATTGGTAAAGCAAAATGTGCACGTGATATAGGTTACTACTTAAGGATGACAACTTACTGCTTGGTAGTAGGTGCAACAGGACCAATGGATGAATACTTAGTAGCTGGTTTAGAGGAAATTAACCGAAGTTTCGAATTATCACCAAGCTGGTATATAGAAGCACTACAGCACATAAAAGGTAGCCATGGATTATCTGGACAAGCTGCCAATGAAGCAAATGCATATTTTGATTATGCAATAAATACGCTTAGCTAAAATTAATTATTATATGTAGCCGACTATAAATAACAATACTTACTATATAGAAAGACTAGAAATACCTTATTGTTTTTTTAACAATTATTATTTCTAGTTTTTTTTATATCTATTTCTAATTCTTTCTTTTTACGTGAGAAATATTGACCTTACAATAAAAACCTGCTATAGGTAATCTCATAAACTATAATTCATAAACATAAAAACAATATAGCAAGCATCAATTCACTTCTAATATATAAAAAATTGAGATTATATACATTTCTAAATTCATTTTTATGCAAGAGGAAAATCTTAAACCTGTTGTTTTAGCAATACTTGATGGTTGGGGGTATAGTGAAAAAATTAAAGGTAATGCAATAAAATTAGCCTCAACACCTATTATGGATAAACTATGGAATAATTACAATCATTCATTGTTAAGTGCATCTGGTATAGATGTAGGTTTACCTAAAAAACAAGTAGGAAATTCAGAAGTTGGTCATGCAACTATTGGCTCGGGTAGGATTATTAACCAAGATTTAGTGCGTATAGACAGATCTATTAATGATGAAATTTTTTTTAAAAGCCCAAATATTCATAATATATGTAAAGTGACACAGATCAGTAAAGGTCAATTACATCTGATTGGCTTATGTTCAGACGGTGGCGTACATTCTCATATAAAACACTTATTAGCTTTAATAGATACTGTTAAGAGATATGATATAAAAACTTGCATCCACATAATTACCGATGGTCGAGATACACAACCAAAAGCAGCTAAGAAATTTATTCAGATAATAGTTAACAAAATTCATGACTACAGCAATATAGATATTTGCACTGTTAGTGGAAGATATTATAGTATGGACAGAGATTGCAGATGGCAAAGGACAGAGAAGTACTATAATATACTTATTAATAACCAGAGACATAGTCTTTGTGATCCCATCGCTTTAATCGATCATTACTATGAGCAAGGTATTTCAGATGAATTTATAACACCAACAAGAATAAATAAAGGGGAGATATTAAATAATGATGGCATTATTTTTTTTAATTTTAGGCCAGACAGAATTAGGCAACTAGTGTATGCTTTTAAAAAACCAGACTTTAAAGGATTTAATACAAAAATAATAAGTAAATTGAATATCCTAACATTTACTAGATATGATGAAAGCTTAAGTTTACCGGTTATTTTTCCTCCACAAAAACACAAAAACTTTCTTGGAGAAGTTCTCTCAGATAAAGGATTAAAACAGTTTCGATTAGCCGAAACAGAAAAATATGCGCATGTAACTTATTTTTTTAACGGAGGAGTTGAAGAACCATTTCCAGGAGAAGATAGAGAATTAATTTCGAGTCCACGTGTAGATACATATGACTTGACACCAAAAATGTCTGCAGACAAAATAACTAAAAGTGCGATAAAAGTTATTGAAAATAATAAATATAAATTTATTGTCATTAATTATGCTAATCCAGATATGGTAGGTCATACAGGTAATTTAGAGGCCACGATAGAAGCTATTACAATGGTAGACGGGTGTATTGGAAAGTTATATCAAAAAATTAATGAAGTTAAAGGTACACTTTTAATTACAGCAGATCATGGTAATGCAGATTACATGTTAGATCAAGAAGATAAACCCTGTAAATCGCATAGTACGAATTTAGTTCCGTTTATTTTAGTACAAGCTGATAGACCGAAGCTACGTGAAAAAGGATCTTTAGCAGATATAGCCCCTACTATTCTTGACTTACTTCATTTCCCAATTCCTGATGATATGAGTGGTATTTCACTAAAACAAATATAATAACTATTTAAAATTTTGCCATGCATTTTTTCAATACATGAATATAGATAGTAAATATAAATTCACTAAAACTATTATTTTCCCCTTTACAAAAGTACGTTACGACCAAACTAGCTATTTATTAAAATCTTTAATACCTCTACAATGGCGATTACTACTAATAAACGATGGGTCATTTACTCAAGATTTAAATTCTCTAACGGGCAGAAAAATTATAGTTAAAATCATATCTAGCTCAAATTATAAATCACTAAACATCGATTGCTCTGTAAGAGAAATTTGGCTTATAGATTTTAATTATAATAAATTAGCATTTGCTCAATCTATATGGACGAATATTGATAACAATACAGACTATATCAAGCTATCTGATAACACACCAATGGGTCAATCACTTATTAGTCTTAAAATTGATATACGTAAAGAGCTACATGAGATATATTATGGTTATTCTCAATATTTAGAAGAAAAGTTTAACTGTAATGGACCTACGTGGGGTAGAAAGTATACAATTTATCATAAGGAAAAGCCTCTAACGACAATACAGGAAATATTTTCGCCAAAAGTCATCAATTTTTTAAAAAAATAAATTACCTAAATTGTATTTCAAAATATTAAGTATGTTTCATTTTTTACGCAACCATAAATATAGCAAATATAAAAGTCTGATTAATAAAACAAAGTACTTCAGTAAAATTTTTAGTAAATATACCGACAGTAAATTACAACAGCAAACAAATCTATTTAAAGAAAGATTGAAAAATGGTGATACTCTAGAAACAATACTTCCTGAAGCTTTCGGGGTAGCTAAAGAAGCTATTCAGAGAAGTTTAGGATTAGAACTTTTTGATGTTCAAATATTAGGAGGAATAGTTTTACATCAAGGTAAAATTGCTGAAATGAAAACTGGTGAAGGTAAAACAATTGCAGCCATTCTTCCATGTTATCTTAATGCACTAACAAATAAGAACGTTCACGTAGTTACTGTGAATGATTATCTAGCAAAACGAGATGCTGAACTAGTTCAACAAGTATATAAATATCTTAATATGGATGTCGGACTAGTACAACAATCAATGACAAGTATAAATAGAAAAAAACAATACTCTTGCAATGTTACATATGTTACAAATAATGAGCTTGGCTTTGACTACTTGAGGGATAATATGGCTGTTCATAAAAATGACATTGTTCAAAAAGACTTTTTTTTTGCCATTATTGATGAAGTAGATTCTATTCTTATTGATGAGGCTAGGACACCTCTAATTATTTCTGGACCTTGTACCCCACAAACAGGTAAGTATAAAGTTAGTAGAGATATTGCAGAACAATTAATAGAGAGAAAAGATTATGATGTAGATGAAAAAACTAGAAGTATCACATTAACAGAAGAGGGTATCGTAAAATGTGAGCAAATACTAAATATTGATAGCCTATATAACCTGAATAGTCCATGGATTCAATATATTTTAAATGCTTTAAAAGCTAAAAGACTCTTTTTAAGAGACATAAATTATATTATAAAAAACAAATCAGCAGTAATTGTTGATGAGTTTACTGGAAGAATAATGGAAGAACGAAGATGGAGCGATGGGCTTCATCAAGCAATTGAATGCAAAGAAAATATAAAAATTCAACCTGAGAACAGAAACCTGGCTTCCATAACTTATCAGAATTTGTTTTTACTTTACAACAAACTATCTGGAATGACAGGAACAGCAAAGACAGAAGAGACTGAACTAGACAAAATATACAAGATTGAAGTAGAAGAGATTCCTACAAATAAAACTTGTCAAAGAAAAGATTTAGCAGACTTGGTATACAAAAGTGAATACAACAAATGGAAAGCTATCGCGAATGAATGTTTTGATATGTATAAAATAGGTAGGCCAACACTAATAGGAACAACCAATGTAGAGAAGTCTGAATTCTTAGCAAAGATTTTAGACGGGTTTAATATTCAATATAATTTATTAAATGCAAAACCAGAAAATATTGCAAGGGAAGCTGAAATAATTACCCAGGCTGGAAGAAAATCTGCTATTACTATATCAACAAACATGGCGGGAAGGGGAACTGACATTATTTTAGGGGGAAATCCCGATACAATGAGCAAGTTAGTATTAAAGAATTACTTAAAACAGAGATTTGATCTAAAAACTAAGTATTCAATAAAGATTCCTGATCAAAACACTAAAAAACTTTTGAATACCATGGACAAAATACAACTTCCAAAAGAGCTTAACGGAGGAAACATTGATAAATATATTGAACAGATAATCGACTCAAAAAATTCTTTTGATAATAATAAAGCAAATGATATTAAAGTTATCTATCTTAATATATTAAATCAATATAAAAAAATATTTAAAGAAGAGAAAGAGACAGTTTTATCACTAGGTGGCTTACACGTAATTGGTACGGAAAGACATGAATCTCGAAGAATAGATAATCAATTAAAAGGAAGAGCTGGTAGACAAGGTGATCCTGGCTCATCTAGATTTTTTTTAAGCTTAGAAGATAATCTCTTAAGAATTTTTGGTGGGGACAGAATATCAACCCTAATGCAACAGCTAAAT
>JAUKVZ010000011.1:0-77804 GCA_032355985.1 Sarcodiotheca gaudichaudii
TGAAGGTTGAGATGATGGGAGTGAGGGGGCGCGCTGTGCAGGGGGTTCAGGCGCCGCCCCCTGCAACCCGGGCTGGGGAGGGATCGGAGGACGGCTGACGTCGCGCGTGTGGGGTTCGGTAGGATGGCGGCATTGCCCCGAGGAGGGTCGTCATGACGAAGCGCGGTATTTTTCCGAAGCATCTCCTCTCAGATCGACTGCTTGAGTTCAGCGAGTGGAAGCTTGACTGCGGCTTGTGGCGGACTGACATGCGGGCGGGTTCCGGGTGGAACAAGATCCAGGATCCGCTGGCGATGGAGGAGATCAACTACCTTTGCAGGGCGCATCATCAGTTGATGTGGACGGAGGTGAGCCGCGAGCTGATTCGTCAGCATGGGTCGGGCTGTGTGTGGGCGGTCTTTGAGGGGGAGCTCATCTCGACGGCTTACCTCGAGTACGTGCGGCTGCTGCACTCGTGCGCGTGTGACTGGGTGCTTTTTGATTACGAAGCGCGCAGGGAGCGCGGCGTGTGTTACATGCCGCCTCCGGTTTCGTTTGCCGTGGAGTGTTCAGAGCGGGAGCTGGATTTCTTTTCCGCCGGGCTCTACGGCGCATTTGATGCGGCGGTGCTGACGGTGTGGGAAAGCTCGGGTTCGAGCAAGGAGGATCTGTTTGCGGCCGCGCATTGTGATTGGGACGAAGATCCTGCGCCGCCATTTCCGGATGGATTGCTGGGGACGTTTGAGGTGGAGTCGATCCTCAAGCCGCTGAATGGGACTTCGCGGGATGATTCGTTGTTTGCCTGGTTGCGCAAGCTTGCGAAGGCGCCTCGGGGGACGTGAGGGTTTGGTGGCGGGTGTTGTTGATGCGGGGATGGGCGGTGTGCGCCTTTTGCGGGTGTTGTTTGTGGGTTGGGTGTTGCTGTGCAGGGGGTGAAGGCGGCGGGCGCTGCTGCCTGGGCTGGGGAGGTTCGTGGGCGGGAACTAGCCGTGAAATCGGTGTGGGTGGAATCACAGCAAGGTGGCGTAAACTGAGCACATTGCCGGAGCTTCGCTGATGCTGATGGATTCCATCGTGCCCTTGTGCTGGATCCTTCTGCCGATCCTGATTGGGATCGCGGTTGCGATGTTCATTCGGCGCGTGTGGTTGGCGTACCTCATCGGATTGATTTTGGTGGGCGTTGGCGGGGGCGGGGGGGGGGGGGGGTCGCTTTTGCTTACGAGGCATGCCGCGTATGTCGAGTGGCAGGCGGAAGATGCTCGTGCGCTTGAGTTGATTGAGACGGGTCAGATCATTGATCAGTGGAAGTCTGGCGCCACCGAAGAGTCATTTATGGTTGTGCCGCGTGAGGGCGGCGATCCGATCGTTGTCAATCGAAGTCCGTTCTTTTACGACACGATGGAGAAAGGGCGCATTCTTATCGTTCCCTTTGGTCCGATCTGGTTTGTGGTGGTCGGATGCATTGCGATGACGGGGTTTGTTGGGATGCGGGCGCTGCGCGCGAAGGTGCAGGGTGAACGACATGCTTCCTGACTACGTGCTGATAGCCGCGTGGATTGGGCTGCCCATTGTTGGTGGATATGTCCTTGGCCGCGCGACGTGGCGATTGCATTATCTGCTGGTGATGTTGATCGCGTTCGTCAGCCTCGGGTGCGCCGGGTTTATGATGGGGGCGCTGTCGCTTTACGACTGGCGGCAGGAGTTGTATCACGAGTGGAAGTCCAGGGACACCGACATCGCCGAGCTGCTTGAGCATGGCCAAGTGATTTTGGAAGAGCCGGGAACGCACGGGCGCGTGAGTTACGTCGTGATGCGGCCCGGCTCAGGCCGGGATGCACACCCTGTGCGTGTCACGCGCGAGCCGTTTCATTTTGATTTGCGTGAGAAGGGTGCGATCTTGAACGTGCCGTTTGGCGGTGTGTGGTTTGTGTTTTTCGGGATGCCGCCGGTGTTGCTGGTTTCGGGGTATCGGAGGAAGAAGTCAGACGCAGCGAAAGCGGCCGCGGCGAGCGGGTAGTGCGCTTGAGTTGGGTGTTGCTGTGCAGGGGGCTCAGGCGCCGCCCCCTGCAACCCGGGCTGGGGAGTGCAAACATCGGCGAAGGCGTTGTTGGCTGACATGCGTATCGGATGTGCGAGCGTGGGTAGGAGGAGGTGGGAGATCGAGTTCTCACGCCAGCCCTCTCCCACTCGGCTGCGCCTGCGAGGACGAGGGAGGCGGACGCACACAGAGTGCGCGCGTGCCTCGATCAAGACTCGCTTTGCAACAGGTGGTCAATCGACGCGCAACAAGCTCGGTCCCGCAAGTCGAAGATAGTCACTTCGAATTTCTGTTACATACATATAGACGAAGTGAACACGGTGTGCAGGCACTTGAGCCTCAACCACCCGACTGAGCAGACCAAACAAGAGTCCAACTGCTAAAAGAGCTACCGATTGAGAATCGTGAGGGTATCGGATCGGTCGAAGAAGTCGACCCTCAGCTTCAACGGAACGATGGAATGTCCTGAGCGTGTCCTTCACGTGCGTAGATTGCGACCAATCGCCGTACAGAACTAAGTACTGTGCGGGAACTCCGACGCAGTCCGCGAGTTCACGTATCGTTGCGGGACCTCCGAAAAGTGAAAACCAATTGGGATATCGTCTTGGTTGACCTTCCCATTCGGCCATGATTTCGGCGAATGGCTCACCAGTGAGTGTTTCGTTGATCTTCTCACAAATCGCACTTGCGTCGTATTCGGGAACTTCGAACTCACCCATTTCTTCATCGCGCAATAAGGCGTCACGAAAAGCTCGCCCACGAGCTGTCGTTTCATCAATGAGTTCGAGACTATTGCGCAATTCAAGGTAGTGTTGAAGTCTATAACAACGCGAACGCCGTAGGGAGTCTTCTTGAAGAATGTATCGGCAACTCAATCTTGCTTCGAACATCGATCGTAGTGCCGGATAGGAAGCGCTGGTTGCAGACGCCCGGACGAGACACGCGATACCGTCGGCAAACTCCGCGACTCGTTTCGTGAGCGCCGAGACAACACCTGCTTCTTCGGGAAGGTCTGGCGTATTCAACCACTCTAGAACATGCGTCGACAAGTCAACTGTTCGATCAATCACCCCTGCCATAAAGGACACCGACTCCGCGGCTTGGTGCGAGACAGAGCGATCAATCCAACCAGAAACTGGTTTTAGCATTCAGTTCCCTTACTAGGACGCAAATAGCGACGCTTATGTTCTGGTTGTGCGGTAGGCCATGAGTACTCATCGGCAACAAACCAATCTCGACGAGCTTAGGAACTCGATCTAGGCGCTGTTCGAGCGAGTATTTCATCTGCAATTTCTTTGAATCGCGCCGCACAAATGATACGGCGTTGTTCGAGCCATGTACTTTGGATTCCCCAAAGTCTATAGACCAGCTTGTCATCACTTGTCCGCTCAAGAGAAAAGAGCGGCCCGCCGCTCATTCCTTTGATGTCATCCACACGCCTTGATAGTGCTTGTTCATCTTCGACTATTCTGCCGAAGAAGGCCTCGGGAGTGGCCCAAAACTCCTCTGCCGTGCTATCACTTGGGCGCTCTACCGGTTCGACGGGCAGCAGCGGCGCGTCTAGCCTCACCGTATGCACCGCGCCATCTCGTGTGCTTCTGCTCGGAATACAGTGATCCTGAGGTAATCCTAAAAGCAAATATCCTTCTGGCTTCGCGCTTGAGTATCCGGCGAGCGAGCGCTCATCAAATGCTAATAGTGATTCATTCTGCGAAAACAGCTCGCTGAACTGGAGACTCAGTCTCACTGCGCCCCAATCTCGTCCACGATCAGTTGCACTGAACAAAGGAAGTTCCTGGACAGAGACTGGAATGCACGTCGGGCTCCTCGACTCAAATCCATCAATCCATCGTGCAGACTGGATTTGGACCGAATGGTCATTCCGCATCAGGTCGAGCAAATCGATTACGTGGCCTGCAGTAAACCAGAACGATAGTCCCCACAAGCGAATCAAGAACCCTGAGAACAGTTGGAATTTCTGCTCTCCGCTCTGTTCAAACTCAACAGCCAAGGCAACCACGTGCCTGCGGAAGTGTGGAGCCAAGACTTCAGCAGTTTGCTGGGAACGCCACCAGTAATCCGGAAGGTCTTTCCAAAGTGCAGTCGCCATCAGGAATCTCGACTTGATTCGAATCCTCGATACCGCCGCTAAGCGATATCGAGTCGTTGATTTAGTAATCCATGTCATCCATACCCGGCGCGCCCGCGGACGCCTTCTTGTCCGGGATGTCGGCGATCAGGGTGTCGGTGGTCAGCAGGAGGCCGGAGATGCTTGCGGCGTTCTGCAGGGCGACTCGTTCGACCTTGGTGGGGACGATGACGCCCATTTTTATGAGGTCGCCGTATTCCTGGGTGAGGGCGTTGAAGCCGAAGTTCTTTGTGGAGTTTTCTTCGACCTTGTTGGCGACGATGGAGCCGTCGAGGCCGCAGTTGGCTGCGATCTGCTTGACGGGGGCTGCGACGGCGCGGAAGACGATGTCCATGCCGATGCGCTCGTCGCCCTTGGCGTTCTTCTTGAGCGCTTCGATGACGTTGCGAGCGCGAAGGACTGCGACGCCGCCTCCGGGGAGGATGCCTTCTTCGACTGCTGCGCGGCAGGCGTGGAGGGCGTCTTCGACGCGGGCCTTCTTTTCCTTCATCTCGACTTCGGTGGCTGCGCCGACGTTGATCTGCGCGACGCCGCCGGAGAGCTTGGCCAGGCGCTCCTGGAGCTTCTCGGCGTCGTAGTCGGAATCGGACGCGGCGACCTGGGCTTTGATCTGCTCGATGCGGCCCTTGATGTCCTTGGTGGCGCCGGCGCCTTCGACGATGGTGGTGTTGTCCTTATCGACGGTGATCTTCTTGGCGCGGCCGAGATCCTTGAGGTCGAGCTTCTCGAGGTCCATGCCAAGCTCTTCCATGACGGCCGTGCCGCCGGTGAGGATGGCGATGTCCTCCATCATGGCCTTGCGACGATCGCCGAAGCCGGGGGCCTTGACGGCGCAGACCTTGAGGACGCCGCGAAGCTTGTTGACGACGAGCATGGCGAGGGCTTCGGAGCCGAGATCCTCGGCGATGATGAGGAGGCTCTTGCCTGCTTCGGCGACCTTGGTGAGAACGGGGAGGAGATCCTTGGCGTTCTCGATCTTCTTCTCGTGGACGAGGACGTAGCAGTCTTCGAGGACGGCTTCCATCTCGGTGGTGTTGGTGACGAAGTGGGGCGAGAGGTAGCCCTTATCGAACTGCATGCCTTCGACGAGTTCGACTTCGGTTTCGAGTGACTTGCCTTCTTCGACGGTGATGACGCCGTCCTTGCCGACCTTGTCCATGGCTTCGGCCATGATCTTGCCGATCTGCTCGTCCTGGTTGGCTGAGCATGCGCCGACCTGTGCGATCTCGTTGGAGGAGGAGATCTTCTTGGACATCTTGCCAAGTTCATTGGCGATGGCGACGACGGCCATGTCGATGCCGCGCTTGACCTGGTTGGCGTTGGCGCCGGCGGTGATGTTCTTGAGACCTTCCTGGTAGATGGACTCGGCGTAGATGGTTGCGGTTGTTGTGCCGTCGCCGGCGTCCTTGGAGGACTTGGAGGCGACTTCCTTGACCATCTGTGCGCCCATGTTCTCGTAGGGGCACTCGAGCTCGATTTCCTTGGCGACGGTGACGCCGTCCTTGGTGACGGTGGGCGCGCCGAAGGACTTCTCGAGGACGACGACGCGGCCGGAGGGGCCGAGCGTGACCTTGACGGCCTTGGCGAGTTTCTTGACGCCCTGAAGGATTTTGTCCCGTGCGTCGGTGTCGTAAGCAATCTGTTTTGCGGCCATTGTGTTCAGGTTCCTTTGTCTTGCGTATCGCGGCGCAGTGTTGCGCGGCATTGGTTTGTATTGGTCAGCCGATTCGAATCCAGGAGACGCGTTCGGCGTCGATGATGTAGACGTGTTTGCCGTCGGAGACCTTGACGAGGTGATCCGGCTCATCGGGGATGAGCATGGCGTTTGTGACGGTGCAGGGCTCGGAGCTTTCGAAGGCGAAGATTGCGTCTCTTTCGCCGTTGAGTTCACCGAGGGCTTTTCGGAGTTGATCTGAAGTCATGAGTCGTCGACGCTTTTCCTTGGTGTTTCGTGGATTGCGTTAGTCGACGATGGCGAGGATTTCGGACTCGCCCATGATGAGGAGCTCTTCGTCTTCGATCTTGACTTCGTTGCCGGCGTAGCTGGTGAAGATGACTCGGTCGCCCTTCTTGACGGAGAGGGGGATGCGCTCGCCGGTGTCGGTGTTGACGCAGCCATCACCGACGGCCATGACGACGCCGCTCTTGGGCTTGTCCTTGGAGGATTCGGGCAGGTAGATGCCGGCGTCGGTGCGCTCGTCTGCTTCATCGCGGCGGATGAGGACGTTGTCGCCGAGGGGGCGGAAGCTGATCTTGGTCTTGCTGCGGGTTTTGGTCGCGGCCATTGGTCGTGCTCTCCATTTCCGATTGTCGGAATTGATGTTGACTCTGAGGAGTCGAAAGTGATCCGGCGGGCCATTCAGCCGGCCGGCCATTGGTTTGCGTAATGCCTTTTGAGAAGGCGACGGAATGTCTCGAGCATGAGCTCGAGATCGACTGGTCTATCGAGGACGGCGAAGGCGCCGAGGTTGAGGGCGCGGCAGAGGTCGCGCTGATCGTCGCGCGCCGAGCGCGAGGGCTTGACGACGATGGTGGGCGGCTTTGTGCCGAGGCGCGTGAGCAGCTCGAGCACGCGGCAACCCCCCTCCTGTTCCCCTGTCTGCGGCGCGTCCTGTGGGCGCGGGTGCATGGGGATGCGAAGGTCGAGGACGGCGACGTGGATGTCGGGTGTTTTGCTGATGAGTGAGGCGGCTTCGTCGCCGGAGTCTGCGCGGAGGGTGCGGACGCCGAGGGGGGCGAGGAGGCGTGGGAGGTTGTCGGCCCAGGAGTTCTCGCGCCAGCCGCCGTAGGAGAGGAGGACGTTGAGGCGCGGAGCGGCCTCGTGCCCGGCGGGGTTGCCGGGGAAGTCGTCATCTCGGGATTGGCGCATATACACCATGGCGCCAGAGAAGGTGCAAGTGGCGCGCCTGCGGGCGGGGCGGCAGGCTGGGCGTAAATCGTGTTATTTCAGGGGTTTACGGGGAGGGGCCGTCTGGAGGTGCTGCCAGCGGGGGCAGCGGATGGCCTGGAGGGCGCCAAATCGGCAGTCGGGGGCGGGCGGGGTCAGTCGTGATCGGGCTTCTGGCGGCGCTGTTTGCGCTGGGCGTGTTCTTTCTTTTCCTTGAGGCGTCGTTCGCGGGCGCCGCGGCTTGGGCGGGTTTTCTTGCGGGGTTTGGGGACGGCCTGGGCCTCGACGATGAGGTCTCGGAGTCGCTGGAGGCAGTCGGCCCGGTTTCGGCGCTGGGTGCGATGGACTTCGGAGGCGATGAGGAGGGACTCGGGGCGGTCGTCGGTTTCGGCGATGAGTCGGCTGGCGGCGAGGGTGCGGAGTCGGGTCATCTGGCGCTCTGGGAGCGGGATGTCGCTGAGTGCGATGCGGAGCTCGACGCGGGTGGAGCGTTTGTTGACGTTCTGGCCGCCGGGCCCGGTGGCGCGCGTGAAGGCGAAGTTGAGCGTGTTTTCATCGATGCGCACGCCTGGCGCGATCTGGATCTGGTTGTCTGCGTCGGGCTCGAACATGGGTATGCGCCTGGGATGATCGTGTAGGCTGATCGCGGCTCAGAGAAAGGTTGTCATGCGGGGCAAGGATAGGTCTTTGGTATCGGTGTTTTGTGCGCTGGCGATGATGATCGCGGGCGATGCGATTGCGCAGGCGGATGGGGCGGCATCGACGCCGGTTGTTGAGACGCCATCACTGGATGCGGAGGAGGTTTCTTCGTGGTCGCCTCCGGAGTACACGTTGCAGATCGAGGCGCTGTTGTGGCGTCCGGCGTTGCAGGGTGATGTGAGTCTGCCGGGGTCGGGATCGAAGGTTGATGTTGAGGATTTGAACATTGATGAGCCGCAGCTTGCGCCGCTTGTTGAGGTGACTTACAAGCGGGATGCGTGGCAGGTTCGCGCGAGCGGGTTTGGCTTCAGCAATGACACGGGTCATCATGCGAGGAAGGATCTGACGCTCGGGGATCTGGATATCTCCGAGGGCGAGCGCGTGAAGACTGACTTTGATCTCTTCAGCGCGCAGATCGTGGTGGCGAAGCGTGTGTGGATGAGGACATTTGATGCGCCGAAGAAGGAATCGGGCGTGGCGGTGTCTTTGGATCTTGGTCTTGGCGCGCGTCTGTTTGATCTTGATCTGAAGTCGGAGATCGTGGGCGGCGCGAGTGAGTCGGCTGACAACATCTTTATTCAGCCGATGGTTGGCTCGAAGCTGGTGATTGATATTTATGAGGAGTTCACGATCGATGTTGATCTGAACTTCGGGTACATGGCGTATGACGATTCGTCATCGCTTGCTTTTGACATCATGGTCGGCGCGCAATGGCGGCCTTCGCCGAACGTTGGTGTGGAGTTCGGCTACCGGTTCCTCTATATGGGGCTGGAGGATGGGGATCGGCCGGATGCGCTTGATTTTGATGGCGCGCTTGCGGGGTTGTATGCGGGGGTTGTGATTCGGTTTTAGGGGTGCGCGGGGGGCGCTTAGAGCGCGGCGGGCTGCGCGTGGTGTTCGGGCTCGCGGTCGACGAAAACGATGGCGAGGCCGCTGTAGTTGGCGGCGAACTCGGCGGGGGTCATGAGGTAGAGGCCTGAGTTCTGCGTGTGGGCGATGAGGGTTGTGAAGGATTCGACCCAGGGATCGGCGATGATGATGCTTCCGCGATCGTTGCGGCCGCAGATGGCGACCATGTGCGTGCGCGAGAGGTGTGATCTGAGTGTGACGAGGACTGGTCTATCGTAGCTTGCGATATCGGCGACCTGGCGGCTGCTGAGGGTGAGGAGGTCGACATCGATCTCCGTGCCGGTGAGTTTGGCGCGTGCGGCGTTGAAGGCGCGCAGGAGTGTGGCGCCTCTTCCGGCGCGGACCTGCGCGAGGTCGGCCATTTCGGATTCGGTGGTTTTGACATTGACGCCGGGGGCGCGAAGGGCTGTGGCGAGTGCGGCGGCGACGCAGGTGTCATCGCGTGATTGCCTGACGACGCCGGCGTCTGTGACGGACATGTGTGCGCCGGCGAGTGAGACGGTTGGCGTGAGCATCCAGGCGCCATTCATGCCGAGGTAGGCGAATGCGAAGAGGGCGAGGACGGGGCCGTAGGTTTTGGAGCGTTTGTCGTCGAGGAGCGCGCCGATGGATCCTGCCATGAGGAGGAAGGGCAGGATGATGATGGTGGACTCCGCGTAGATCATGAGATCGACGGGGAAGACGCGGACGAGGACATCCTGGATGAATGATCGTCCGGCCCAGACGAGGACGCAGACTGTTGAGAGGGCGAGGATGAGTTCGGCCATGGAGCGGGAGTGTCTGGCTGCGGCGACACCGAGGACGTACGCGAGTATTCCCGCGACGATCTGTGCTCCGAACCAGTAGGCGCCTGCGTCTATGGCCATGAAGTGTCCTCATGCCGGACGGGTGGGCGGCCCCCGCAGAAGTGGCTGCCGCCCGGGACCCTGCCCGGCCCCTAAGTATTCGAGGGAGGTCGGTCCGCGGCTGCATTTGATTGAGCGAATTCGCTTTTGTCGGTGCGTCCGGGCTTGTTTTTGAGGGCGTGGCGCGGGGTTGGGTGGTCCGGGGCGGCTATATTCGTCGTATGCCCGAGCGAAGCGTTCATGGTCTGGCTCCTCTCGCCCCCCCACTTTTGCAGGGGGAGTTGACGATCCGGGTGCGGTATCTCGAGTGTGATCCGATGGGTGTGGCGCATCATGCGTCGTACATCGCGTGGCTTGAGATGGGGCGCACGGAGCTCTTGCGGCCGAGCGGTGTGAGCTATCGCGATATGGAAGACGCGGGGATTCTGCTTGCGGTGACGCGGCTTGAGGTGCGTTATCGATTGCCGGCGAAGTATGACGATGAGCTGATCGTGCGGACGCGCGTCAGCGGCGGCGGGCGGGCGCGGATTGATCATGCGTATGAGCTGGTGCGCATCGGCGCCACGGGCGAAGAGACGCTGGCGACGGCGGAGAGCACGCTTGCTTGTATTGACAATGATGGTCGGCCGCGGCCATTGCCGGAGTGGCTGGCGCCGCAGGTCGGAAGGGCGCGGAAGCGTGCTGCGGTTTCGGGGGAGCGTTCGTAGAAACGCTGCGCGGCGTGTTATTCGCCTTCTGAGCCTCTCATCTTTTCGAGTGTTGGCGCTCCGATGATCTGGACGGGCGCGGGTTTGCGCTTGCGCCAGTCGGCGTTTTTCGTGATGACTTCGACGGCGCTGACGCCTTCTTGTTGCGCGGCGGTGTCTTCACCTGCTGCGGGCGGCGCGGGGGGATCGGACTGTTCTTCGCGTTCGATGAAGAGTGTCTGCGTGGGGTAGGCGAAGCTGACTTCGAGCTGGGCGGCGAGGCGGAGGATGTCATTGAAGAGGCGGTGTTTTTCGCGCAGCTCGGTGGACCAGTCGGGGGTTTCGAGGAAGCAATAGAGGAGGACATCGAGGCTGGAGGGGCCGTAGCCGTTGAAGTAGACGTGGTAGTAGTCCTTGCGGGTGTAGGGATGGAGTCGGATGAGTTCGCGCACGCCTTCGCAGAAGGCGTCGATCTTTTCGGGGCGCGTCTGGTAGGTGAGTGAGAGGGTTGTTTTGATGCGGCGGTAGCGGCGGCGGCCGTAGTTATCGACGCTGGCGCGCACGAGGTTTGCGTTTGGGACGGTGATGAGTGAGTTGTAGAACGTGCGCACGCGTGTGGATCGGAAGCCGAGTTCTTCGACGGTGCCTTCGGTGTCGTTGACGACGATCCAGTCGCCGACTTCGAAGGGTCGATCGAGGACGACGGTGAGTGATCCGAAGAAGTTTTCTATGGTGTCGCGCGCGGCGAAGGCGACGGCGAGGCCGCCGATGCCGAGGCCGGTGAGCAGCGGCCAGACATTGATGTAGAGCGACTGTGCGATGTAGATGAGGCCGATGGCGACGATGAGGATCTTGATCGTCTTGCGCAGGAGCGGGATGAGCAGGTCGTCGAGTTTGGAGTGTGTGCGGCTGGCGAGCCCGGTGGCGACTTCGGCGATGAGATCGGTGAGTCGGAAGGCCGTCCACACGCCGGATGTGATGAGCACGACTCGGATGGCGGCGAGCAGGACGGCAAGCGCCTTTGGCGGAACGCCCAGGTATCGCACGGCGACGAGCATGAAAACGGATGCGAGGCAGAGGCCGAAGGGGCGCATGGCCTTGCGGAGTGTTTCTTTGCTTGCGCTGCCGCCACGGCTGCGGATGATGATGACGGCGGCGCTTCTCAGGAAGAACTGGATGATGAAGTCGAGGATGACTGCGGCGAGGATGAGGAGCGCCAGTCCGATCCACTGCCAGTATTCGAGTGTGAGGAAGTCGTTTTCGGTGAGGCTTGCGGGCATGCGCGAGCGAACGCGCAGGGCGAGGCTGAGCTGGATGTTGTCGACGCCGTAGGCGATTGGAAGTTTTTCGACCTTGCGATAGAGGCTCGGGATGTTGTTGATGGTTTCGGCGCTGAACTTCCAAGCGCCGGGTGTGGTCTTGATGAGTTCGATGCGCGCATCGGGGGCGAGCTCGGCGAGTCGGGCGTGTCCGGGGGCGCCGGGGCGCGGGAAGAATGTGAACTCGCTGATGCCTGTGGCGGCTGTTTCGCCGGGCAGATCGGTCGGATGAACTTCACCGATGCGATTGATGATGAGCAGAAGCTGTTCGGCGGCGATGTCGGCGGCGTCTTTTTCGGCGCTTGAGACATCGAAGGTGGAGACGGCTTTTCGGATGGCGGCGGTGCGGCGCGCTGAGGATCCGGCGTCGGCGTACTCCTTCATCGCCTTGAGGTAGGTCATCATCGTGGCGCGCGGGCTGGAGAACCGTTCGGGAACGGTTGTCGCTTCCGCTTCGGACTTGTTCTCCTGTGTACCCGAGTGTCCGGGAAGGAGGCCTGAAGTCTGTGCGCGCGAGAGCGGCGCACCGACGGCTGCGATGACGAGAAGACTGATGAGGATGTGAAGAACGAGTCGCTTCGTGGCCATGCGCCGCATGGTACACAACGTGTGCGGCGCGGCGCTGTCAGGCGCGTGCGAGATCGCGGCGGGTCGGGATCACTTCTGCTCGGCCTGGAGGAGTTCGGAGAGTCGCTCCTGAAGCTCTTTGGATCGTTTGGCGCTATCGGAGAGGCGCTTGCGCGCTTCGAGGCGGCGGACGTTGGTGATATTCAGATCGTTGACGATCTGGCTGAGTGCGCGCTGCTGGACGGCTTCTTCTGCGATCTTCTGCTGGAGCACGATGATCTCGCGCCGGCGATCGATTTCGTTTTCGACCATGCGCAGCAGCGGCGGCCTGCCGGGCGCTTCGACATCGCGATGGGACATCGCTTCTTCAGGATCAAACATACTGAAGGTGCGTTCGGCGATGGCGCGGGATGCGGAACCGGCGACGAAGCCGACTTTGCGAGACTCGGCCTTGCGTGCGCCGGATGCGCCCCAGACCTGGCCTTCGACGCCGAGCTTGATGGGGTTCTTTTCGAGGCGCTCGAATCCGATGCGCTTCTTGCGGATTTCCCAGGCGTCTTCGAGGACCATTTGCGCCGGGCGGCCGTCATTGTTTTCGGTTTCGCTGAACTTGCCGTAGTTGCCGAGGGGGATGCGCATGTTGAGCTGTCGGCCATCTCTGAAGATGGAGACGGAGAGCATTTCACCGGGATCGTGGGAGAGGATGATGCGCGGGAGGAGGACCTGCGTGGGATGCTCTGATCGGCGCAGGTCGACGTTGTCTGCGATGGCGATGATGTCGCCCTGGATGAGTTGATCACCGGCGGGGAAGCCGGGGACGATCTGCATGATGCGCACGCCCTGATCGTTGTCGAGGGGATCGAAGCGAACGCCGATGGCGCCGCGGGGCGAATCGCGGAAGCGATGCTCGAGCACCTGATCGAGACGGACGAACTGTTCTTCATCGAGTCTGCTGACGGGTTGGGCGGCGTCGAGGATTTCCTCGATGGTGAAGGGCGAGGTCATGAGTTCGCGGGTGGCTTCTTCGCGCTTTTTGAACTCGGAGTCGCCGAGCTCGCTGATGAGCTGTTCGAGCGAGAAGGCGTCGATGCGGCGGTCGCTCTTGCCGCGCTGGGCGGCGGCTGCGCAGGCGATGGCGACGGCCAGGAGGGCGGGCGCTGCGCATCGCACGGCGAATGGAAGTCGAGATTGAGCGTTGGTGGTCATGGTTGAACTCATGCGGGTCTGACCTTGGTCGGGCGCGTGTATCAAATGATGGCGTCGATGAGGGACTGGGCGTTTTCTCGGATCCAGCGTGCTTTTCGATCGACCATGGTGAGGAAGCGGCCTCCTTCGATCTGCGCGAACCGGCCTGTGGCGGCGATGGGGACGGCCGCCTCGGCGATGAGCGCTTCGATCATGAGCCATGGGATGGCTCTGATCTCGGCCTGGCTGATGACGCAGCCGGGCGTTTGATCATACCCCTGGCAGAAGGCGAGGTAGCGTTCGATATCGAGATCTTCGGGCCATGCGGCGGGATCGGCGCCGGCGCGTGTGACGCTGAACTGCATGGCGCCGTTGGCGATATCGATGGCGCGAGGGGCGAGGTGGGCGGCGTCGAAGTCGAGGACGCCGACGACATCGGTCTGTCGGAAGATCATGTTTCCGGGATGCCAGTCGCCGTGGATGATCTGTCGGGGCCAGTCGTGCGCCCCCTGCTTGCGGGCGCGGCTGGCGGCGTCCCAGTATGTCTCGCTGAGGGCATCGGTTGCGCGCTGCGCTTCGGCGTCATCGGCCATGCGCTTATTGATTTCGGCGAAACGATCGTTGAGTGAATCGGCGTTGTGGTAGTCGCGCCATTGGGGCGCGTTTTCGGTGATGAGTTCGGCGAGCAGTTTGTGCAGCAGCGCGAGTTCGGCGCCGGCGATGCGTGCGGCCTGGGTGGAGTGGTCGAAGGACTTGCCGTGGAGGTATTCGAAGAGTTCGTAGACGTAGCCGCGCATTTCGAGGAAGGATGCACGACCCTTGCGCGTCGCGACGATGCGGGGCGCGGGGAAGCTGCGACGGACGAGATGAAGCTGGACGGCGTGTGCGAAGGCGACGCGGGAGAGATCGGCGCGGCCACGGGCGCGGCGTTTGAGCATGAAGACGCCGCGTGCACATTTGATGATGGCTTTGGGCGAGGCGGATGAGCCACGGGGGAATGGCTGGATGGATTCGATTTCGCCGGTGTTGTAATGGGAAAGGACGGCGGCGAGTTCGAAGGAGTCGAACTCCTGCCTGACGGCGCTGGCGTGATCGGCGGGCTCGGCCTGCGGGGATCGCGCGGCGTCCGCTTCTGATGCGGCCGACTGCTCTTCAGATTGGCGTCTCGGCTCGCTTCCGGGCACTGGATTCGCTGCGCCTCCCGGCGGCTTATTCGACGTTCTGGACCTGCTCCTTGATTCGATCGATGGCGCCCTTGATTTCAACGGTTTCGCGCGCGATTTCGGCGTCGTTGGATTTGCTGGCGATGGTGTTGGCCTCGCGCAGCATTTCCTGGGCCAGGAAATCGAGTGTGCGACCGATTGGCCGGTCATCATTCGAGGTGATCAGGTCCTTGAACTGATCGAGGTGCGCCGAGAGTCGGGCGACTTCTTCGGCGATGTCGCTCTTCTCGGCGTAGACGGCGACTTCGCGGACGAGGTCGCCGGGATCGGTGGGCACGCCTGCGTCGGCGAGCATGGCTTCGATGCGCGTGCGCAGGCGCTCCTGGTATTCGCTGACGACGCTGGGGGCTCTCTTGGCGACGACGGCGAGTCGCTTTGAGATGGCTTCGTGCTGGGTCATCAGTTCATCGAGTGTGGCCTTGCCTTCGCGCTGGCGCATTTCGATGAGTTGCTCGCATGCCTTGTCGAGCAGGCCGGTGAGGGCCTTGCGCGCTCGATGGAGGATTTCCTCCTCGTTGGCGGGCGGCTGGAGAACGCCGGGCAGGTTGAGCAGGCTGGAGACATCCATGGCGATGTCGCCATTGGAGACACTCTTTGAGTTGTGAAGCTGCTGGATGTAGCGATCGAGCGCGTGATGATTGACGTCGAAGGCTGTGGCTTCGGAGTAGTCGGAGGCCTTGGCGATGAGCGTGACGGCGCCGCGTGTGAGTTTGCGGCGAAGCCTTGCTTCGAGTTCGGCCTCGAGTCCCTGGAGCTGCTCGGGCAGTCGGATGACGGCCTTGAAGTACTTGTTATTGAGACTTCGAAGTTCGAGGAAGTAGTGAGCGCCCTCGTGTTCGACGGAGGCATCACCGAATCCTGTCATGCTGCGAATCAAGACTGCGCACTCCTGCGTGCCTGGGGCCGTGGGCGCGCTTGTGTGGGCGCCTGCTTGCGTATCGGCTTATTGGCCGCCGGACTGATCGTCGTCGTCGTTTGTGGCGTCGGTGGTCTGTGGGTTGTCGCCATCTTCGAAGTCGTAGGTGACGCCGGCGCCGCCGTCTTCACCATTGTCGTCCGCGGGTGTTTCGTCGCCTGCGTTGGTGACGGCGTCCTGCGCGGGGGTGTCTTCTTCGGTGATGTCGATTTCGGTGACGCCGCCTGCCCCGGACTCGGCTGGCGTTTCTTCAGGCGTGGTCGCGACCTGGACGGCTTCGGCTTCACCGGGGACGCCGGGCCGGATGGCGTAGTTGAGGCCGATGGCGACGAGGAGATAGAGGATGAAGATGGAGATGGTGGCGATGGTGAGGGCGTCGCCGGTCTTGGCGCCGAAGGCGGTCTGACCGGAGCCGGAGCCTGAGCCGAATGCGCCTGAGAGTCCTCCACCCTGCGGCCTCTGAATAAGGACGGTGAGGATGAGGAGGACACAGATCCCGAGGAAGAGCACGATGAGCAGTGCGGGAACCCATGGAGAGAGAGCAAGCGTGAGCATGACGTCGAAGAACCTTTAAGCGTGATGACAGGTCTGAGCCGCGGCCTGGCAGATATCGATGAATGACTGCGCGTCGAGTGACGCCCCACCGATGAGGCCGCCGTCGATGTCCGGCTGTGCGAAGAGTTCCTGCGCGTTGCCGGGCTTGACGGACCCACCGTAAAGGATCCGGAGATCGGATGCGAGATCGGGCGAGTATAGGTCGGCCAGAAGGGCCCTGATATGGGCGTGGGCCGCCTGGGCGTCATCGGGGGTGGCGGTTCGGCCAGTGCCGATGGCCCAGACGGGCTCGTAGGCGATGATGAGGGATTCGAGGAGGTCGGGTCCGACGCCGGCGAGGGCGGCGCGAAGCTGGGTCTCATTGACCTGATCGGTCTGGCCGGCCTCGCGCTGGTCGATGGTCTCTCCGATGCAGAGGCAGCAAATGAGTCCGGCGTCGAGGGCGGATCGCGTCTTGGCGCTGATGATCTCGTCGGTCTCCTTGATGACATGGCGTCGTTCGGAGTGGCCGGTGAGAACGAGGGCGACATCGAGATCCTGGAGCATGGCGCTTGAGATCTCTCCGGTGAAGGCGCCGTTGGGCTGATCGGAGACATCCTGTGCGCCGAGCTCGAGGGCTTCGGGGGCGTCGACTTCGAGTGTCTGGCGGACGGCGTCTAAGTAGACGAATGGCGGGCAGATGAAGATGTCGGCGGCGCCATTGAGGCTCTGCTCGCCGACGGCGCGCGCGATGTCCGCCGCGAGATCGACAGCGGTCTGCCGATCGGTGTTCATCTTCCAGTTGCCGCCGACACAGGGTCTGCGCTGCGTCATACCCGCTCCGATCTTGCGCTTTTGGAGTCCACCCTTTTCGCGTCCGGGCATCCGATAACGGGCTCCGTTTGCGCGAGGGGCGAGTATAGCGGAGGCGGGGCTCGGGGGCGCATGCGCGGGGCGCAACAGGCGTCTGGGCGCATGGAGCGGCGACGGAGGATGTGCGGGGCTTGAGTGCGGTCTGAGGCGCGAGGTTCTTTCGGTCTGTGCGGTCTGACTGGGCTGCGCCAGGAGAACGCGCTCAGGACGTGGGTGTGATGACGCCGGAACGGGCGCACTTCCTTCAGGGATTCGGACTGGATGTCGATGCATGCTGCGCCGGATACGACGTGCATCCGGCGTGATTGGAGTCAGCCGTTCTTGACGGCGTCACGTTTGGATCCGGCCGTCTGTTACGGATCGAGGAGCGAAGCAGGATGAGCACAAGAAACCGGGAATCACATGGGGCGGAAGTCGTTCGCAAGCCCATCTTCATCACCGCTTGTGTCGCCGGCCTGGCGGCTGCAAGTTTGACGGGCTGCTCGTCATCTTGGAATGACGGGCATGCAAAGGGCGGCAAGTGGTCGCCTTACAACTCTCACAGCACCCACACGCTTGATCAGAAGGCGAATCTTGCGACGGTGTCGCTTGATGCGTCTGATGTGAATGGCGAGTACGACAACGCGTGGTACGAGCAGAACGCTCGCGACGCGTTCCTTCCTGAAGTCTGGCTGAGCGAGACGCGTCGTGAGAACGCTGAGCTCGCCGCCATGCGCGCCTTTGCGCAGGCCCAGCAGGTCAAGAAGGAAGCGGATCAGGCTGAGCGTCTGGCATGGGCTGACGCTGAGCTTCGCAAGGCGTTCGGCCACGAGAACTCCGCGCTTGCTGACGCTGACAAGGTCGAAGAGGTCTTCTACGCGAAGATCGACGAGCTTGGCATGAAGGCGAACGCGCAGGAGTCAGCCAATGAGAACTCGGCTCGCATGGCGGAGTCGATGGTTCTTGCTGAGCTGAAGGATCGTCGCGCTGCGTTTGAGAAGATGCGCTCGCTCTCTGAGACCGAGTTCATGCAGTCGCAGGCTGCGCATCAGGGCATGATCGCCGAGCGTTCGGCCGTGGCTGACAAGGGTCGCGCCGAGATCGCTGAGATGGTGAAGATCGCTGATATGACGGAGACGCGTCTGCGTGAGCAGGTTGCTCATCTTCGCACGTCGGGCGACACCTTCAAGCAGCAGACCAATGCTCAGGTGATGCACATCAACTCGCAGATCGACGCGGTTCGCGAGAACATTCGTTCGGAGACGACCAAGCTTCGTGGCAACGCAGCCTCGCTGGAGGAGGAGAGCGATGCGACGATCATCGAGTTGATGGCTCGCGCTGAGGCCCTTGAAGAGGCTGACGCGGAGCAGATGTATCAGCTTGCCGTGCACAACTCCGATCTCGATTTCAAGCAGATCGAGGCCGAGGTTGAGGAAATGCGTCAGCAGGCCGAGTCGATTCTGAGCGCGTCCGAGGGCGAGCTTGAGCGTCGTCGCGGCGAGGCTGAGAAGGTTGTTGCGACTGCGGAGGCTGAGTATCAGTCCCAGCGCAGCGGGATCGAGAAGTTCCGCGCTGATGGTGAGGCTGAGACGTACAGCCGTCGCGCCAAGGCTGATCGGGTTGAGGAGCAGGCTCGCGCCGACTTCATCATCGCCGAGGCTGAGGCTCTGGCGCGCAGCATTCGCGAAGAGAGCATTCATCAGATCGTTCTCTCCGATGCGCAGTTCCAGCAGCTCAAGAGCCAGGCGGAGGCTGAGGCTTCCCGCATCATGGCCGAGGTGATGGAGACCATCGCGCAGCAGCTTGCTGCGGGCAATGTCTCCTTCCCGGTTGAGAAGGCTTCCTTCCATGGCGAGCCTGTCACCAGCGACGAGCCGGTTCCGGCGGTCGCGGCGGTGAACGCTGAGCCGATGCTGATCGAGCCGGCGCATGTCGGTCGTTTCAAGACAAACCTGGCGATGGCCGCGAAGCTTCGCGCCGAGGCGGATGCGCAGGAGCGCAGCCTTCTCGCGACGTATGACGAGCGGATGAGCCAGATTGACGCCTGGTGGCGCACGCAGCAGGCTCATTACGATGAGATGCTTGCCAACGCCGCGGCGTATGAGCAGGCTGCTCTTGCCAAGGCCAACGATGTTCTGGCGAAGGCTGAGACGCACTTCCGTATCGGTGAGGCCACGCGTGATCGCGCGAAGGTTGAAGCTGATGCGAAGCGCAAGGAGACCTTCGCTGAGATCATCAACGTTCGCGCCGCTGCGGAGTCGATCAAGTCGAAGTCTGCGGCTGAGGTGACGAGCCTTCTTGCTCAGGCCGAGGCGATCAACGCCGCCGGTGAGGCTGAGCTTCGCAGCATGGAAGCCATGCGTGACGCGACGCGTCGTCGTGGCGACGCCAAGAGCCGTTCGTTCTTCGCTCAGGCGACCGCGCTTGAGAAGAGCCAGAAGGCCGTGATCGCGCAGCTTCGCCAGGAGATCAACTCCACCGAGGCGATTCTGCAGGCCGAGCTTGCTCGCCTTGATCAGGCTGCCGAGAGCTTCATGTCCATCGCTCGCGCCAACTACGAGGAAGCGACGATCGTCGCCGACACGTTCGCGGCCAAGACGGACATTGATATTGAGAAGATGCATGCCTCGAATGACGCCCATCGTCAGATCGCGGCTGCTGATGTCGAGCACCTTCGCAACGTGACGGATGCGCAGCATCTGGTCGCTCAGGCCGCGGTTGAGCGCCTTCGCGCTGAGGCCGCCGCCCATCGCGGCATCAACGAGGCGAAGGACACGGCGATTCGTGCGAAGATCTTCGCCGACGCCCAGGTCGCCGAGGCCGGCGCCCGTGCGACGTTCGCCAAGGCGGACGCTCGCGAGCACTCGATCCGTGCGACGTTCGATTCCCGAGTCGCCGCGGTTCAGGCTGATCGCAATCGCGCTTATGCGAAGCGATTCCTGAACGAGCGCAACCGTCTCGCCCGCGTTGAGCAGGCGAAGGCCGCTGCGAGTGCGTACCGCGAAATGTCGGTCGCCGCGATGACGAATCTGCAGGACAAGGTGAAGGCGTTTGAAGTCGCCGCTCAGGAGAACTGGGACATGCGCCTGGCTCTTCCGACGAACTTCAACAGCCCGACGCCGGCTTATGCGAACTGGAACTTCGACACCGATGGTTTCTTCGCTGAGTCCGCCCCGGTGAGCACGTTCGCCGAGGTCGAGATCAACGACGACTGATCGTCGTTCTTCCCTGTGCTTTGTGTGTAATCCTGACGGAGTGGGCCATACGTGGTCCACTCCGTTTTTCATTTTTGGGAGAGGAGAACGCAAGCGTGGACTAACGCAACTGTGTTCGCCGGATGCCAGATGACAGTCGAGCGTTAGAGAAGAGAGTAGGAGGTCGAGCCCTCACCCCGGCCCTCTCCCACTCGGCTTCGCCTGCGCGGGAGAGGGAGGAGGAGTCCACTCCGTTTTTCATTTATGGGCGCAGGCGTTGGTGGACGCTGGGGTGTGTGCGTGCGCACATTGTTGGTCGAGGAATGGAGAAGGGGTAGGTGTTGGAGACCTCACCCTGCCCTCTCCCACTCGGCTTCGCCTGCGCGGGAGAGGGTGCCGTTGCGCTCGTTTTCAGTCACTGCATGTGGCGCTTGTGTCGACGTGTGGCGACTGTGTCGACGTGTTGTGCGCGTGTCGACAAGGGTCAGTGGATTTCGAGGGGCTCGTCGATTTCTTCGATGCGGACGTCTCGGGCGGGTTCTGACGCTCGAAGCTCTTCGGCGATGCGTTCGTTGGCTCGCATGACGCGCATGATGTTGCCGCCGATGATTTTTCGGATGTCGTTTTCCGAGTAGTCGCGGCGGAGGAGCTCGACGATGAGATTCGGGTAGGTGCTGACGTCTTCGAGATCTTCGGGCAGCTCGCGGATGCCGTCGTAGTCGCCGCCGATGCCGATGTGATCGATGCCGGCGACCTTGCGGATGTGATCGATGTGATCGGCGACCATGCTGACGGTGGCGACGGGATTGGGCTTGGGGTTGACCGCTTCCCAGGCGCGCTCGATGTCTTCGCGAGCCTGTTCATCATCGGGATGGAGATCGTTGATGCGGGCGCGTTCGGCTTCGCGCGCTTCGTACCAGATGCGCAGGTCTTCATTGATGTAGGCGGGGACGTAGGTGACCATCACGATGCCGCCGTTGGCTGCGGTGAGCGCAAGGACATCATCGGGCACATTGCGCGGCGACTGGCAGATCGCATATGCGGATGAATGAGAGAAGATGACGGGCGAGCGCGTGATGCGCAGGGCGTCGCGCATGGTGTCATGGGAGACGTGTGAGAGATCGACGAGCATGCCGATGCGATTCATCTCGAGGACGACCTGTTCGCCGAAGGGCGTGAGGCCGTAGAACTGCGGCTCATCGGTGGCTGAATCCGCCCAGGTGGCGTTGTGCATGTGCGTGAGCGTCATGTATCGCGCGCCGAGGGCGTAGGTCATGCGGAGCATGGCGAGGGAGTTCTCGATTGAGTGCCCCCCTTCCATGCCGATGAGGGATGCGATCTTGCCGGAGCGATGGATGCGCACGATGTCTGCGGCTGTCGTCGCGAACTCCAGCGCTTCGGGATACTCCTCGATCAGGCGATAGACGACATCGATCTGTTCGCTGACGCGCAGGGCGTCGCCGGCGCTGACGCCGGTGATATCCGTTGAGGGGATGTAGACGGACCAGAACTGCCCGCCGACGCCGCCTGCGTAGAGGCGATCGATATCGGTGTGCATGGGTGTATCGAGATTGGAGAGATCCTCATCGAAGGGCATCTCGCAGAGATGATTGCTGTGGCGCCTGAAGTACTGGTAGGGCACATCGTTGTGGCCATCGATGAGCGGGTACTTGCGGACGATTTCGGCGGCCTTGTGATAGAGCGCGGCGTCGGGGCCGGTGGCGTCTGCCGCGGGCACGGCGAAGGCTTCGGTCTGGAGCGGGCCGGATCCTGAGCGATCGACTGTGCAGGAAGCGATCAGCGGCAGCGTGCAAATGGCGGCGCATGAGAGCGTGCGGGAGAGTTTGGTCGTCATGGGAGCGACTATACCGCGCGCCGGCGGAATCGCGGGAGAATCACTTGATTGCGGGGCCTCGCCAGAGGATCCAGTCGCCGGTCGGGAGGTTTTCGCGCTCGGCGAGGCGGGATTCGTGGATCCAGTCGCGTGCGAGACGATCGTCGGGCTTGTCGAAGCGATCGTGCGCAGGGGATGCGCCGTCATCGATGCGATCGACGCCCACTGAGTAGATGGTCGGAGCGCCATCGATGATGGCGTATCGGAGTGGTTCGCCGGTGAGCACATCGCGGGGGATGGCGGGGAGGATTGATTGCGGGATGTCGGTGAGCGACTCGGGCCAGTGGCCGTTGTCTTGTTCGAAGAGGACGAGCGCGATGGCGACGAGGATGGCGTTGCGCTCCTGGGTCAGCCAGTGGCGGCTTTCGACGATGTTGTCCATCGCGGGCGTGAGGACGTAGAGCAGGGAAAGATTGCTCGTGGTTTTGTAGCCGCCGAGAAGCTCTTCGAAATACTCGTCGAATGTCTGGGGCTCCCATGTCCACATGGGAGTCGATGCGCGCTGCATCGCGAAGTGAAAGAGCGTTTCGTTCTGTTCAGTGATCTCGCGGCGCGTCGGCGCGAGCATGGAGTATGCGGGCGCCGCAATGCGGTTGATGATGACATCGTCGGGCGCGGCACCGTTGAGGGACTGAAGACCCTGAAGCGCGTTGCCCGTGAAGCGACCGTCGCCTTCGCCATCGTCGGTGTAGAGGCGCTGGGCGATATCGAGGAAAAACATGCGTTCGGCGGCCAGAGCTTTGGTGACGAGGTCAGCGTTGTTGATGGCGCCGTAGATGTGGGCGAGGCGGACGAGATCGTCCCTTGAGAAGGCGCCGGGATGATCGCGCAGAGCGCTGCCGAGGGATTCGATCGTGAGATGATCGATAGCGATGGCGACGAGTTCGGAGATGAGCGTCGGCGTTTCGCGGCAGTGCTGCGCCATGCGAAGTGCGGCTTCGATGTCATCAATGGCAAGCGCCGTGTTGTGCTGCTCGATCGCGATGCGCGCTTCGGCCATCAGACAGAGCGCGGCTCTACGCATTTCAGAGAGATAGGGAAGCAGGACGCCGAGGACGGATTCGCCGAGCAGGTCATTCATCTCCTCATCGAGCGCGGGCGGCTGCTCCAGCCACAGTTCGGGCCAGAGTTCCTTGTCTTCGGCGTTGATGCGATGCTCTGCAACGAAGCCGAGGCCTGCGAATGTCGATGCATGGCGGATCTGCGCGAGGGCATCGAACTGGCGCTGGACGAGTGCGGCAGTTTCGAGCCAGTCTTCGCTGTCAGGCTCTGCATGGGGGCTGAGATGATCCAGGGCATCGCCTTCAGCTCTGATGGCGATCATCGCGCTTCGATAGTGCGGCCAGGCGCGATCCTGCTCGCTGACTGATCGCGCCTGTTCGGTGAGCTGGGCGAGATAATCGATGGTGACGCTGGGCTCTGCTGTGTACAGCCTCGCCGCGGCGAGCGCATAGAGGATGACCATGAGGGCGAATACTCCTGTCATCGTCTGAAGTGTGCGGCGCATGATGCGCCAGGGGAGCGGGCGGTTTCGTTTCTTGCCGCGGCGGATGAGTTTGGCCGCGGCATGGGCGTCGCCGAAGTTTTCGATGAGTTGTTCGGCATTCTTGCCCGACGCGAGGCCGTCGGCGAAGTGGGATGCGAGTTCGCCGGCGACATCGACGCGCTCGGAGCGCCAGAGGCGGGCGGCGCGCACGGTGCGCTGGATGAGTTCGCGCAGACTCTGCGGCAGGTCGGTCTCTTCAAGGAGCATGTCCACGGAGAGGCGCGGGGCGACGCGGCCTCGCAAGAGCTCTGAGAGGGGTGTGCGCAGGAGGCGCAGGGGAAGTGGACGTTGTTCGCTCATGCCATCATCCCCCCTGCTGCTGCGATGCGCGCGGGATCGGGCAGGACGCCGAGTGACTGCATGGCTTCGCCGAGGGCGCGCCACTGTTTGGTTTCGGAGGTGAGTTTCTTCGAGCCCTTGCCGGTGAGGGCGTAGTACTTGCGTTTGCGGCCGTTGTCCCCCTCGCGCCATTTGCCCTTGATGAGTCCTTTGGCTTCGAGGTTGTAGAGGAGCGGGTAGAGGGTGGATTGGCCCATGGCGAGGACGCCTTCGGTGCGCGTGTCGAGGGCTTCGACGAGCTCGTAGCCGTACATCTCGCCGGATTGCAGAAGCTTGAGGACGGCGACGGGCCCGGCGCCACGCATGAGTTCTCGTTCGATTCGCATGGGGGACGGCTCCTGCGGGGGAGGGTTTGGGAGGCATACTATGGTACGCATAGTATTGGGTGGGTGTTTCAGCGCAGGAGGATTTTTTGGGGGTGGTTAGTCGGTTGTGTTGGAATCGCCCGAGTCGGAGTCCAGGGGATGCGCTCGCCAGAGGATCCAGTCGCCTTCGGGGAGATCGGGGTTATCTGCGAGGCGGAATGGGTGGATCCATTTGCGGGCGTCTTCGTCTTCGGTCAGGCCGGGGACGATCTCGACGGGGTGGCCGCCGTTGTCGGTGCGGTTGACGCCGACGGAGTAGATGGTTGGGTTGCCATCGACGATGGCGTAGCCGATTGGCTCGCCGGTGAGCACGTCTTTGGGCGTGTCGGGAAGGATGGAATGCGGGATGTCGGCGAGCGATGCGGGCCAGTGGCCTTGTTCTTTTTCGTAGCGCACGGCGGCGATGGCGGCGAGGAGGGCTTCGCGCTCCTGCGACAGCCAGTGGTTCATCAGGATCGCTTTATTGACGATCGGCGCCTGGAGCACAGTGAAACTGAGCTTGCTCTTCAGGAAGTTGGCGCCTGCGATGTGATCGAAGCGCTCGTCGAATGTTTCGGGATCCCAATCCCACATGGGTGTTGATGCGCGGACGGTTGCGAAGTCGAGAATTTGTTCATTCTGTTCGTCCGCCTCGCGTCGCGTGGGCGCGACAAGATAGATCGCGGGAAGCACGAGTGTGTCGATGATGCCGCCATTTACCATGGCGATCATGGCGCACATGCCCTCCAGCCCTTCGGCATGGAAGCGGCCATCGCCGGCGCCGTCGTCGGTGTAGAAGCGCTGGAGCATGTCGAGCGTCGCCAGACGTTCGAACTCGATTGCTTTGACGAGTGTGTCGCTTGTGTCGATCGCGGCAAGCGTGTTTGAGAATCGCAGCAGATCTTCGTCGGTGAATGCGTCCGGGTATTGAGACATGAGTCTCGCCGCGGTCTTCATTGCGTTGTTGAGGATTGACTGGCTGATGAGACTGCTGACGAGCGAGGCCGTTTCGCCGGCATGGCGGCTCATGCCGAGGCAGGCTTCGAGGTCGACGATGGCGCGAGCGCCGTCGCCACTTGCCGCGGCATGGTTCGCGTCAACGAGCAGGCAATAGGACGCGATTCGCAATTCACCCTGGACGGGCAGCAGGTCGGCCAGGACGGCGGCGGACATGATGTTTTCCGGCGCCTGGAAGTCTGACTCACTCTGCTGGCGCACCTTGTGGTTGGGCCAGAGTTCCTTGTCAGCCTCTTCAACACCGAGGCCGGGCACGAATCCGAAGCCCGGCATGGCGGCTGCCTCGCGCAGTTGTTCGAAGCTGGCGGCATGGCGCTGAAGATGAACTTCGTTGGCGTCCCATTCCGGTGTGCCGGGCTTCGCTTCGGAGTTGAATACGTCGTGCGGGCGTTTGATGTCCTTGCGCATCGAGATCAGCGCGGATCGGTACAGCGGCCAGGCGCGATCTTCCTCGGCGACATCGCGCGCCGGCTGGGTGACGATGTCGAGGTAGTTGGTGCTGATATCCGGTTCGCCGGTGTAGAGGCGCACGGCGGCGTAGGTGTAGATGGCGAGCAGGAGCAGGACGACGACGGCCGCGAGCTGGAGCGCGCGTTTGATGATGCGCCAGATGAGTGGCCGGTCTCGCTTCTTGCTTTGACGGATGCGCTTGCGTTCGGTGTGCATGAGGAGATGTCTCCTGCGGAGTTTCGAACTTCGGGACGCATCTTATTGGAGTGTGTGTGCGCAGCACTCACTGGTCCGGTTCAACTCCTCATTGTGCGCATGAAAAAGCCCGGGGCATGTCGCTCCGGGCTTTGGATCGGTCATTTTGGAATGGTTCAGCCGGCCTTGAGGTAGCTGGGGCGCGGGGCCTTTTCGTCGGCGGGGTCGATGTGCACCTTGCCGTTGCGATGGATCACGGTTCCTTCGCAGAGTGCGAAGAGGGTGTCATCGCGGCCTCGCTTGACCATGAAGCCTGCCTTGAGGGGCGTGCCGACCTGGCGGACGAGGATGGATCCGGACTTGGCGTACTCACCGCCGTAGAGCTTGACCCCGCGGTACTGCGGGTTCGAGTCGCGCCCGTTCTTGGTCGAGCCCTGTCCCTTCTTATGAGCCATATCGTCGGCCTCTCGATGGTTCGGCGCTTTGGGCGCCGGCAAAACCGGGGTTGCTGTCTCTTCGATGGGCGTCCTCACCACCCCCGGTGAGACGCCTGCGGCCCTGATTCCATGGGGGAATCGGGGCGGGGAAATGTAGCGGTGGCTCAGCGCAAAATCCAGCGAGCCTGAGTTCTCTTGAGGGGGCGGTCGCCGAAGCCGGTGATGTCGCCGGGGGTTTCGTGGACGAGCATCATGGTCTTTCGGAGGATGACCTCCTCGCCGGTGTCGGGCCTTTTGACGGTGCGGGTCTCGCCGCTGAAGCCCTTGGCGAAGATGATGACCTCATCGACCTCCATATCCTCGGCGGGCCAGACGACGAGGCCTTCGCGGCCGTGCTCCTCGCCTTGGAGGATGGGTCCGAGGACGTTGATCTCATCGAGGAGGAAGGGATTGCGAAGTCGGGCCAGGAGCTCCTGGACGACGGATTCGTCGACGCCGCGGCCGGAGCGGATGAGGTCGCCCTCATCGGTGGCCAGCTCGAAAGCGGGGGCGAACTGAAGGTCTTCGCCGGAGTTGTTGACGACGTCATAGGTGAAATAGAAGTAGGTCTGGAGGCTCTCTTCGTCGGTCTTCAGCGCGATGACGCGCAGAGGGCCGGGGCGAAGGTCGAGCTGCCAGCGCTCGGGGATGGGCGAGGGCTGGGGCGCCGCGGTCGAGAGCGGCTGGAAGAAGAGGACGGCCAGCACGGCGATTGCGGGAAGTGCTGCTCGCCTGAGGAAGTTGAGATTGATGGCTGCTCTGGTCATCGCCTGCTCGGCTCCGATTGCTTTGGACTGGGTGGGCCGTGAATTGGCCGAAGGGCTAGTCTAGTGAGCGTCCGGCGTGGGTCCAGCGGGCTCATGGTTGGGGCCGCCCCAGCGGTTTGTGGGCGGATTCCCGGCGTGCCGGCCGACGAGGATTGCATGACGCCAGAGAGTGATACGCGAGTGCGGATCGTTCGGATCCCGAAGCCCCTGCGGAAGCAGGCTGCGGCGCGGCTTGTTGCGCAGGCCGCGGGCGTGGGCGATGAGCAGGCGGCGGGGGCTCGGTTCCTGGAGGCGGCCCGGACGCATGGGATCAGCCTGGAGCACTTCTGGGGGTCGCTGCGGGATGATTCGGGTGAGGTCGGGCAGGTATGTCTGCTGGCGCCGGGGGCGGGGCGTGTGGGGATGACCTTCACGAGCCAGCCTGACAGCCCGGCAGAGCAGGCGGAGCTTTCGCGGGTGATTGAGGCGGCGTGTGACGGGGCGGCGGGCGTGGAGCTTGCGCAGGGCCTGCTGGATCCGGTGACGGAGACGAACTCGGAGGAGGCCTTCCTCGGGGCGGGGTTTCGGAAGCTCGGGAATCTGCTGTATCTGTCGCGCGAGTGGTCGCCTCCCGGCGAGCCGTCGGGCCCCCTGCCTGATGGGGTGACGATTGAGCCTTACGAGGCGTGTGACGATGCGCAGCTGGCGCAGGCGCTGGAGGATTCGTACATCGACACGCTGGACTGCCCGGAGCTGTGCGGGCTCCGCCATATCGATGACGTGATATCAAGCCATCGTTCCACGGGTGAGTTCGACCCCGACATATGGTGGATCATCAAGGATGGGGGACGGCCCGGGGGGGCGCTTCTTTTGAACCCGTGTCCGGCGCAGAAGCACGTTGAGCTTGTGTACCTGGGACTGGGGCCTGCGCTGCGCAGGCGTGGTGTGGCTTCGCATGTGCTTTCAATGGGGCTGCGCACGATTGCATCGCGTTCTGATCGCACTGTGACGTGCGCCGTTGACGAGCGCAACGATCCGGCGCGTCGGTTTTATGCGCAGCACGGGTTCGTGCGCTTCGGGGAGCGCATGGCGCTGATTCGTCCGCGTGGGGCGGCGGCTGTCAAAAAGGCCTGAAAACAGGCGGTTTCGGCGAGGCGCCGCAGTTTTTCCACGGCGCGTCCTGAAGCTGTGCATAACGGCTGGACAAAGTTTTTTAGCGCCTGTAAACGCCTGAGATATCAGGGTTGACGGGACTTTGACACAGCGCACACGAAAGAGACCTGTTGTGTCAGTCGGGAAGTTGTTTTACGCTTTGCGCAGGTCACTGGACGGCCTACGAGATATGCGCGGGACATGAGGTCCTGCAGCCCATGAACATTGTGGAAGTCTTCGTGTGAGGCGAGGTGTGCTCGCCCGGTTGGTTGGCAAGCGCGAAGGCGGCCGGATTGAAGGAGAGCGAAAATGGTTATTCGCTTATGGGCTGTTGGTGCGCACTCGGTGGGAATGGACTCGTACATCCTGGCACCATGAATGTGTTGGAGCGGCGTCTCGCGTTTGCGCGGGGGGCGCTATCCACCGACCCATAGAAGCTCGAGGCAACGACGTGTCCATCTCCTCTGCGCTGTCGCTGCGCGATCGTATTTTTGAGCGGCTCCAGGCCTCTGTTGGACAGGAGCGCTGCAGCCGCTACTTCGGCCCATTGACTGACATGGAGTGCGCCCCCGGCCACGTGCGTGTGCGCGTGCCGAACTCCTTCATGGCTGAGTGGCTGAGCAAGCGGATTGCGGGTCCATTGCGTGATGCGGCTTGTCTTGAGATGGGCGCTGAGGACGTTGACGTACAGATTCAGGTCGAGCCTCGATCCCTTCCGCGCGAGCGCATGGACGGCGCCGCGCATCCTTCGCCGAGCGATTGCCCACCTGATCGCGACGGACGGGGTGCGACGCCGGCCGCTGCCGGCGCGCGGGAGGCGATCGGGTCTGCGGCCAGAACGCAGGCGCATCGCGCATCCGGCCAGGCTCGCCGGCTGCGCCATCGGCTCGACGATTTCGTCGTCGGGCGCTCCAATGAGCTGGCGTACCACGCGGCTGTGCAGATGACGCAGGAGGCGTGTCCGCCGGGCTTCAGCCCCCTTTTCATTCATGGCGAATGCGGGCTGGGCAAGACGCATCTGCTGCAGGGCGTGGCTCGCCGGTTCATGGAGGCGCATCCGGGAGCGCGGGTGCGCTACACGACGGGCGAGACGTTCACGAATGCGTTCATCACGGCGCTGCGTGAGCAAAAGGTCGATCGATTCCGCAAGCAGTTTCGCGATGTCGATCTGCTGTGCATCGACGACATTCACTTCCTTTCCAATAAGGATGCGACACAGACGGAGTTTCTGCATACGTTCAACGCGATCGGGATGGAAGGCTCGCGCGTTGTGCTGGCTTCCGATGAGCATCCATCTGAGATCAGACAGTTCTCGCGCGAGCTTCGATCGCGCTTCCTGGCGGGGATGGTCGTGCAGCTGGAGCATCCTGATGTCGCGTTGCGCCAGCGCCTCGTGAAGGAGCTCGCGATGCGGCGGGGGCTGCATGTGGATGATGCGACGGCGCGAGCCATTGCGGAGCGATGCGTTGAATCCATCCGCGAGATCGAAGGCGCGCTGACGCGCATCGATGCGCTGCAGCGGCTGCTTCCTTCCATGCATGACACACACGGCGCGATCACGGCGGCGGCGGTCGAGCGGGCTCTTTCCTCCTCCGAGCCTGCCGCCCCCCGCCGTCCGGTGCGCGTCGAGCGCATCTGCGAGCGTGTGTGTGAGTCATTGCAGGTGGAGTTGAGCGATCTGCTTGGGCGCAGCCGGCACAAGCGGGTGGTGCTTGCTCGTTCGCTGGCGGCGCATCTGGCGCGGAAGCTGACGAACATGAGCTACCCGGAGATCGCCCGGGGGCTGGGGCGGCCCAATCACTCGACGGTGGTGACGGCGTGCAAGCGCGTGGATGAGCAGATCGCCCGGGGCGCGATGTGCGACGCGGGGCCTGATCTGGCGGCCTTTTCGGTGAGCGATATGGCGGAGCGGCTGAGCCGGGACATCCTTCGCCGGGGTGAGACACCCGCGCCGGCGCGTTGATCGAGGATGGCTGATGACGCCGCATTGATTGAGTTGGGGCTTTCAGCATGCGGGGGCGGAGCGTAGACTCGGCGCGTGCGGCCAGGGCGGGCCGCCTGACGCGAGCCCTTCCCTTCAGCGATCACGGACGAACATGTTTGATGAGATTCCTCTGAGTCGGCCTGACATCACGGATCGCGAGATCCGCCTCGTGAATGACGTGATGCGCAGCGGTCGTCTGGCCAACGGGCCGATGGTCGCTCGGTTTGAAGAGATGGTGGCTGAGCGCGCGGGTCGGCGGATCGGCGTGGCGGTCTCCAGCGGGACGGCGGGTCTGCATCTGGCGCTTCTGGCGCTGGGCGTCGGGCCGGGCGATGAGGTGATCACGACGCCCTTTTCGTTCGTCGCCTCCACGAACTGCATTCTGTATACGGGCGCGAAGCCGGTGTTCGTGGACATTGATCCGCGCACGCTGAACATGACGCCGGAGGGCGTGGAGCGCGCGATCACGCCGAACACGAAGGCGATCCTTGCGGTGGAGGCGTTCGGCAATCCCGCGCACATGGCGGAGTATCGAAGCATCGCCGCCCGGCATGAGATTCCGCTCGTCGAGGATTGCTGCGAGGGGCTGGGCGGATCGCTGCGCGGCGAGAAGATCGGCGGGTTCGGGCGCGTCGGTGTGTTCGGCTTCTATCCGAACAAGCAGATCACGACGGGCGAGGGCGGGATGATCGTCACTGATGACGATCGCCTTGCCGAGGCATGCCGCTCAATGCGGAATCAGGGGCGGCCGGACACTTCATCCGCCTCCGGCGCGGGGACGAACATCGGCGCCTGGCTTTCGCATGAGCGTCTTGGCTACAACTATCGCCTGAGCGATGTGGCGGCTGCGATCGGCGTGGCGCAGATGGAGCGGCTGGATGAGCTTATGGCGAAGCGTCAGGCCGTGGCCGAGAGCTACATGCGCGAGCTGATGGGCAACACATTCATCACGTTGCCGACGATTGAGCCGGCGACGGTGATGAGCTGGTTCGTCTTCGTCGTTCGTCTGACGGAGGAGTTTGAGTCGGACGAGCGGGATCGGATCATCGAGGGCATGCGTCGGCACGAGATCGGCTCGGCGGCGTATTTTCCGTGCATTCATCTGTTGCCGCACATCAAGGAAGCGTGCGGCACGAAGGAAGGCGACTTCCCGGTGTCTGAGCGTGTGTGTCAGCGAACGCTGGCGCTGCCCTTCTATAACAACCTGTCATCAACGGATATCGATCTGGTGTCACAGACGCTGGATCTGATGATCTCGCGCGAGAATCTGAAGCGCACATAAGCTTCGTCCGGAGCGCCATGTGCGCAGGACCGGACGGATTCTCCGGCGTCGAGAACCTTGAAATGAGCAATGGTCCGACGATTTACGCGGTTAAGCGTCTGTGTGCGCGGGTCGATAGCAGGCCTCGGCGCCGTCCGTCCTCATGCGGCGACATGCAGGAGCAGCAGATCATGACACTGACGCGAACCAGGGCTCGGATCGGGCGTCGCGGATTCACACTGATCGATCTGATGATCGTCATCGTGATTCTCGGCATTCTTGCGGCGATCGTGGTGCCGCTCTTCAACAACTACGTGGAGGATGCGAACGAGGCGTCCATGAACTCCACGTATGACTCGGTGCGCAAGGCGCTGGATGTGTACTACATGGAGCATGGCGCCTGGCCGGAGGAAATCACCGCCAGCCTGTTCGTCAATGGCGAGGCCGTGACGCTGCCGGATGGATACGAGTTCGACTATTCCTCGTCGACGGGCAGTCTTGAGCTTGTGCTTGTCGAGGATGAAGAGGAAGAAGAGGAAGGCGGCGAATAAGCCGCGGATTCTCTTTTACAACCTGATTCCCAATGAATGAACGGGAGGGCGCGCATGCACTCGGGGGGCGCGTCCTTCCTTTTTTATGCGCTGAATCGGATCAGAGCTCGTCGGGTTCGGCGTAGCGCTCCAGCCAGCGCGGTTCGGGCAGGAAGGTGTAGTCGTTGGTTGTGTGAACGAGGCCTTCGGGCACGTGGACGCCCATCTGCACGTGGCCATCGACATAGACGAGCGAGGCCTGCACCTTGTCGAAGTGCCAGAGTTGTTTGCGGTCGCCGCCATCGTCGTAGTTGTAGATGGGCTGATCGCCGGCGAGCCATGTGCGGCTTGGGTTGGCGACATCGGGCATTTTGCCGCCTTCGGGCGGGATGAGCGTGGCGTACTGCTCTGACTGCGGATCATCATCGAGGGCGTGATCGTTGAGGTTGTAGCTCGTTCCAATGAGGTCGTACATGCTGCCGGTGTCGAGCGAGAGTCCGAGCTGTGAGATGAGATAGGCGACGCCGGGATCCTGCGTGCCCCTGTCGGAGGGATCGTGGAAGACTTCGACTTCCTCGTCTTCGCTGCCGTAGTCGCCCAGGTATTGATTGAGGGGTCGGCTTGCGGCGCCGAGCTTGTCGATGGCGTAGATGGGCAGCGTGCCGCGTTTGCCACCGAAGAGGGAGCCGATGTTTCCGACGCCATCGGGCGCGTTGCTTTGTGTGTAGACGTTGCCGGAGAAGTCGGCGCGGACCTGGGGCAGGGCGCCTTTGTAATCACCGAGGTACATGGTGAGTGCGAGGCCGATCTGGCTGAGGTTGGCGCCGCAGCGAGCCTCTCGCGCCCGCTCCCGCACGCCTGAGAGGGCGGGGACGCTGATGCCGAGGAGGATGGCGATGATCGCGATGACGATCAGGACTTCGATGAGTGTGAATGCTCGTTTGTGCATGTCGCCTCCCGGTTCGTTGGCGCGCGTTGCGCCCCAAAGGCGTTATTGCTGATCGGCCGCGTGGTTTCCAGGAATTTGCGGATCGTCGCCAATTAGCCCCGGCTGCGTCGTTTTGCGGCCTGGGTGTTCACATCGGAGCTGATGATACCGGGACAGTCATGTCCGTTGGAGACGAGAAAATCGCGCCACGAGGAACAATCGCCAAAGTCGGCATCGGAAGCGTCCGAAGACCACTCGTGCCTGCAGGACTCAGGCGGGAGACATGTGATGAGTGTTGGCACAAGCGACAAATCTGAAATCGTTTCGGCTGCGATCAATGAGATCAGCCATATCGCCACGTTGCCCGAGGTGACGCTGAAGATCATCCGGCTTGTTGAGGATCCGTCGTCAACGGCACAGGATCTTCACAAGGTGATCTCGGTGGATCCGGCGTTGTGCAGCCGCCTGCTGAAGGTGGTGAACTCGGCGTTTTACGGATTGCCGGGGCAGATCGGTTCGATCAATCGCGCGATCGTCTTGCTGGGCTTGAACGCGGTGAAGAACATCGCGATCGCAGCGAGCCTTGCGAAGCTGTTTCGCGGCGGCGAGTTGAGCCCGCAGTTTGCGGCGCGGCATTTGTGGGATCACTCCATCTGGTGCGCCACTGCTTCAAAGATGGTGGCCGACACGCTGAAGCTTGGTTTGCCTGATGAGGCGTTTCTTTCCGGCCTGATTCATGACATCGGCGTGGTTGTCGAGATGCAGTACGACCGGCACAAGCTGATTGATGTGATCGAAGCTCTTGAGATTGATGATGATGGCGTGCCGGGCAAGAACATGCTGGTTGTTGAAGAAGAGATCTTCGGCGCGACGCATGAGGACTTCGGCGCGGCCTTGTGCGAGAAGTGGCGCTTCCCCAAGTCGTTTGCATATGTGACGGGGCATCATCACTCGCCGCTGGAGCTGCCCAGCAACAACAGAACACTTGCCTCGATCGTGCATGTTGCGGACTGTTTGTCCGCGACGGCCGAGACAGGCTTCAGGCTTGACCTGCAGACGACGGAAGTTGATACGGCGGTGCTGGAGGAGCTTGGGCTCACGCAGGCCCAGCTCGAGCAGATCGCCGAGGATCTTCCGGATCAGGTGCAGGAAGTCAGCGAGATGATGAGCTGACGGGTCACTGAGGGTGAACCGGCCGGGGCCACTCCTCCGGCAGACAGCATGTCTCTCTTTCTCCCTCCGGGCGGCGCAGCACTGTTGCGCCGCCTGATTTTTTGCGCCGCCCCCCTGCTGCCTGATTACGCCGAGGGAGATTCAGCGCTGGCGGCGCTTTCGGCGCCGCGGAAGCGCTCCATCTGATCGTGCGCCGTCAGGTCGTATGACAAGGGCGTGACGGTGATGAAGCGTCGGAACATGAGATCGACATCGGCGCCTTCATCGGCTTCGCGGAAGGTGAGTCCGTCGCTGGCGGACCAGTAGTACGTGTCGCCGCCGGGGCTTTCGCGGCGTTCGTAGTTGTCGATGTGATTGTGAATGTTCATCGGGCAGATGCGGATGGGCGGCGTGGGGCCTTCGGCTTCCGTGCGCGGGACGCCGAGGTTCAGGCATGTGTGTCGATCAAGATGGCGCACGCCCTGCTCATCCGGCACGGCGCACGTATCGAGAATGCGCTCGATGGCCTCGCGCGCGTGTCGCGCTGCGACGTGCCACTGCGGCTGGCGGGCGGACAGATGCAGGCTGACGGCGATTGAGGGGACGCCCAGGAAGGCCGCCTCCAGCGCTGCTGCGACGGTGCCTGAGTAGATGATGTTCATGCCGACATTGGCGCCGGCGTTCATGCCGCTGATGACCAGATCGGGCAGCGATCCTTCGCCGAAGCGATCGGACCAGATGTTGGTCAGCGCGAGTTTGACACAGTCAGCGGGGCGGCCATCGATGGCGGTCGAGGGCATGACATCATCGACGACCATGTCGCTGACCATGAGCGGCTGATGGAAGGTGACGCCGTGGCTCGTGGCTGATTGCACCGTGAGCGGCGCACAGACGACGACCTCTTCGGCGAGGGGCGCATCGAACTCGTTGCGCGCGTTGGTGAGCGCCTCGTACATGGCGATGATGCCGGGGGCGCGCACGCCGTCGTCATTTGTCAGCAGAATTCGCATGCATCGCATGGTAGCCGGGCTGGATCAGCGCGGGTACTGGGAGGGACGGATCTCCCGCACCTCCTGCGTGTAGACATCGATTTGGATGAACTTCTCCACACCCTGATGATCGATGCGGCAATAGATGTGCTGCTGACCGGGCGTGATGGAGACGGGGATTCGCGCTCTGCCGCGACGATCGACGTGTTTCGTGACATCCTCTTCCGGGCGTCCCTCGGGCTTGTAGTACAGGCGGGCGCCGGGTGTGACTTCGACGGTGACGCTGATATCGATGGCGGCTTCAATCGATGCGTCGGAGTAGGTGATGGAGAACTGCGGGCGGGAGGCGGAGTAGACGCGGCGGGTGACGCGATCGCCCTTGACGTTCTTTGGGAATCCCTGCGGCTTATGGACGAGCAGAGCGTGCATGCGATCCAGCGCTTCGAAGCTCTTGGCCTGGAAGCGATAGATGGGCTTGGCGTCGGAGCCTTTTTTCACGGGTTGGTCGTAGGCGGCGTAGCGGATCAGGCGATCGACGCGCTCGCGATCATCGGGCGGGATCTCATCGAATCGATATTCGCACTGAAGGCGCGGCAGGCTCTCATCGGGCGTGCGATGCACGCATCCGGCGATGCCGGCGAGGCTGACTGCGGCCATTGATATAAGCAGCGCGCGCTTCCATCTGCGCATGATCGCCCTCCTGGCGTGTGCGGCCCGATCCTGAATCTTCAGGTCAGGCTACGCCCGGGGGAGGCAGAGCGTCAACGCGCAAGGCGGATGTCGCTTCAGATGGCGCCGTTGAACTGGCTGAGCAGGATGGCGAGATCAGCCGCGCCGACGGCGCCGCTGGCGTCCAGATCGCCTGCCGGTCCGGGATGTCCCCAGAGGCCGAGGAGCGTTGCGAGATCACTTGCATCGACATCGCCATCGCCATCGAAATCGGCGGTGAACTCGCAGGTGTCGGGCAGGCCGTTGTTATTGCGATCGACGGTCAGGCCCATCGCGATCTCGCAGGAGTCGGGAATGAGGTTGCGATTGCAGTCCCCGGCGCCGCGAGCCAGGCATTCGATGCTTGCCTGCACGAATGATCCTGCGACGCAGAGTTCGGGATCGACGGAGTTGCTTGCGCGGAACTCGATGACTGCGGCGCCGGATTCCGTGATGGTGTTGTACTGCTGTGCGTCGAGGATGATGGTCGTCTCGAGCGGCTGGCCGGTGCAGTCTTCGCCGGTCACCTGGAAGATGCGCGTCAGGTAGAAGCCATTGAAGTAGATGTCGACGTATTCGGAGTTGGATGAGAGATCGGCGCGCATCGTGACGTGAATCGCGACTTCATCGAGCGCGTAGGGCGCTTCGCCGACCTGGAAGATCTGGGGTGAGCCGGCGCCGAAGGGGCCGAGGGGGCCGGAATCGATGTTGACGACGGCTTCGATCTGACATTCATCGGGAATGCCATCGCCGTTGCAATCCGTCGCAGCGCCGCTGGCGATATCGCAGGAGTCGAGCACGCCGTTGTTGTTGCAGTCTCTGTTGTCCGAGCGAAGGTAGTCGATCGCAAGGATGACATAGGGAAGTTCGCTGGTGCAGAGCGTCGGGTTGGTCTTGATTGAACCTTCCACCGTAAAGACGGCGTCCTGGCTGAAGGTCATGCTGTTGAACTCGGGGCCGGAGATGACGATTTGTGCGGCGTCATCGACATCGGGGCAATCCGAGCCTCCGCTCTGGAACAGGCGGGCGATGGACTGGCCGTTGAGGAAGACATCGAGATACTCGTCGGCTGCGCTCAGATCGGCGCGGGCGGCGACGCTGATGATGACATCGCCCGTCGCGGGAGGCGGATCGGGGAGGGTGAACTCCACGGATGCTTCGCGGCCGATGGGCGCCAGTTTGCCGGAGTGGGCGAAGACCTGCTGGATGATCTCGCATTCATCGGGCACGCCGTTGCCGTTGCAATCGGTGGAGACGCCGTAGGCGATGTCGCATTCATCCGGCACGCCGTTGGCGTTGCAGTCGGCGCTGAGGCCGGAGGAGATGGCGACGCTGTCTGATACGCCGTCACAGTCGCAGTCATCGGGCGCGCAGGCGGTGTGCAGCGCGAATGCGAGGTCGGCGTCGAAGCCAAGCGCGCCGCCGGGGACGAATGGAACTTCGGGGAGATCGGCGCAGGCGATGGCGCTGTTGACGAGAGGCTGATCGAACTCAGGCGTGTCCAGCGCATTGCCCTGATCGCTGACCATCCAGGCGAACGTGGGACCGAAGGTGGCGGCCGGGTTGCCGTTGATCGAAATCCAGTAGCGCTTGCCGCCTTCGATGAGCAGCGGCGGATCGACGGGGGCCGAGAAGGTGTAGACGGGATGGACGAGGAAGAGTGGCAGTCGCGGATTCAGCGCGCGGCTGATCGGGGGGGATGAGATGTGGCGCACGATGTCGCCGACGTTCCCAGCGCCGTTGTCCTCGTAGATGGTGATCTTGAAGTCGCCACCCGGTTCGGGAAAGTCGGCTGCTGAGCCGAAGTAGACGCCTTCCCAGGTGATGCGGGTGATGAAGTTGGATTGATCGAGTGTGAAGTCATCGGCGGCGGCGGAACCGAATGGGCAGCTTGCGCTTGCCGCGAGAAGGAAGAGTGGGCCGACGCCTTCATCGTCCTCGACCGTTTCCTGCGAGAAGACGACTGATTCGCCGAGCACGCCTCGTTCGGCGCTGCGCTCGTCGCTCTGTTCACCTTCGATGGGGCCGGTTCCGACGAGATGATGTTCGGCGCGATCGAACTGGGGGGAGGGGTGGCCATATTGGCTGATCGCGGGGGCGCCGGCGTCATCGGACTGACTGTCCAGATCGGGCGCTTCGGCGATGGTGAGGCCGGAGGCGAGGGCGCCTGCGATGGCGGCGCATGACAGCGTCGCGAGCGCGGCGAGTGGTCGCCTTCGCGCAGCGCGATCGTGGTTTGCGCACAGATGGTCGCCCCTGCGGGCACGCATCGCCATATGAAGCTCTCCCCCCGGTTGAAACTCCGTCGCCAGTGCTGACGTGTCCCACCCGAGATGCGACTGTATCGAAACGCCCGAACTGCAGCAATGGAATACGCCGGAATCTCCCTATTTGACGGGGATTCAGGGCAATCGCCATTGTTATCAGGCGTCGCGGCGCGAATGGCGCACGAAAACGCCCGCCGGGCGGATGCGCCGGCGGGCGGATGATGCGGACTTGGTTGTCACACGGCGATCAGGCGCCGCGTGTCGTTACGACCAGCTACCGATGAGGATGGCCAGATCGGAGCTGCCGACCGTGCCGTCGCCATTGACATCGCCGATACACGGCGCCGGATCGGGCGGGCACGGGCCCCACAGACCGATGAGCTGGGCCAGATCGGTGCTGTTGACGATGCCATCGCCATTGAGATCAGCGCCGCTGGGCTTGCCGGCGAGCGGCTGAACGCCCCAGATCTGGATGTCATCAAGATTCCAGCCGGGATAGGTGACGGATCCATCCGTCGTGCCCATGTACCAGCGGATGAAGAGCGTCGGGGCGCCGTCGGCCATCGACGAGATGTCGAAGACCTGATGGCTCCAGGACGATTCATTGATCGCGCTTCCGCTGTGATCCCAGATGTTGGTCCACGCGGCGCCATCCGTTGAGATGTCAACGCCCGCGTGGTCATACGTCGAGGACTCGACACCGAGCCAGCGTCGGAACTCGAGGCGCACATCGGAAAGCTCGGAGCAGTCGATGGCGGTGGTCGTCAGGTATTCGACGCTCATGTTGTTGGGATAGTCGGCGCCCATGGCGTAGCCGAAGATGAACTCTCCGGTGTAGGGATCGTTCGGATCGCCATTGTGGGAGCCGCCGCCCATGGGACGACCGAAGCTCCAGCCGCCGTCGATCATCCAACCCGGGAAGGTGTCGAGGTTGAAGTCGTAGACGAGGCTCGGCACGCCGACGGTGATGGTGATCGTCGCCGGATCGGAGTCGCCGCCGTCGGGCATGACGCCGCCATCGCTGACGTAGAAGTCGAACGTATCCGGTCCCTGGTAGGACGGGAATGGCGTGTAGATGACTTCATCGCCATTGGCGGCGAGCGTGTACGGCGCACTGAGAATGACGCCGCCGTTGACATCTTCAATCACGCCATTGGCAGGCAGTGACGTGACGGTCCACGTGAGCTGCGCGGGCGGATCGGGCAGGCCGTCATCAGAGGCGCCGAGCGTGATGTTGACCGAGGTGTTGGCCGGGGTGCCGACATTCTGCGCGAATGCTCGCGGCGGACGCGGGCCGCAGCTTCCGACATCTGACAGATCCGTCTCGAAGTAGTCGGGCGAGAGGCCCTCGCCTTCGGAGAGACCGACGATGCAGTCGCCGACGGCGACATCGAGGTAGCTGATGACGATTGTGCCGTCGAAGAAGAGCTGCAGCTGCACGGTGTTGGAGTTCGTCGTGCTGTATTCGGCGACGTTGAGATAGGTCACGACGACGCGATCGGCGAACTGCTCCCAGCGGACATCGCCGCCGGCCGTCGGATTCAGATCGTCATAGAGCAGGCTGACGCGCGCCTGCTCGAAGTGTTCTTCGAGCGTCTCGGAGAAGTCCGTCGCGCTGCTTTCGAAGGTGACGTAGCCATTGGAGACAACCCAGAACTGCGAATAGCTCTCGCCGTACAGGCTGACCATGGCGCCGCCGGTGAGCGAGATGAGTTCGCTGTCATCATCTGAAAGCGGAAGGATCGTTCCGGTGGACGGATCGACGGGCAGGGCCACGATGGGCTCGATGCAGGCGTCGTAGAAGTCGATCGTTCCATTGGGCGTGAAGGTGATCATCATGTTGTCGAGATCGTGATCGCCTTCGAAGAGCTCCGTGAAGAAATCGGGGATCATCGGCGTCGTGAATGTGTAGCACGGGCCGGGGCCGGGATCGCTGGCGGCGTTGCCCGCCTGATCGGCGACGGAGACATCGAAGAAGTACGTCGTGTCATCATCGAGGCCGGTGATCTCGACGGTGTGCATGGTGCTGAGCGAGCCGGTGTCGACCGTGCCCGTCAGGCTGCCGCACAAGAGGCCGAAGGCGACGGTGCTTGATGCGGGCTCATCGGTCTCGAAGGTGATGATTGCCGAGCGCGGCTCGACTTCGGCGATCTGCACGTTGGAAATGACCGGAGGCGTGCAATCGACGGTTGCGGTGTCCTCGACCATAACGCTGACGCCGCCCATGCCATCGTCGGCATCGATGTATGTGAGCGTGATGGTGTCGCCATCAGCGACGAGCAGGACGCCCGGCGCATCGGTTTCACTGATCATGATGCCGCCTTCGAAGGCGGCGGTCGGTCCGCCGGTCTCGGTGAGCGTGACGACTTCGCCGGCGGGCTCGGAGTCGGAGGTGATCATGACCATCGTCTGCTCGGCGACCATGTCATCGGTGTTGAGATCACAGTCGACGACACGGATATTCGCCATGGATTCGCATGCGTAGCGACCGGAGTCGAGCAGCGCGATGCCTGCCGGAGAGCAGTTCACCAGCAGCGGCGACGCGATGACGGAAAAGGACTGCGGGCCGCTGGGCACATTGAAGCCGCGAATGTTGACGGTCCACACACCGGCCATCGGGCTGTCGACACAGACCTGCTCGATGTTGTTGAGATGGTCCTCCTGCGTCTGCACGGCGTTGTTGGCGGGATTGGAAGGATCGAGCGTCCACGGATAGTGGCGCACGCCCATGGGATCGAAGACTTCAAGATCGAGATCGTTGACGAGCGAGGGCTCGACGTTGGGCGCGCCGGGAACATCATCCCAGGCGAGCGTGACCTTGAGCTGCGGATCACCGGCGCCGGCGACGACGAGCAGCGAGTGCACATCGCCCTGGCTGACCGTGCCTTCAACCCAGTTTTCAGAGCGCGCCGTCTCGATGGCGGGCTGTACTCGAACGGAGCCGTAGCCGGTCTGGTAGTCGGGGCCGGGATTCTGAATGTCCTCCGCGGTGTGCGCCAGGAGCGCCTTGAGCGTGGAGTTCAGCGGATCGCCGATGCTGGGGAAGTTGGCGCGCCAGTCCTGAATGATGAGGGCGCAGAGTCCGGTGACGGTGGGCGCGGACATGGATGTGCCGCACTTGACGGTGTAGCCGCCGCTGGATGAGAGCGACGTGACGCCGAAGTCGCCGGAGTTGCCGCAACCGGGTCCGGAGATGTCCGGCTTGAGGCGTCCATCATCGGCGGGGCCCCAGCTTGTGAAGTCGGTGACGGAGTCATCCTCGGCGTTGAGTGCGCCGACGGTGATGTGATTCTTGGCGCAGGCGGGCGGCGCTGTTGTGAAGTAGGTGTCGCCGCAGCGCGTGGTCTGGCGCTCGTTGCCGTTGGCCCAAACGATGCGCATGGGCTGGCCGAGGCTGCCTCCGACGATGCTGTCGATGAGCTGGCTGGTGACGCCGTAGTCGCCGGTGATGATGCAGGGGAAACCATTGGGCGCGGTGTTGGTGCCGATGGAGTTGTTGGCGATGACGGAGCCGAAGGTGTTCATGGCTTCGTCGTAGTCATCTTCAATATCGCCGGGGTTGTTGTAGAGGAAGGTGCCGGAGCCATCGAACTCGAAGCCGTAGGACTCGATGGTGACGTTGGGCGCCATGCCTCGGTTGTTCGGGTTGTTGGAGCCATCGCCACCGACGGTGCCTGCGACGTGCGTGGCGTGGTCGGAGAGGCCTGCCGAATCGCGCACCGTGTGGCGGCCGCTGAAATCGTTGTGTGATGAAAACCCGAAGCCGCCGTCGTAGACGAGAACATTCACGCCCGTGCCGTCGAGGTTGTAAGGCGCTGTCTGGACGACATCGGCGCCGGTGATGGCGCGGTTTTCGGCGTTGAGTTCGGCGAGTCGAGGCAGCGCCGGCTCGATGTACTGCACGTCGTCTTCATCGGCGAGCGCCGGGACGTGTGAGTTGGGGATCTCGATGACGTAGCCATTGACGCTGCGGATGACATCGCGCACGCGTGCGCCATGCTCTTCGAGCAGGCGCTTGGCGGTGGGGCCGATGGGCGCATCGGGATGGAAGAGCACGTAGGCGCCGACGTATGGATCGGTCTTGTCGATGTCGCCGGCATGCTTGTCATCGCGCGGGACGGCGGCCCAGGTGGGAATTTCGCCGGCGCTGAAGACGGGATGCAGCTTCCAATCGCGCTGGATCGCCTCGACGCTGCGCAGGGGCGCCTGTGTCGCCAGCGCGGCGGCGTTCACGTGCTTGCCCTCGATCGTGGCGAAGTAGGCGTTGTCACCCAGGTAGCGCAGCAGTCGGACGCCCGAGGAGGCGACCTTGAGTTTCTGCTCTTCCGTGAGCGGCTGGCTGAACTGCACGACGACGCGCTTGTCGTCTGCGCGATTGGCCAGTTGCATCGTCGCATCGACGAGTTCGGCGGGCGCCTGAGCCTGTCCGCCTTCGACGCCGGTGCGCCATTGCACCTGTGCGCTTGCGGTCGCGGAGAAGATGATCGCCTGACATGCGCATGCGGCGATCCCGACAAGGCGCCAGCGCGTGCTGGCGGCAGTAAACGAGGTCATCCCTGATTTCACCTGATGTAGCTCCTGGATGGGGGCAGTCCGGGGATCCGACAGCACTCGGGCGCGGAGTCTGCGGCAGATCCGATCGAGAACACACATGGCGCCACAGGATCGCGGGATTGACCCTCGAACCCTGGCTGGTGCTTTGGCGCTTCGCTTCCCATCTCCTCGCGCGCCATCGCGATGAGAAGCGTCCTCCCGCGCCAGCCGGACGCGTTCGCCCATAAAGATCGAAGATCAGTCTAACGAGCCATCAGGGGCGTCCCAAGGGAAAAAGGACGCCCACCCAGCGCCAGCGGGGGATCTGTGTATCTGGGGAAGGGATGGCCATCATCTCTATACTCGACGCCGCCCGTCGGCCCTGCCGGCCGCCGGATGGAATGCGAGGCCGCGGCGCCCATGACGCTTCTGACCACCATCGTGCTTTTGGTTTCGGCTCTCGGCGCGGATCCTTCGCCTCTGACGGTGGCTGAGGAGAGCGGATTCGAGGCGACGGCGACGCATGCCGAGGTGATGCAATTCTGCCGTGCGTTGGATTCGAGATCGGATCTCGTCGAGCTGACTTCGATGGGTCGCAGTTTCGAAGGCCGCACGCTTCCTCTGCTGATCATCGCCGACCCCCCTGTTTCGACGCCGGATGAAGCGCGTGCGTCGGGCAAGCTGGTGCTGTTCATCCTGAACAACATTCATGGCGGCGAGGTGTGCGGGAAGGAAGCGTCGCTGATGCTGGCGCGCGATCTGGCGCTGCATCCTGATGAATCGATGAATCGGAAGATGCTTGAGAAAATCATCTTCCTCATCGCGCCCGTCTACAACGCCGACGGCAACGATCGCATGGCGCTGGACAACCGTCCAGGCCAGATCGGTCCGGCGCGGGGCATGGGCGAACGCGCCAACGCGCAGGGGCTTGATCTCAATCGCGATCACATCAAACTCGAGAGCCCTGAGGCGCGAGCGATGGTGGCGCTGCTTAATGCGTGGGATCCGCATCTGACCATCGACACGCATACGACCAACGGCAGCGAATATCGCTACGACCTGACGTACGCCGAGCCGATGCATCCTTCGGCGCCGATTGAGCAGCGGGAGTATCTGCGCACGGTGATTCTGCCGGAGGTGTCGAAGCGGATGCTCGAGCGCACCGGGCGAGCCACGTTTTTCTACGGCAATTTCAATCCGGAACAGACGGAGTGGGTGACGTATTCATGCATGCCGCGATTCGGCACGCAGTATCGCGGGCTGCGCGGGCGGCTTTCGATACTGTCCGAGGCGTACGCGCATGTGTCTTATAAGGATCGGGTGCTCGCGACGTATGAGTTTCTGCGGGAGTGCTCGATGCTGGCGGCAGATCACTGGCGGCTGATCCACGATCTGCACACCAGGGCCGACGAGAAACCGGTGACGCGCGATGTGGGATTGCGGCATTTCATGGATGCCTACGATGCGCCGGCGGTGATCGCGGGTTACACGCTGAAGCGGGATGACGATGGCACGATGCGGCCGACGGATGAGCCGGCCGATGTGATCGTTCGTCATCGGGCGAAGTTCATCCCGACGCTGAGGGCCGCGATCCCGGAGGCGTATCTCATCCCGCCGGAGTTTGAAAGCGCGATCGAAAATCTGCGGCTTCACGGGATCGAGGTCACGATGACCGAGGGGATGAGCACCTTTGACGTGGAAGTCGCGGAGATCCGGGAGGCGAGTTTTGCGGAGCGTGAGTTCCAGGGGCATCGCCTGCGGGAGCTTGAAGTGGAGTGGCGATCTGAGCGGCGAGCGATCGGGCCGGGCTGGGCCTTTGTAAAGGTTGATGGAAGGTTGGGGCCTCTGATCGTCACGCTGCTGGAGCCGGAGTCGGAGGATGGCCTGACGACGTGGAATTTCTTCGATGGCGGGCTGAATCCGGGCTCGACGTTCCCGGTGCTGCGCGTCCCCGCCCAGGCGGAGTGATCGTCGCCCTCGGAATCGGGGTCCGAAAATGGGCGGATTGGGCGTTTCCCTGAAAACCGACCATTGAGGTCGCTTATTTGGGTGCTACGCTTACCCGACTGGTTGTGGAGCCAGGAGGAGTGTTCTGATTGACCGGGTCCGGGAAGGCCCGAACGCCTCAACGCCCAGGGGCGTCTTGTCACATACGGAGAGACGTTATGTCCAAGGGAGTGAGTGCGCCCAGCGCGCTTGTGCTTTCGTCAATCATCGCCGCCTCGGCGGGAGTCGCCGGTTCGGCTGATGCGCAGGTGCTCGACACGAGCTATCGCATCGAGACGACGGCCCATACGTTCACCACGCTGCATTCAGCGTGCGCTGCGCGTCATGGTGATGACATCGTGTTCGTCGCCGGTCTTTCCGGCATGGCGCTGCACGCGATCGTCGCGCCGAGCGGCACGCTGGCGTTCCCGACTGAAGCGTTCAGTCGAACCATTTATGTCTATGACGAATCCACGGAGACGCTGTACTCCGGCGGGATTGCGCATCTTTCGGATCCTGTCCGTCGCGCGCTGACCGTCACCAATGCGCCGTACATCGAGTACGACGGCGATCTCTACATGTATGGCGGCTACGGCCCCTACCTGGATGACTCCGACTGGGATACGCGCGGCACGGTCACCACGATCGATCTGGACATGGTGATCACCGCGATCAAGAGCGCCTCGCCCGTTCCTGAAGGCGCGTTCACCGTGGAAGCCTCACCCGAAGGTCAGGTCGCCGGCGCGCACATCGTGCGGCTGGACAATCGCTGGATCCTTGTCGGCGGGTCTGATTTCAAGGGTGATTACCTGCAGAATCCGGGCTATCAGCCCTGGCAGAACATCTACTCGTTTGAGCAGCACATCTTCGATCCGACCGTCAGCGTCGCCGTGCCGGTGACGAGCTACTTCGACGCCGAGGGTCAGAGCCTGCAGCGCCGCGACATGAACATCACGCCGGCGACGCTTCCTCTTGATGGCGGCGGGCATGGCCCGGGTTACGTCATTCAGGGCGGCGTGTTCAACGCCGTCTTTCCGTGGGAGTTCCCGGTCACATTCTGTGACGGCGATCCGGCGCCGGAATACAACGACGCGATTTACCAGCGGCTGAATCAGTACGACGCGCCGCGCGCCAGTTTCTATTCGGCGGCGCTGGATGAGAATCGCTTTGCGCTTTTCTCCGGCATTTCGTCACACGTTCACAATGGCTCCGGCGGGTACTCGTTCGACTTCCTGACGCCGTGGAGCGATGAGATCACTGAACTGCACATGTTCAGCGGCGTGTGGCAGACGACGCCGGATGGGAACGATCCCTTCTCGGAGGTGATCGACAACATCGTCGGGACGATGCCCAATCCGGTCGCCAACGTCGAGCTGATTCTCAATCCGAAGCTGCCGACGAACGTCAATCATCAGATCCTGCTGGATGAAATGCCGGCCAATGAGGTGCTTCTCGGTCGGCTCTATGGCGGGCTGAAGGCGATGATGCCGGCGCAGGAGCCTCCGACGTTCTCTTCGAACCAGATCATGGAGATCTATGTGACGGTGGGCGTGCCGGGTGATGTGACGCGTGATGGAACGGTCGGCTCGGCGGATCTGGCGGAACTCATCGGTTTCTGGGGCTCGGGCAACACCGTCTGCGATCTGGATTGCAATGGTGTGGTCGGCGCCGCCGATCTGGCGATTCTGCTGGGCAACTGGACTGACTAACCCCCTTTCGGGTCCATCTGAGGGTCGAGGCGGCGGCGGCTGTGCGGGACATGTCCCGCTGGCGATATTGCCGCCGAAATGAGGGGTTTAAGCCCTTCCCGGACCTTGTTCGAAACCATCGTGCCCTTGGGGACGAACACCGGGCATAGGATGTGATGCATATCTCGCGGGGCGGGCCAGCAAGTCGTGGGTTGGCCCGCCTTCGCTTTGCGCCCATCTGAGACACGCGCCCGGACGCGCCCGCGAGGGTTGGTTACCGGACCCGGCGCGAAAGTCCGAAGAATCCCGCGTTCACTTTGCGGTCTCTGCGGAGTTTGCAGGAACAAAGGCGCCTGAGTCGCGTTTTGAAGAACGTGGGCCTCGCTCGGCTCGCGGCGCGGGATACTCTAAAGAGGGGCGTTCCGAGCCTGCCTGAGCGGCCATTGCCGGTGGGAACGGGACAGGACCGACATAAGCCTGAAGAGAAGGGATAACGGCCTCGATGAGCCGAACGCTTTGGATAGCCGCTGTTGGTCTGCTTCTGGGCGCACTTGCGCTCGGGCTCATGCAGCGCGGATCCGGCTCAGGGGACGACCAGGCGCCGATTGATTATCGCAATCTCAGGCCGCAGCTGCCTTCGCAGACGACCGCGCCGAGCAATCAGCGCCGGCCGGGCGAGCTGACGACGGAGAGCTTCGCCGCGTCGGTCGCCATGGCGAAGGAGAATCGCGCCGATCGCTCTTCCAACAACAATCGTCTCGCGCGGGACACGAGCGGGTTCTCCCGTCCTTCGGGACCGGGCGGCAACGCATCAAGCGGCACAAACACCCGCGCCGTGACGGCGATGAGCCAGCGCGACGAATCCGTGCGGGCGCGCATCGAAGCGGAGCGCGAGCGAGCGATGGAGTTGCGCAGAGAGCGCGAAGCGCGCCAGCGCTCCATGGGACTTCTGACGAATGGCAGCGACGGCGTGCGCCGCGCATCCTCGTTTGCCGCCAATCGCGCCGAGAACAACGCTGATCAGCCGACGCGCCGCTCCATGACGGACGCGGATATTCAGGAGGCGTCCGAGCGCTTCCGCGAGCAGATCGAAAAGGCTCGCAAAGAACGCGAACGCAGCGCCGACGGAGATGGCGAGTCCAGTGACGAGCCGACGCGCGCCGAGCAGGAGGCCGAAGCCGAACGGCAGGAACGCCTTGAAGATGCGCGCGACAGCGGCGGCTACGAACCGCTCGGCGGCAATGGCGTCAATGGCGGCTCCAACGCCAACGGCGGCGGGAGCGGCTCGAACGCCGGCGGCAGCAATGGCGGCGGCAGCGGCGGCGGAAGCGGCGGCGGCGGTGGATATACGCAGCCGCCTGTCTTCGATACAGGTTTCTCGCAGGGCTCCGGCGACGGCGATTCAGGCGACGGAGATGGCGATGGCGACACGGATGGATCCGGGCCGCCGGATATTGATGACATTCTCGACGGCATTGGCGGCGGCGGCGAAGGCGGCGGCGAAGGCAATGCCGGCGACGGTGATGGCGATGGCGATGGAGACGGCGACTCCGGTCCGCCGGATATCGTGTTCCGCGCGTTCACGCGCTGGGAGCGCGTCTCCATTCCGCAGTCGGAGAAGGTCGGCGGCTTCAATACGGCTGATCTCTATCTCGGATTCGAGGATCCGGCGCTGCTGCTCGTGGTCTCTTCCGATCCGACGATCGGCCTGCGCGTCAGTGGCGGCGGCATCTATCAGGAAGTGACCGGCCTGGGCGGCAACATGCCTCCGAGCGATGCGCTTGTCAGAGCGTTCCCGGAACTTCAGCAAGACAGCTATCTGACGCTCGGCGGGCAGGAGTTCTTCTTCCTGCCGGGATCGGAGCCCAATCCATTTGACTGGGGCCAGAATCTGAGCGCCTCATGGGCCGCGGCGCCTCCGGTGGCGACGATTCAGGATCCCGCGCGTTTCGGTGATGACAAGCATTACATCCGTGTCGGGCGCTTCAGCATCGGCGGGCCGAATCCGCAGCTTTCCGGCGCTTTGCTGGTCAACTACATCAACATTCTGACGGGCGAGTCACTTGTGGACTTCGCGCCGGTGATCAACTGCTCGACGTGCTGGGATGGCGCCGATGGCGCGCTGCCGCCGACATACCTCGAGAGTGTGACGGTGCAGGTTCAGACGCTTGCCGGCGGCAGCGAGACGACGGGCGTCGTCACGCTCAATCGTCCGGCCGGACCCGAGGGCGTCGTCGTCACGCTGACCAGTGAAGATCCGAACACGGTTCAGGTGCCGCCGGTGGCGGTTGTGCTTCCCGGTGAGTCCGCGGCGGCCTTCGATGTGACCACCGCACGCACGGATGCTCGCAAGCTCGTGCAGATCGTCGCATCGGCTGAAGGCGTGATGCAGGCGACGAGCGTGCAGGTGACGCCCATCGGCGTCGCCTCGCTCACCATCGAGCCGACGAAGGTTCTTGGCGGACGCAGCGCTTTGGCGACGATCTCGCTCAACGGCCCCGCGCCTTCCGGCGGCAAGCTCATCACCATCCGCACCGGCTACGACCCTGACAATGTGCTGGTGTCGCCGGGCACGGTGCAGTTCTTCGCCGGTGAGCAGGTCAAGACATTCAAGATTGAGACGAATCCCACACCGACACCGACGACGATTTCCTTCCTCGCGGCGATTGGCGATGGCGCGGGCGGCGCCGGTTTCAGTTCGCTGACTATTGAGCCGCTGATCGGCGATCTGTCGCTCGATGGCATCGTCGGCGCACACGATCTTGCTTCGCTCATCGGCTACTGGGGCGACTGCCCGCCGAATCGGCACTGCCCGGGCGATCTCAATGGCGATGGCGTGGTCAACGCCCACGATCAGGCCGAGCTGCTTGGACGCTGGGGCGAGACTTCGATCGAAGAAGAGGATGATGACGACGCCGGCGGCGGCGGCTCGCAACCCACCACGGCGCCGGTTGTGGCGCGATGGGTTCCCGTCGACAACAGCGCCTGCCCTGAACTTGATGGACAGCGCACTGCGGATCTGTATCTCGGATTCCGCGAGACGCTGCGTGTCAATCTCGTGCAGTCCATGGATGATCGCTCGCTGCGCATTGATGGCGGCGTGATCTATCAGAACGAACTCGGCTCGAGCGTCGCGCCCAATCAGGGCCTCTACGACATCTTCCCGTGCGTGGAGTTTGACAGCTATCTGGCGATGGAAGGTGATGTCACCCCGGTGATCAACTTCCTGCCGGGCGGCAATCCGGGCGCCGAATGGGGATCCAACCTCGTCGCGGGCTGGTTCGTCACGGTCAATGGCGGCGGCGTGAAGGGTCTGAAGAACGTCAGCACCTTCGGCGATGAGCGTTACTACGTTCGCATCGGCCGGTTCACGGCGCCGGAGACGGCCACGCTGGCGGGTGGGCTCGAGGTCTTCAGCCTCGATGCTTCGACTTCCTCCGTCCAGCAGATGTTCGTCGAGGTGCCGGACTGGTCCCTCGGACGCGGCGCCCTGGATCTCAATGGCGATGGCGACGTCAACTCCGGCGATGTGACCACCATGGTCGGCATGCTGGGTGAGGATGACGAGCGAGGCGACCTGAACGCCGATGGCGGCGTCGATTCGCGCGATCTGATGCTTCTGCTCAACGCACTGGGCAGGTAACACGGGCGGACCTCTGACCATTCCCTGATCGGGCGCTCACGCCCTTTTCACCACGAAGTGGTCGCTTCGTGAGGCGTCTATTTGCCGGTCCCATCCCCCCTCTCTAGACTCCACAGAGGCAGGCGGCCCGTCCGGCCTTGCACTGGTCCGGACGCACGATCGTTTCAGACCGGAAGCGATCTCGACCCACGCTCGATGGGGTCGCCCGTCCGCCCGATATCAGAATGGAGCCGCACACGAAGTCGCCACCGGCGACGAGCCCGACCATGAGCACAACCGCGACCGCGAAGAACATGACGAGCACGCGCCCTTCTGACTCGCTTTCCAATGACACGCTCATCGGATTGCTGCATCAAATGATGCTGATCCGCGAGTTTGAAGTGCGCACGATGCAGGCGTATTCCAACGCCCACATCGGTGGATTCTGCCACGTCTACACCGGGCAGGAGGCGTGCGCTGTCGGCACGATCGCCTGCGTCAATGATGATGATCCCGTCATCACCGCCTATCGAGATCATGGCCACGCCCTGGCGCGAGGCATGGATCCGAAGTTCTGCATGGCGGAGATGTACGGCAAGATCACCGGATGCGCCAAGGGCAAGGGCGGGTCGATGCATATGTTCGACAAGCCCAACTGGCTCTTTGGCGGGCATGGCATCGTGGGCGCCCAGACGCCCGTCGGCGCCGGCCTGGCGTTTGCCGCCCGATACGAACACGAAGTGATGGGCAAGGGCAAGAAGAAGGTGTGCCTCTGCTATCTCGGCGATGGCGCTCTGAATCAGGGCTCCTTCCACGAGGCGCAGAATCTCGCCGGTCTGCTCGACATTCCCGTCATCTACATTGTCGAGAACAACGGCTACTCGATGGGCACATCCATCTCTCGCGGCACGACGATGGCGGATGATCTCTGCCTCAAGGCCAAGGGCTACGGCATCGACAATCTGCTGATCGAAGAGGGCATGGACATTCTCAAGATCTATGACCTGTTCAAGCCGTTCGCGGACAACTGCCGCGACAAGCAGCGGCCGGGCTTCGTTGATCTTCGCACGTATCGCTATCACGGGCATTCGATGTCCGATCCGCAGAAGTATCGCTCGAAGGATGAGGTCAAGGGCGTGCAGGAGCGCGACTCGATTGACGTTCTCAAGGAGCATCTGATCGAGGATCGCAAGTGCGTGACGGAGGAAGAGGTCAAGGCGAAGCTCAAGGAGATCCGCGCGGAGGTGCGCGAGAGCGTGAAGTTCGCCGAGGAGTCCTCCGAGCCTTCGCCCGACACTGAGCTGTATTCCGATGTGTATATGCAGCCGGAGTCGAATCTCAGCCCGTTGAAGGATTACACCCACGGCGCGACGAACGCGCTGCTTGAAGAGGCCGGAGAAGCTTCCGATCGCCGCAGCTCATCCAGCGCGGCGCAGGAGCGAAACAACGCATGACGACGATGACTTCAACCCGCCCGAGCGTTGTTCGTGATGTCGAAGGGCTTCCTTCGCGTGACGGCGATCGCGTAATTCAGTATCGCGAGGCGCTGCGCGAAGCGATGGAAGAAGAGATGCGCGCCGATGAGCGTGTGTTCCTTATCGGTGAGGAAGTCGCCGAGTACAACGGCGCCTACAAGGTCAGCCAGGGCATGCTCGATGAGTTCGGCCCCAAGCGCATCATCGATTCGCCCATCAGTGAGAACGGATTCGCCGGTCTCGGCATCGGCGCCGCCATGTACGGCCTGCGCCCGATCGTCGAGTTCATGAGCTGGTCCTTCTCGCTTGTCGCCGCGGATCAGATCCTCAACAACGCGCCGAAGATGCTCTACATGTCCGGCGGTCAGTGGGGATGCCCGATCGTCTTTCGCGGCAATGATGGCGCCGGCGGTCAGCTCGGCTCCACGCACTCCTGGTGCGTCGAGGCGCTGTACTCCAACGTGCCGGGTCTGAAGATGGCGATTCCTTCGAATCCGTATGACGCCAAGGGGCTGCTGAAGACGGCCATTCGCGATGACGATCCCGTCTTCTTCCTGGAATCGGAGCGCATGCTCGGCGACAAGGCGCACGTGCCGGATGAGGAATACACGATTCCCTTCGGCCGCGCAGCGCTGATGCGCGAGGGCGATGACTGCACACTCGCGAGCTTCGGTCGTCCGGTGAACTTCTGCATGGAAGCATGCGAAGAGCTGGAAGCCGAAGGCATTCACTGCGACGTGCTTGATATGCGCACCGTGCGGCCATTGGATATTGACTCGATCATCGAGAGCCTGAAGAAGACGAATCGCATCGTCGTGGTCGATCAGTCCTGGCCTTTCGGCTCGGTGGCGAGCGAAGTGATCTCGCAGATCTGCGAGCGGGCGTTTGACTATCTCGACTGCCAGCCGCTTCGCGTCACGAGTGATGATGTGCCGACGCCCTACGCCAAGAGCCTCGAGCAGGCGTATCTGCCTCACAAGGGCAAGATCACGGCGGCGGTGAAGCGCTCACTTGGACGATCCTGATACTGATTGCACGCGCGCCCGCGCGGCGCAGAGGTTGACTGATGCCGATCGAAATCACCATGCCGCGCCTCTCCGACACGATGGAGCAGGGCACCGTCATCAAGTGGCACGTCAAGGAAGGCGACAGCGTCGAGCCCGGCGATGTGCTTGCGGATATCGAGACGGACAAGGCCACGATGGAGCTTGAGTCCTACGAAGAGGGCACGATCGCGAAGATCATCCTCGGCGAGGGTGAAGCGATCGACGTCGGCGCCGCGATCATGGTGCTGGCTGAAGAGGGTGAAGACGTCGAAGAAGCCGCGGCATCCGCCGGCGGCGCATCGAAGCCGGCGAAGAAGTCAGCGGACAGCGCAGAAGACACGAATGATTCCGACTCCGGCGGCTCTACAGCAGTCGCCGCACCGGAAGCGCCCGCGAGCACGAATGGCGCGACGAATGGCGCAGCCAATGGCGCCGCGGCCGGTTCGGGCGGGCGCATCTTCGCCAGCCCCCTGGCGCGCAAGATCGCTGAAGAAGAGGGCATCAACCTTTCGAATATCGAAGGCAGCGGCCCCGGCGGACGCGTTATCCGCAAGGATGTCGAAGCCATGATCCGCGGTGATGGCGCGAGCGCGAAAGCCCCCAGCGCGCAGCCTTCCATCGCCGCTCCGGCAGCTCCCGCACCGGCGCCTGAGACATCAACGGCGTCGGCGCTCGAGCACAAGATGGTGCCGCTTTCAAATATGCGGCGGACGATCGCCAAGCGCCTTGTCGAATCCAAGACGAGCGTGCCGCATTTCCAGGTGACCGTCAGCGCGGACATGCAGCCGCTGGTCACGCTTCGCAAGCAGCTCAACGAGCAGCTTTCATCGCAGGGTGTGAAGCTGAGCGTCAACGACTTCATCGTTCGCGCCTGTGCGCTGGCGATGCATCAGCATCCCTTCGTCAACAGCCGCTGGATCGAGAAGGATGGCGATGTCTCCATCCAGATCGTGCCGGATGTAAACGTCGGCGTCGCCATCGCGCTTCCGGCGGAGCGGGGCGGCGGACTGGTTGTCGCCACGTTGCGCAATGCCGATCGCATGGGTCTGCGGCAGATCTCCGCCGAGACCAAGGCCCTTGCCGAGAAGGCGCGCACGCGAGGCCTCACTGTCGAGGAAATGGAGGACTCCACGTTCACCATTTCCAACCTCGGCATGTTCGGCGTCGAGCACTTCACGGCGATCATCAATCCGCCGAATGTCGCGATCCTTGCCGTGGGCGCGGCGATTGAGAAGCCTGTCGTTCGCGATGGCGAACTCGTGCCCGGCCTGGAGATGTCGATGACGATGTCGAGCGATCATCGCGTGGTCGATGGCGCGATGTCGGCCGCGTATCTGCAGACGCTCAAGTCGCTGCTGGAAAACCCGGCGACACTGCTCGTCTGAATCTCGTACTGAAAGTCAGTTCCAGTCGCTGCGCACTGTGTCATGCGCCGGCTGCGCGACGAGGCTTTCCTCCGGCTCTTCATCGCCGGGAATCACGATGCGGCAGGAGAAACCATCGGCCGCATACTCCGACGTGAAGTCGCCCTGCAGTGAATGGATGACGATCTGTTCGATCATCTCGTTGCCGAAGCCGTGATGCGTTGGTGATTCGACATCCGGCCCGCCGCGCTCGCTCCATGACAGATTGATCAGCACGCGCCCGTGTCGATGCTCCAGCTCCCATGTCGCATCGACTGTGCCCTGCGGCGTTGAGAGCGCGCCGTACTTGGCCGCGTTCACGGCAAGCTCCCGCACGACAAGCCCGAGCATCGACGCCTGGCGCGGGCTGAGCTCCACAGGCGGACCTTCGACGTTGATTTCCTGTCCGCCTTCGCGCATGAAATCCGCAAGGCAGCGGCGCATCAACGCATCCATCGAAGCGCTGGTCCACTGACGCTGCGAGATCACATCATGCGCCAGGCTCATGCCATGAATCCGCTCGCGAAGCTGCTGGACGAATGTGTCGAAGTCATCCGTATTCGCCGCGGTGCGTTCGGCCAGCGCCGCCACGACCGCCAGATTGTTCTTGACGCGATGATTCAGCTCGCGATTGAGCAGACGCAGCCACTGCTCCGTATTGCGATGCTCGGTGATGTCCTCCGTCACCGCGGCGAACATCGGCGCGCCGGGCTCACCACGCTCGATGGCGCAGACGCGCACGCTCAGCCAGCGGCGGCTCAGCGAGCTTTGATACTCGAAATGCCGCGGCTGACCGGATCGCGCGGCCATCTCGCACTCGCTGATCCACATCGTGATGGTGTCTTCATCGATGCCGTATTCAGACGCCAGCTTGCCGCGGATATCCTCCGGGCGAGCGCTGAGCAGTGATGACGCGGCCTCGTTGATCTCGATGATGCGCAGGTCATTTCCTTCGATCTGCACGATATCCATGGCGCTGGGGCTGGCGTTGAAGAATGCGAACAGCATGGCGCTGCGTTCCTGCGCCTCGCGCCGATCGCGTTCGCGTCCGGTGATGTCGCGTCCGACGGACTGGATCTCGAGGATCTTTCCATCGGTGTCGAAGATCGCCAGATCCACCCATTGGCGTCGCCGTCGCTCGCCATCGGCCATAGTCACGCCATGCTCCATGACGGCCGCGGGCCGCTCGGGCGTAAACGATCGAAGATGATCGCGCATGCGCTCCTTGTCATCATCATCGATCCATTCGATGAACTGGCGGCCGATCAGCGCCTCGCGTTTGCGCCCGGTGGCGCGCACGTACACCTCGTTGACATCAATGATCGTCGTGTCCGGCAGGAAGCGGCAGAAGTAGTCGAGCTGATACTCGACGATCGCCTGCAATCGTCGTTCGCTCTCCTGCGCCTGTCGTCGGGCAAGGACGATGGATTCGCGATCGATGAAGAGATACGCCGTGAAGATCAGCGAGAGGAACGTCAGCGCGTAGAGCGCATAGGCGACGGCCTTTTTGCCGGGTCCGACGATGAGGCTGGTCTCGATGCGCGCCACGGCGTCGTCAGTCAGATCATCGATATGGTCGATGCACTCGCCGCTGGCTCGCCAGGCGCCCTGTTCGGCGCGCAGGCGCGCGATGCTGCTGGCGCCGGATTCATTGAGCGCCACACACTTGCGAATCGCCTCGAACGCCTCATCTCGATATCTGGGAAGTTCCTGGATGCCCGGTTCGTCGCGATAGGTGTCGACGATCGCCATCGTCTCATTGCGGACGCGCTCGATGCGCTCTTCGACCTCTTCGGGCGCGCCGAGCGTGGTCGCGGCGCGGATGAGTTGCAATGTGATGTTTTCGAGTTGATAGAGCGAGCGCTGCAGCTGGAAGTCGCGCCGGTTCTGGCTGCGGATCTCCTCAAGCTGCATTGTCTGAAGCACGGCGCCGAGGCCCAGGGCGATCGTCAGGAAGACGAGGCTCCAGCGAAGCGTCGGCGATGTCGGTTTGCGTTTGAACACCTTTCGCTCCCGATGCCGGCGGGCGAGGACGTGCCGACGATTCAGGCGCCCTGGTGGTGGTCAGACTGTCGCATCAACAAGCGCAGGATGCGAAGAAGGCACGCGCTGATGCCCGCGCCGCGGCTGGCGCTCTCCCACGATTCACGCGATCGGCCCTGTTCCCACCCGGCCGCCCGAATCCGGAGTGTAGGGCTTGGCCGCGCTGCCGCAAAGGCATATCCTCTTGCCCCCGCGTCCGGCCTGTTTCTCAGGGGCAAAGGGGCGAATCGGCTGATATCTTGCGTGCGTGGAGTCACGCGATCGCCGCGTCGAGCGCTGAAAGGCGCAGGCCCGGATTCACTTGCCGCCGTAGCTCAATTGGTAGAGCGCCTGATTTGTAATCTGGAGGTTGGGGGTTCGAGTCTCCCCGGCGGCTTTCAATTGACTCGCTGAGATCCCGAACTCCGCAAGCTGTCCGATGCGGACTACGCCGAGAATACCAGTCTCTCGCCGGGGCGAGGTTCGCCAGATCGAATCAGCCACTTCAAGTAAATCGAGCACTTGGACGACGCAACATCTCGATGCTCTGACTTGCACGCACCATCGACAAAATCATGCTGGATGCTCCTTGGCGCTTTTGCAATCTGGATAGCGCTCTTATTCGCCGTTACACATGCAATCACTCGCCTCGTGATTGCCGATCCTGCTCCGACGTTCGAGTTCACGGACCGCATCGCGGAACTCGCATCGTCGCCCGGCCCTCCCGAGATCAATGCGGCAACATCGCTTCTAAGCGCAGCACGAGAGCTGGAGCTCCTTACAGCTGACCTCTCATGGAAAAACCGGACAAATATTGTGCTCCCTGACACTATCGCGCGGCGTCGTAGAGATGGCCGAGATGTCGAGCGCGCACGCGAGCTACTCGCTCGCGCGGCGCACGCCATGTCACTCACGGAAGCGGCTTCGAAGATGGAGTTCCTTGCGATCGAGCGATCCGCTGTTGGCCAAAGGGTTGAGCAGCGCGACTATGAAAACCTCCAGACTCTTATACTCCTTCATATCTTCGCGATGACTGAGGCCAATCGGAACGGAGACTGGCTGGAGTTCGAACGCAACTTCCGTGTTGTCACCAGGCTCTCAGCATTGGCCTGGTCCGGACAGGATTACAGACTGATTGCCGATATGGCTTTTCTCTTGGAACTGATGCTCGGTGCGATACAGACGATGGTGGCGGACGACCGGCTTGACCAGTCTGAGTGCTTGCGCCTTATCGAGATGCTCCATGAGATCGAGCGATTTGAGCGGCCGTCACCGGCCCTTATCGAGGAATATCGACTCCGGGCTCAGTCTCAGATTCATCTTGGCTACAGCGAAGAGGGCCTTCCGGTCATGTGGCGGTTCGAGGTCGGAGGAAGCCGAGGTCATGGATATGTGTCCTCTGTCCTGTTCGATGCGAGACCAACTGTGTTCGTGCGCCTCCTCGCCGTATTCGGGCTCTTCCTGCCAGATCGCGAGGCGGCATCAGCACGTGTCGATGAGTATTACAGACTCACTCATGAATGGTACGACCGAGACCTGGGCGAGTTCGACCTGGATGAACTGCACTTCCGTGGATTCCAACAGAAGCACACCGAGTTTCTCGATCCAATTCAGGATCGATGGTACCGCATGTTTGAAGGCATGCACAGGTTTTCATTTGAACACCACCCGCTCATCTCGCGCTATGTGAAGACTGCGCACGAAGTCTCCGAATCCCTTGTCGCCGTCACAATCGTCGGTCTTCGGATCAAGCTCTTCGAACTGCAACACGGCAGGCTCCCGCGCGATCTCGCCGAGGCAGTTCCGGAGGCGGAGAGAATTGACCCGCGTACTGGAACCCCGATTCGATACTATCCACCGCTTGTTGAGCGAGACCTGCCGCCCGGCGTGTACCCGGAGTTGACCAATCGGAAGTACCCGAAACACTCCTACATCATGCTCGCGGCGGATGGGCTTGGTGGTAGTTCGGAGTTTCGCTTCTTCACACGCGAGGAGACACGAGTGGCACCAGAGGCGCCGACCCGAAAATAGGCTCGCTTGCCCTACTCCCACCTGAATATCTTCAGCGCCACGATAAACGTCGCCAACATCCACGCGGCAAGGATCCCCATCTCCAGTCCCTGCTGGAACACACTCTCACCATCGATCATCACTGCGCGCAGCGCATCATTGAGACTCGTCAGCGGCAGCGCCTTGATGATCGGATGCAGGAACTCGGGGAAGCGCTCGTAGCTGAAGAAGACGCCTGAAGCCAGCCACATGGGCATCATCACAAAGTTCATCAGGCCGCTGACGCCTTCGATCGTCTTGGCGCGCGAGGCCACCAGCAGGCCCATGCCTGCGAAGGTGATGGCGCCGGCGAAGGTGACGATGGCGTAGGAGATCACATCGCATCTGAATGGCACGCCCAGCACCCAGGCGCCGAAGCTTGTGAGGATCAGCAACTCGAAGATCAGGAAGTACAGGCGCGAGAGGATGAAGCTGATGAAGAAATAGCCGCGGCTCATCGGCGTCACCAGCATGCGCTTGAGGAACTTCTTCCTTCGCACATCCGCCACGCCGAAGCCGATGCCCCACATGCCCGTGCCCATCAGGTTCATGCCGATCAGGCCGGGAAAGAGGAAGTCGATGTAGCGCGAGCCCTTTTCCGTCAGCTCTTCAATCTCCAGCGGCGCATCCTCCTGGCCGTTGGCAAGACCGATGGCGTGCAGCACGCGCAGGCGCGCCGTTTCTGATTCAGGTCGCGTGGGATCGAGCAATATCTGCGGCGGATCCACCTGCTCAAAGAGCGCATCGACCGTGCCTCGGCGAAGCTTGATGTACGCCTCCTCGCGCGACTCGTAGCGCTCCTCCTCGAGATGTTCATCCATCGCAAGGATGTTCGACATCGTCTCCGCCTCGGGGCCGGCGACGATGGCGATCACCGTCGGCTGCACGCCTGAGGATCGGAACGCGAAGCCGAGCACGCCGGCGAGGACGAGGGGGAAGAGGAACACCCAGAACATCGCCTCCGGCTCGCGCCAGAAGCCGTAGAGGCGAACCCGCGTCAGCTCCTTGAGTTGTTTGAGATTAGCCATCGCGCAGATGCTTTCCTGTCAGCGCCACGAAGACATCTTCGAGCGTGGGTCTGTGTGTGCGAAGATCCTCCAGGCGCATGTTGCGCTCATCCAGCAGCGCAAACAGCCCGGCGATCACACGCTGCGTGCCCGTCACACCAAGCACCATTGTCGATCCTTCGATGCGCACGGTGTTCACGCCATCCAGCGCCATCAATGCCGCCTCTTCGATCGCATCGATCGCGGCATCCACCAGCGAGAACTGCACAACGCTCTCAGCGCCCAGCGACGCGATGATCGAAGCGGGCGAGCCGCGTGAGATGATGGCGCCGTGATCGACGATGATCAGATCATCCGCCAGTCGCTCGGCCTCTTCCATGTAGTGCGTGGTCAGCAGCACGGAGCCGCCGCCGGCCTTGAACTTCTCGACCACATCCCACACGCGCCGGCGCGCCTGCGGATCGAGACCGGTCGTCGGTTCATCAAGAAAGAGAATCTCCGGCCGATTGAGCAGGGCGCAGCCGATCGACAGTCGCTGCTTCTGTCCGCCGGAGAGCGTCTTGTAGAACGCAGTGCGTTTTTCTTCGAGACCGATGATCTCGATGATCTCATCCACCGGCGCCGAGTTTTCGAAGAAGCTGGCGAAGAGGCGCAGGATCTCGCCGACGCGCAGCTTGTCCTGAAACTCCGTCTCCTGAAGCTGCACGCCGATGCGCTCCTGGATGGCGCGCGCATCGCGATTCCACGTGCGCCCGAGCACAACAATCTCGCCTTCATCGGGATGCTTCAGCCCTTCGAGCATTTCGATCGTCGTCGTCTTGCCCGCGCCGTTGGGGCCGAGAAGGCCCATGCAGCGGCCGCGCTGGACGTCGAAATCAATCCCGCCCACGGCAATCAGATCGCCATAGCGCTTCACGAGCCCGCGTGCGCTCACGGCCGCTTCGGCGTCCGGCGGACCCATGGAGGCCGCGCCGATCTCGCTCTCTGTGATCATTCCAGTCATCATGGAGTCCCCAGAACCCACCTCGATCAGTCCGCGGGCATCATACGCAGATTCACGCCGCCGTCTGGACATCCCTTGCGCTTTCACCGGATCCCGGAATAGAGAACCGACATCGAGCGTTCGCTCCTGACCGACCTCACCGCCTCGTGGAGATCCCGCACATGCAAGCCTCCCTGCTTCCTGCGATGCGCCTCATCTGCGCGCTTGCCATCCTGCCCGCTCTGGGCGCCTGTACCCATCAGCCGAAGAAGGCTGATCTGGCCGCCATCTACAACGATGCGGCGCAGAATATCGGCGATGAGCGCAATCCCGTCGTCGTCATCCCCGGCATCCTCGGCTCCAAGCTTGAAGAGCCGGCGATGAAGACGCCCGTCTGGGGCGCCTTCACCTATGGCGCCGCGGACGCAGACACGCCCGATGGCGCACGTCTCGTGGCAATCCCCATGGAATACGGCGTGCCGCTCTCGCAGTTGCGCGATGATGTGTATCCCACCGATGTGCTCGACACGCTCAGCGTCGATGTCGGCCTTATCCGCGGCCTGGAGCTCGGCGCCTATATCGACATTCTCAAGACGCTTGCCGCGGGCAAGTATCGCGATCAGATGCTCGGCGAAGCGGGCGTCATCGACTACGGCGGCCTGCACTACACGTGCTTTCAGTATCCCTATGACTGGCGCCGTGATATCTCCGAACAGGCCGTGCAGCTGCACGATCTGATCCTCGAAGCGCGCGACGCCGCCATGCAGGCTCGCGGCGATCGAACGCCCGGCAAGGTCGATGTCATCGCGCATTCCATGGGCGGCCTCGTCTTGCGCTATTACCTGCGTTACGGCCCCAACCCGCTGCCTGACGATGGATCCATGCCTGATCTCACGTGGGAAGGCGCGAAGTACGTCGAGCAGGCGATCCTCATCGGCACGCCGAACGCCGGCAGCGCCCTTTCATTTGAACAGCTTGTCGAAGGCGTGAACTTCGTGGCGCTGATTACGCCGACGTATCGACCGGCCGTGCTGGGCACGATGGTGTCGATCTACGAGCTGATGCCTCGCCCGCGCCATGAACGCGTGATCTATGAAGGCACGGGTGAGCCTGTCGATATTCTCGATCCGAACGTCTGGCGCAGGCATCAATGGGGTTTGGCCGATCCGAAGCAGGATCGCGTCCTGCGGCAACTGCTGCCCGATGTTCCCTCCGCCGAAGAACGAAGACGCATCGCGCTGGATCAACTCGATAAGTCCCTCGCCAGGACGCGGCAGTTCTTCAAAGCGATGGATCGCCCCGCCACGCCGCCGGATGATCTCGGCCTCATCCTCATCGCCGGCGACGCCATGCCCACGCCCGACGTGATCAGCGTCAATCCCGACACCGGGAAGATCCGCATCGCACGGCTCGCTCCCGGCGACGGCACGGTCACCCGCACAAGCGCGTTGATGGATGAGCGCATCGGATCCGGCTACACGCCGCGACTGCAATCACCCATCCACTGGCGCCATGTCCAGTTTCTCACTGATGAACACCTGAAGCTGACGGCCAGCCCGATCGCGCAGAACTTCCTGCTGTATACGCTGCTCGAACAGCCGCGCTGAGCGCCCGTTCATGCGCCCCGCGGCGTCAGTCGCTGACGTCGATTTCGAGCCTGTTCCCAGGCGGGCGATCCGCCGCTGCCGTGCGCCGCGGAGGCATCGTACGCATCAATCGCGCGCGCCGTCTCGCCGGCCCACTCCAGACGCACACCGATCATGCAGTGCGCCTCGGCGCGTTGTTCAGCAGTCGCGGCGCCTGCAAGGAGGGCTTCGGCATTGAGTCGACCGAGCAGATGCAGCGCGATGCGCCTCCAATGGCCGCTCTCTGATGAGGCGATGCGCTCCAGCGCGAGATTGCCCTGGGACTCCTCACCGCTTTCAATGTGGGCGATGGCCGTCCAGATCTCCGCCTCGGGTCGCACGGCCGCATCTGCTTCCGCGGCCGCGTGGAAATCGGCGATCGCAAGCGCCGGCTCGTGCATCGAGAGATACACGACGCCGCGAAGCATGTAGCCCGGCGCGTATGGCTCTGCGCATGTCACCCAGCGCGTCAAGGTCGTCACGGCCTCGTGCCGTCGATCTTGCAGCAGCAGCGCCTGCGAGCGGCGCCGGTAGTTCACATGTTCTTCGGGGAGCAGATCCATCGCCGTGCCGAAGGCGTCCGCGGCTTCTGGGATTCGCCCGGCCCCGAGCAGCGCCCGCCCGCGCAATCGCCAGGTCAGTTCTTCATGCGGCTTGATTTCATCGCTTCGCTCCAGATCCCTCAGCGCGTCATCCCAGCGATCGAGATTCAGGTACACATCCGCTCGTCGCTGAAAACTTCGAGGCTCGGCCGGACGCAGAGACACGAGCATGTCCGCATCCTTGAGCGCATCGCTATTCTTGCCCAGATCCGCGAGCAGTTCACATCGTTCCGCGTAGATATCCGCGTTGTTCGGGTCGATTGATTCGGCAAGGTTGTAATCGGCCAGCGACTTCGCTGTTTCCCCGAGGCCCATGTATCCGCGCGCCCGTGCCACATACGAGAACGCGTACTGCGGATCGATCTCGATCGCCTTTGTGGCATCCTCGATCGCAAGCGCATACTTGCCCTGAAAGGTGCGCGTCACGGCTCGGTCGTACCACCAGTCGATCTCCTGCGGCCGCAGTTCGATCGCCCGCGAGAACGCCTCCTCCGCCGCGTCATACGCCGCCACCTGGTAGTGCGCAATGCCGCGCATGCCATGCAATCGATGTCCGCCGAACTGAAGCTCCGCTGCGCGATCAAGATCCGCCGCGGCTTCCCCCCACTGCCCAAGGAACCCGCGCCGTTCGGCGCGCTCGAGCCACGCTTCAGTCAACTTCGGATCCAGCTCCAGCGCCGCATCAAGCAGCGCGATCGCCTGTTCGTGATTCGCCAACGCGCACGCCTGCAGGCAGAGGGCCTCCGGAGAATCGGGCGCCGCCTGCTGCACCAACTCCAGATGCCTGAACACGCGTCGCCACTCCTCCATGCGAGGCGAATCCTCAGCAACGGGCTGCGCATCGAGATTCGGACGCCTGGCCGGCGGCGGGCCACAGCCAAGATGAAGCGCATACCCGGCGAGATATCGACCGATCGTGTCATCGGGCGCGCCCACCACATGCTCTTCCAACATGTCGACGGCGCTTCGGCGCTTCATGTCGCAGATGAGGATGCGCGCCTTCAGGTGCGTCAGACTGGGGCGCTCCGGCGTCAGCTCCAGCGCATGGTTTACGGCCACCAGCGCCTCGGCGAACTCCTCAGCCTTGAACTCCGACGCGGCCTCCCGCTCGATCAGCAGAGACTCCTGCTGCCTGGCGCGCAGCTCGGCTTCAGCGCCGCGGCGTTGCGCCGCATCCTTCGCCAGTAGAAGCGCCCCGCTCAGCGCAGAAAGCAGCAGCACGATGACGCCCATCGCGATCGGCGTTCGCCTTCGTCGAATCAGCCGGCGCGTGCGCTGCAGACCGCTCTGTCGACGCGCCTGAATCGGCAGGTCCAGCAGCCAGCGGCGAAGATCATCCGCGAGCTCCGCCGCGCATCCATATCGCCGGGAGCGATCCTTCTCAATCGCCTTCAGGCAGATCGTCTCCAGCTCGCGCGGCACCGATGCAAGATGCCGGTGCGGCGGCAGCGGCTCATCATGCAGCACACTGAAAAGAATCTGCTTGTCGTCGCGGCCTGAGAAAATGGGCCTCAGCGTCAACATTTCATACAACGTCGCGCCAAGCGCATAGACATCCACAAGCTCATCCGCCGCACCGAGCGCGGGATCGACCTGCTCCGGCGACAGATAGCGGCATGTGCCCATGAGCGAGCGTGTGATCGTGATTGATGCTTCGTGCTCCGAGCATGCAAGCCCGAAGTCAGAGATCATGATGCGGCCGTCATCGCACACAAGAAGGTTGGAAGGCTTGATATCCCGGTGCGTCACGCCGCGCTCATGGGCATATTGAAGCGCATCGGCGACATCGGCCACCCAGTTGGCGACGATCCGAAAGTAGGCGGTGGTCTGCCGTATTGATCCGTTTGATGCGCTCAGCGAATCCTGATGGGAACTGGCCGACGCGCCATCTCGTTCGCTCGGCAGAAACTGAAACGTCCCCGTCTCGCGCATCTCCTCAAGAAGCTCGCTGAGAGAGCGTCCTTTGATGAGCTGCATTGTGAAATACAGCGTGCCGTCGACCTCACCGAAGTCATATACCGAAATAATGCCGGTGTGCTCGAGTCCGGCGACGAGCTTCGCCTCGCGCCGAAATCGCTCCTTCGCATCGGGCCTGGAAATTGAAAGCAATGTGGGCAGCACCTTGATCGCGACGTAGCGATCCAGCTTCGGCTGGCGAGCCTTATAGACGATGCCCATGCCGCCGCGTCCCAGTTCACCGAGAATTTCGTAGTCACGAAGGATCTCGCTCAGTCGCCGAAAGGGCTCCTTGATATCGACGGGCGTCTGCTGGCGCACCGTCGCCGCCCAGCTCAGATCCGCTTCGAGTCGCGCCTGCGAATCGATCGAATCGGCCACCGCCCGACACGCCGCGCACTCGCTCAAATGCGCCGCAAGCTCATTCTTCGCATCCGACTGTTCATCAGAGAGCAGGACGGACTCGATCGCGGATCGATCAGGACACTCCGTGACGCGCTTCATGAGATGTCCTCCGGAGGCGCATTCTCGTCGCAGCGCGCATCGGCGCGCTCCAGCTCCTCGATCTTCCGCCGCACCTTGTTGAGCACTGTGTGCCGCGTGACATACACATGGCCGACGCTCATCTCCAGATTGCTTGCCACAACCTCCGCCGGCACGCCTTCCAGCGCATACTGCCGAAACGCCTCCATCTGCCGTGGCGATACATCGCTGGCGACCTGATCAATGCTCCAGAGCATGTCCTGCAGTCGCCATTCCTCTTCCCATATTTCATCCAGCGACAAGCTGTCGTCGCCGCACTGCGCAAGCATGTCATCGGTCGCTGACTGCGGCCGTCGCTTGCGCGCCTGCTCACGAATCTTGTTCTCCGCAATCGTGCGCACCCAGCTTCGAAACCGACCTCGCTCCCGGTCATACTCAAAGTCGCCGATGTGCGAGGAGATCGCGACCATCGTCATCTGCACGATGTCATCGGCGTCATCATCAGGCAGTCCGCGTATGCGCGCCACGCGATATATCGCAGGCGCATAGCGCTTGAAAAACTCCTGCCACGCCGCCTGACCGTTCGGGCCATTCGTCAGTGACGTCAACAAGGATGGACGTGTATCAGGAAACCTCATCGTCATGTTCCGTATGCGCCGGCCCCCACCTGTCATTGGTGTATCGCGGAATGCCATTGGACGCAATGAACTTCTGTGGTCATGCGCCATGAAAACTGAGCCATGTGCACAATCACGATTATTTTCATCGTTTTTGCCGAAACGGCTCTAAGAATCATCTCGCAGCCGCATACACACTGAGTGGAGACGGCGCGACTCGTGCGCTGGGGGCCCGGTTACACACCGGCGGCGCACGACGAAAGGTCGTCTCGATGGGAAGGGCTATCTGGACGCGCCGCGTATCACGCCGCGCACGCAACACGTCACGTTCAATACAACTGAGAAGGAAGAGAGCACTATGACACGCACATCATCCATCGTCGTCGCTGCGATGACCATCGTCGGCGCATCCACACTGGCCAGCGCCGGACTCACGGAGACCAACAGCCTTCGACGCGTTCGCTCGGACGCCAACGCCTCAGGCATGCAGGACGGCATCTACGACTCCTTCGGCCCGGTGATCTACGGCGTGATGAATGATGATGTCAGCTCCGCCCAGTCAGGAGATCAGGGCGCCTTCGGCTCCGGATTCGCATATCAGAACACCAGCATCATGCCGGGCTCGTACAGCGGGATCATTGAAGCGCTCGCAAGCGCCGATCCCGGCGACAGCTTCGACATCGTCGATGGATATGGTCGCGCCGACTTCGTCGTCGATTTCACCGTCACCGGAACCATTGACTACAACCTCTCCGGCACGGGCGGCGGCTTCGGCTCGATCAATGGCGCATTCGCCTCGAACTCATACTTTGCGATCGAAAGCATCAGCGGAGGCTCGCCGACCACCGTGTTTCTTGATGAAGACGATAACTACGTCAACTTCGGAGGATCCGGAACGCTCCTGGCCGGCGACTACCAGCTCGTCGCATACTCGGAAGTCGGCGTGCAGTTCGTCTTCGATCCGGGAGCGCCCTATGTCGACGGAAACGCCTCCATCGACTTCTCCATCGAGTTCGTCCCGGCGCCCTCCTCCGCGGCGCTTCTCGCCTTCGGCGGCGTCTTCATGACGCGCCGGCGCCGCTGAACAAACTCTGAACGTTCTCCTCCGAGATTTGTGTTCAACACAGAAGGCGGGCGGCTCCTGGATCGAGCCGTCCGCCTTTTGTCGATGCGATCGCGTCGATTCGAAGTGTCAGTCAACAGCCTTCATCGAGAAGTCCTTATTGACCGCTTCGCCCGCTTCGTAATCGACGAGCCGGATCATGATGCCGTCATCGCCCTGGCGCGTGAAGATCAGCTTCTTCGGCTCGGGCTGATTTTGAATCGTGAAGGTCGCCTGATGCTGGGACACATCGGTCAGCTTCCACTCCAGCGGCTCCGCCTCCCACACTGCAAGACCGGGGCTGTAGTGATGCATGAAAAGCGCAATCTCTTCGCCTCGCACTTCGATGGACATGAATTCATACATCCGCGCCTTGCCGCCGGAAATCATGCGGAACATCCCCACCATCGTTCCCGCGGCAGGCTTGCTCCACGTCTCTTCAAGGATCGTCTGGCCGTGCACGCCGCGCCACGAACGCGCGATCCAGGCGACTTTCGAAAGCGGCCCGGCTTCATCATCTCCAGCGCGGGCGGCCGGCGCCGGCGCAAGTATCGCTGCGAATCCCGCGACACACACGACCAACCCCAACACGGCAAGTGAACGTCTGCGCATGACTGGCGCCTCCAATGTCTTCCTCTTCAAGCTCTGACGAGTGATTTCACTCGCCAGAGTGTCCCGCAAGGCGGATGCGATTGCCATCCGGATCCTTGAAATCCGCCAGCTGCACGACACCGGGGATGTTGATCGTGGGTCCGTCGAATATGACGCCGCGTGATTCGAGAATCGCCCGCGCCTCCTCGATGCGTCCGACGCCCAGATTCATCGAAGCGCTCCCGCTGCCCGGATTGTCTCCGACACCAAGCCCGATGGTCACGCCGGGAATCCCCGGATCAATGCGCGCCCACTGCAGCGCTTCATTTCGCATCTCCAGTGTCAGGCCCAGCGTGTTCGTGTAGAAATCGATGGCACGATCCAGGTCGGCGACTTGCAGCTGCACCAGCAATGTCGGTTGCCAGCGAACGCGCTCATCCACCTTGTCCTTCGCCGATGCGCCGGATGACAGCGCCAGTGCGCCCAATGCGACGACGACTGCGCCCAGCGCCGCCGCGCTCGTCCATGTTCGCCTTTTCATACGTAGGCTCCTTTCGCCTTTCCCCCGAAAGACCGGACCCGCCACGGGATCACTTCCCCTGTAAGTCCTCGTAGAGCATCATCTTGTTCCCATCAGGGTCGTAAAAAGTTGCAAGCGCCACCATCCCCGGGATGCGCATCGTCTCGCCATCGAAGGGCACATCCTTCGCCTCCAGCGCCGATCGCGCCTTATCGATGTCCTTGACGCCCCACGTCAGCGTGGCGCCCCCCTTCGGCTCCACATCCTCCACCTGCGACAGGCCCATGTTCACGCCCTTGATGGGCGTCATCATCTCGCACCAGCCCATCTCCTCCTTGGTGTACAGATGCGTGAATCCCAGCACATCCGTGTACCACTGGATCGCCTTGTCCAGATCCTTCACGGAGTGCGCACAGTTCAATCCGCCGTCAAACCCAAGATCAGTCCCCATCAGCGCCACCTCTTCTTCTCTTCAGTGCCTCAGGTTTCGCCCGAATCTTCGGATCCGGGCTTTGACTTATTTTTATATCTGATATACTTCCTGTCAACCCCCATGATCGATCTTCGTGCAGCCGCCCAACTCGACGACGCAGACCTGGAAGCCATGATGAGGCCGGAGCTCTTCCATCATCGCTGGGCCGTCCCCATCCTCGCCGAGCTGCATCGCTCCGCCGGCGCCAAGTTCGTCACCCTCGTCAAGACCCTCGGCGCCGGGCGCGACACCATCAAACGCACCCTTGAGGCCCTCATCGAGGTCGGATGCGTCATGAAGAACCCCGGCTACGGCCATCCCATGCGCCCCGAGTACATCCTCACCGACAAAGGCGCCCCCCTGGGATCCCCCTGCGCAAGGCTCCTGGCCATCATTGACGCCCTCGGCATTCGCGCCGTGGCCCTGCGAAAATGGTCCATGCCCACGATCTGGGCCATAGCCTGCCGCCGGCGAAGATTCAGCGACATCCGAGCTGCCCTTCCCGGCGTCACCGCCCGGGCACTGACCCTTGCTCTCAAAGACCTTGAGTCCGAGCGCCTCATCGATCGCGTGGTCTACGACGACTACCCGCCGCAGGTCGAATACCAGCTCACCACCCGCGGCAAGCGCCTGACGCCCTCTCTCCGAGCCGCGGCCCCCGTTTCCCACCTCATCCGCTGACGTGTCCCGCTCCAGCGGCAAACTTAACTTCGCGATGCCGCGATCCTCCGCTATTCTGGATTCCAGCAACAGGGGTCGCGTCCCCCGCACAGGGACGCCTCACAACTTCGATTGAGTCACGGAGTCAGGAGTTTCCGATATGTCGCCGCGTCCATCTTTCTCTCGCTGCGCTGCGCGCACGACGCTGTCCATCATCCCTGCGCTCTCGCTGGCATCCATTGCGATGGCCGGCGGCGCCGGTTCCTTCCAGGTGATCTTCGCTCCGGGTGAGCTTGCGCCGGGCCTGGGCGACGAAGTCTCATTCAGCTTCGTCAACATGCCCGCGATCAATAGCGCCGGTCAGTTTGTCGTCGGCGCCACCATCGATGGCACGGGTGTTGAAGAGACGGACAACTACACGCTCTGGCGCGGCGGCTTCAACGATCTCAAGAGCGCATCAATCATCGCGCGTGAGAACGATGTGGCGCCCGGCGCCCCCGCCGGACAGGTCTTCAACTTCTTCGACATGCCGCTGATCGCCGACACCGGGCGCGTCGTCTTCCTCGGCGATCGCAGACCGGCAAGCAGCACCGTCGATGGCGGCATCTGGGCCGTCGAGCCCAATGGCGACATCGTCGATTTTCTTCTTGAAGGCGAACAGGCCGTGGGCGCGGCTGCTGGAGATAACTATCGCACCGTCATCTTCCAGCCTTACGTCGGAGGTGGCGGCGACATTCTCTACACCGGCCACGCAGGATTCACATACGACGGCGCGTGGGTCGGCCAGCCCGGCGCCGCACAGGCGCTCGCGTTTGAAAACAACCCCGCTCCCTTGCCAGGTGAAGATGTGCTCTTCGGCAACCTTGTCAACCCCCGCGCCATCAATGGAAACGGCGTCGTCGCCATCGAGTCATTCCTGCAAGGCAAGAACGTCGATCCCGAGACGCAGAATCTGATCTGGATGGGGACACCGGGCAACCTGTCGCCGGCCGTGCGCGAAGGCGACGACGCAGCGGGGCTCACCGGTTTCACGATCAACTTCCCCCAACTCGGCGGCATCAATGACGCCGGAACCGTTGTCTATGGCGCCAGCACCTATGCGCCGGAGCTCACCGGCCGCGGCCTCGGATTCGACGACCGTGGCGTCTGGGCCACCGACGGCGAGACGACCACGCTCATCGCCTTCGAAGGCGACACGTCGCCCGCCTTCAACGAAGGCGAATCCATGTACTACCCGCGCTTTCCGCTTATCAACGGTCAGGGCAAGGTCATCATGACGACCACGCTCGTCGGTGATGGCGTCACGCAGGGCATGAACGACACCGCCATCGTCATTGCGACGCCCGATGATGGCCGCGGCGCGATTGACTACGCCATCGCCATGCGCGCCGGCGACCCCGCGCCGGGCATCGATGATGCATTCATCTACGCGCCGGAAGGCAAGTTCCTTGGTGACTTCGACTATTGCTTCAACGGCGTCGGCCAGGCCGCCATCATGACGTCGCTCACAGGTGACAACATCACGTTCGACAACGACGAAGCGCTCTATCTCTATGATCCCGCCATTGGCCTGCAGCTCGTCGCGCGCGAGGGCGATCCCATGCCCGGCGACGCACGCGGCGACGATGCGCCCGTCATCACACAGATTCGTTTCCACGATGACACCGGCGGCGAAGATGGCCGCCCCCGCTCACTCAGCGATCAGGGCCAGTTTCTTGCCCGCGTCCAGCTGTCAGACGGAACATGGCTCGTCGCCGGCGCCACCATCCCCGCGCCGGCCGGAACCGCCCTGCTGCTCCTGGGCGCCTCCTGCATGGGCGCTCGGCGCCGCCGCTGAGGATCGATCGATGAAAAACATGCGATGACTCCGTGAGTCCGCCTTTTCGCTTTCGCCCACTCTGACGGCAGGCGCCCGAGAGCGCCCGCCTGCGTTGGCGACATCCCTCGCATTCGCGAGAAAGCAAAAGGGCACACACCATGAATGCTTCAAACTATCGTCTCGCGCCATCGCTGCGCGCTCGCTGCCATCTGCGGCGAATCTCCACACTCCTCCTCGCCGCCGCCGCCTTCTTCACGGCGCACACCGCGTACGCCACCATCCCCTGCTGGGACACCGAAGGCGTCGCGTACCTCAACTTCGAATCCAAAGATCGTCATCCGGGTCCCGGCCCTGACATGGGACGCAAGATCGTCGGCATTCGCTTTACGCGCGTGCCGCAGATGGATGGCACGTTCAAGTACAACCCCATCATCATCGGTGGCAATCCCGCATGGCTCGTGCCTCCGAACTCGATGGTTCCCGTCCAGGATCGAGTGCCGCCATTCATCGGCGATGACAGTCAGCAGGAGCTGTACTCAAACGCGATCCCCAAGGACAAACAACCCGCGTTCGACATCAACGCATTCAACCCCGCGCTTGCTCGCGCCGGCGCCATCAACGCAGTGCGCGCCCAGGTCGATACGAGGCTCATCCATGTGTGGACGAAGGTCGAGCTGCTCTTCGATCCGATGACGTTCAAACACAATGAAGCGGCCGTCACGCGCGGCGACTTTGAATGGATCCCGCTCGGCGCCGACTGGGTGCTTGCGCCCGTCGCAGTCGCCGGGCGCGATCGCGTGTGGAATGTCGATATCGGCGGCTCATCCTTCGCGCTGCTTGGCGTGGCCACAAGCCGCGGCATGCGCCTCTTCACACAGCATGGCGAGGCCAATGTTTTCAGCGACTCGATCGCCGGCGCCCCTCCCTACGGCGCCGTGGGCGTCGTCAGCAACGCCGTCTCACACACCACGCTGCACGAAATCGGCCACATGCTCGGCTGCAACGCGCCGATCCCCGGCGGCCTTCCCGGCGTGAGCGGCCACTCGTCCTGCCCATGCCCCATTCCTTCGCCGTGGAACATCATGCTTCAGGGTGGTGATCTGAATCTTGTCATGCGCAAAGCGCCGGTGCGCCCATACCTGCCCGATGATCTCGCCACGATGATCGTGCAGGTCGGCCCCCGCGCCTGGCTCGTCCGAACGTACTTCAACATCCTCAAGACGATCATCAAGGACACCGGCGATGCCCGCGGCATGGGTGTGCATGACGAGAATCTTCGCCGCCTCATCGGCATCCTCTGCGCCTATCGAGGCGATGGCGGGTTCCTCACCGATTCACTTCGCCAGAACGCATCCGATGAACTCTTCGATCTCATCGGCCTGAACACCATCACGGGCGGCGACGCGACGCTCGCCATCAATGCCGGCTTCGCCATGATTCAGGAACTCGCCCGCGGCGGCGTCCTCGAGGAGGACATCCCCAGACGCCCCGCCGACATCAATGCCGATCTCATCGTCGACGCCGAAGATCTTGCGCTGCTCATCGGCAACTGGGGGAACAACCCCGTTGAGTTCGCTGATCTCGACGGCGACGGCGCCACCGGAAGCAGTGACCTCGCCATCCTCATCGGCTCGTGGGGCCCCCTCTGCAACTGACTCCAGCCTCTCTATCTTCTCGCGCAGCGGCGCTTCGCTCGATCTCTCATCGGCGAAGCGTCGTGTGTGTTTTTGCTCTTCGATTCTCGGAACCGCGCGGTACCCTGTGCGTCTCATTCCTGCAACAGGCGGGAATGAGCTGCGGAGGACCCAGCTTATGACCACCATCAGAAAGGCGACGGCCTTTCTCGCATCCAATCTTCTCTTCGTTCCGGCCACGCTCGCCGGCGGCAATCCGCCCCTGCGAGCTGATGGCCTTTTTGACGACTGGCAGAATGTCACCCCCATCGCCACCGATATCTCCGGTGACGCCAATGGCGTCTTCGACATCACGTCGGTCAGCGCTCAAAGTCTCGGCACGACGCTCTATCTGAGATTCGACACCACCGCCATCCGCAACCTGCAATCAGGCGTCTTCAACGACGGCGTGCTCGGCGTCGACTTTGATCTGCCATCAGGCGACACGCTGAACGTCAACTTCCGCGCGCGCCAGGCCCTGATCAACGACAACTTCTTTGACAACGTCTCGTGGATCGATCTGAACTACAGCTGCCAGCCCACCTTTGCCGCCAATGAGTTCGAGCTGCAGATCGATCTTGCGGCCGTCGGCGTGAGCCTCGGCGACACCATCTCCTTCAACTTCACCGGCGCCGATTCGCTCGACAGCGATATCACATGGCAGTTTGTCGATCCCGCCCCCGCGCCGACGCGCCGCTCCATGGAGCGATTCGCGCCGAACACCATCCGCATCGCCAGCCAGAACACGCTCTTCAATGGCATCCTCGACACCGGCCCGCCCTCGAGACGCGCCGCCCTGCAACGCCTCTTCACCGCCGTCGGCGCCGATGTCTACTGCTTCCAGGAGGAGTGGAACACCTCCACCACACTCATCGACACTGTCATCCAGCAGGCTGATCCCCTCGGCGACGGCGCGAACTGGCGCGTCCACAAGAACAATGGCGCCGTCATCTGCGCCCCCGCCGCTATCTATGCGCTGCCGACGAATAATGATCGATACGACGCGCTCGTCATCGACTTCCAGGATGCGCGCGGCGCCATCGTCGTCTTCAGCATCCACCCCAAGTGCTGCGGGCACATCGGCTCCAGCGAAGACACCCAGCGCATTGATGAAACGAACGACATGATCGACACGCTCAACGCGCTGCGCGATGGCGATCTCAGCGAGTTCTTCGATCAGTATCTCGATGCGCCCGTCGTCGTCATGGGCGACTGGAATCTCGTCGGCTCGCGCGCGCCGCTCGATCTCTGGCTCGATCCGGCCGGCCCGGGACTGACGCACGTCCTCATCCCGCACCTCATCGGCGAAAGCGTCATCACCTGGCGCGATGGAGACACGGACCCCGGCACATTCAGCCCGGGACTGCTCGATCTTGTCGCCTATGAACAGGGCCCGCTGCATTTCGAAGGCGGCTTCATCCCCGATACCACCGCGATGACCACCGATGAGCTCACCATGTATGGCCTGCAGGCAGATGACAGCTTCGCCAGCGATCATCTCATGGTCGTCGCTGAGTTCTCCCGCAGAAAGTCAGGCGATCTGGATGGTGATGGAACGGTCGGCGCTGTCGATCTTGCGGCATTGCTCGGCTACTGGGGCACGGATGAGTTCGATGCCGATCTCAACTCCGACGGCATTGTCGGCGCCGCAGACATCGCCGAACTGCTCGGCAACTGGGGCCCGGCCCCCTTCTGATCAGTCATCATCCTCGTGAATGTCGATCCAGCTGATCACCATGAAGTGATCCGACCAGCGCGTCTTGAAGCCGCGCAGATTCGTGCCGACGCGATCGGCGTACAGATCGAATCCCACAAGAAAGAAGCGCCCTTCAAACTCCGGCTGATCCTCCGGCACGATGATGCGATCCAGCGCCGTCCCGCGCCAATACGTGATCGCATCCATTGCATTCAGATCCACGAACCCGGCCTCTTCATACGCCTGCATTGACGCATCCGAATGATTCGGACTGTTCGTGTCTCCGATGATGATGATGTCCGCATCGCCGAACCGCTCGCGCACCGCCGGAAGCGCATCAACCAGCGCCTGCGCTTCTTCAGCGCGATGCTGTGAGAAATCGCCGCCGTAGTTGCTCTTCATGTGAATCGGAATGACGACGAAGTCCGTCAGCCCGTCGCCGGCGCTGAAGTGCATCGCCCGAGGAGGACGCGACCACAGATTCCGTCCCTGGCTTCCCTCGCGCCGGCTCACCGGCACGGGCCAGCCCTGCGGATCGCTCAGGAGCGTCAGCCGCGTCATATCCCACGCGACGCCGACATTCTGATTCCGCTCGCTTGGAAAGATCACATGCTCCCACTGTGATCCCGTGCGCTCGTTGAGCAGATCAAAGGCCTTGATCAGCGTGCCGCTGCGCGCCGAACCGTCATCCGCATTCGTCATGATCTCCTGCAGCGCCAGCAGCGACACATCGGACCATTCGATGTAATCCGCCAGATCCGCGGCGTCGCGCGTCACGCCCTTGGCCGGGCCCGAGCGCATCTGCGGCTGATCCAGCCATTCAATGTTCCAGGAGCCGATGACGACGTGCTCGCCCGTCCCCGGGCTCGAACAACCGACAATCAGCAGAAGCGCCAGTGCGCACGCGAAGATTCGTGTCTGTCGCATGGACGCCATTGTAAAAAGGACGAGCCGCTACGACTCATCCCCCCCATCTGCCAGATCCTCCTCGATCCGCAGCAGTTCGCCCGACCAGAGATCTGCAAATTTGCTCACCCAACGTTCATACACTCGCCGCAGCGGCACGGCGTTGATCGCGTTGAATCGCTTCCGCCCCTCGCGACGGCTGATGACCAGGTCCGCCTGGCGCAGCGTCTCCAGATGCTTCATCACGCCGAAGCGCGACAAACGCCCCTCGAAGCGATCGACAATCTCCGTCGTGGTGCGCGGGCCCTCGCTGAGCAGGTCGAGAATCTCCCGCCTCGTCGGATCAGCGAGGGCCTTCCACACACCATCAAACTTGTCATCAGTCGAAGACACGCTTCGATTCCTGCGCCTCCATGCGCGGCTTTACATCATCACGCGAGGAAGCGACAGCGAAGATCGCACACTGGCGATCTGCCCGGCGTGCATCATCTCATGCTGACTCAGCGTCCCCGGCACGCACAGTCGCGTCGGCGCAAAGCCGCGCAGATCTTCCGGCGTCTCCTGCAGAAGTCCCGCTTCATCCAGCGACTTCAGCCAGTCGACAAGATCCTTGCGAGCCGTATCCATCGCTTTCTGCAGCTCGGCGCGCGACGGGTAATCGGAAGCCTTGTCCGACACTTCCGTGCCCGGCGCAAAGAGCGTCATGTAACGCTCATCCAGCGTGCTCTTTTTTCCCGAGATCTCTGCCAGAAACCATGCATCGGAAAGAGCCAGATGGCCCATGATCCACAGCGTGTGATTGCCCTTGCCGCCGGCGCGAGCCGCCAGGTGTTCATCCGGCACGCCGTCGATCAGCTTCTGCACAATCCCGCGGCTGCCTTCCAGCAAGCCCAATCCGTATTCGATGGCGCTCGGCGCCGTTGTTGCCGTCACAGACATTCATGCACTCCTTCAAGAAGATGCTGCCACCCCATGGATACTCCCGCGCGATGATCAGGCTCGATCAGCCCGAACGCGCGATGACGCAGATCGATGCGGCAGCCACCGGCGATCTGCTCCACGCGAAACGAAATATGACCCGTCACCGGATACGACATGAACATCGGACCCGCGATCTCAATCAATGTCGGCGGCTTGTACACCTGCACGAATCCCCACAGATGCCCGACGCCGCCATCAAGATCGCGAAACCAACGCCCGCCCGCCCAGCGCTCCAGCTTCATGGACAGTGAACTGCCTTCGGGCGTGTTGAACTGCTCGCTGATCCGTTTCAACATCGCCTCGAACACGTCGCCCACCGGCGCCTTGATCTCGATCGACTGCTGCACGTCCAGCGTCAAATCACTCACATCAGTCATGGCCCTGCGATGCCTCCTCGTTGAGCCCCATCAGACCCGGCCTCGCCACCCCCCATGAGCAGCATGCCCGGCCCTTTATGTGCCTTTATCGTAACGTAATCTATTAGTCACGTCAATGATCAAAAACACGCCCGCAGAAGCCCCTCAGGGCCCCTTCGGGCGTGGATCGGCGCCTCCCCGCGCCGATCAGATGAGCTCAAATCAGGGGCGCCGCCCGCATCGCCGAGATCGAACTCCGCAGGCGACGGCCCCCTGTCACGAGCGAAGACGCGCAGGACGCCCACCCGTGATCACTGCGCGCAGCAAGCGCTCAGTCACTCATCGTCGTCGTCGTCATCATCGTCGTCGTCGTCGTCATCATCATCATGCGGCTGCAGCGCCTCGGGAACCGTCAGCACGATCGACTCGTCCTGAACCATGCCGATGCCCGGCGCATACGTCTTGATGCTCACCGATCCTTCCGGATCAAAGGGCGATGTCTCGGCGACCACGATGCAATCGTGAAACGTGCCGGCGGGCGTATCAAACGTCACGCCCTCCATCACATGTTCCGCCTGATCAAGCGCAACGCCCGGCGCTTCTTCCTGCAAATAGCGCGAGCCAAGCAGAAGCCGCCCCGGCATGATGATGCCCGGTTTGGCGCCATTCTGTCCGGCGATCCAGGCGCCCTCATGGCCGACGATCACGCCATCTTCGTAGTCATCAACATCTTCGCCGAAGTAGAAGACATCCTTCGTCTTCGTGCACTGCGCAAAGAAGTTGCGCGACACTTCGACAAGCTCGCCATCCTCATACTCGCGCTCCTCCACCACGCGGCAGCGAATCCTTCGCATGCGCTGCCCATCGTGGAGTGAAATCGTCCGCGTGCGAGGAAGCGTGCTGATGATCACGCACAAAAACTCGCCATCTTCCTCACCGGCCAGAATGTTTCGCTGGCCGGAGCGAATCGGGAAATAGGGATGCTGGCTGTAGGGGCGGAAGCGGCATTCCGAGATATCAAAGTCTCCGGAATACTCCACGTCGTCGCCGGCGATCGCCGCCGAACCCGTGAAGAGCGCCCCAAGGACGCACACCGCGATGGCCAGCGCCGAAAGGGCCGCCCGATATTCATTCCTGCATTTCATATTCAGTCTCCTGGTGAAAGTGTCACAGTCCGGTTGCAACCTGCGTGACACGGAGACTCGGCTGAAGTCGGGATCGTTGCATGACGTCTCCATGACGGCGCCAAACTTTTTCGCGCTTCGTCATCTTCCCGTCATGTTCAGGCAGCCTCGCCTGCGATCATGCTGTCGAACACCCTGGCGTTTTGCGATTTGCCGAGCGCCAGGGCATGGCGGCCCGATACACTTTCTGTGGCGAAAGCCCCTCTTGGAGCGCACTGCATCATGCGGCTCTTGCTTGTCGAAGATTCCAGACGCCTGCAGGACACCCTCGTCGAAGGGCTGCGCCGTTGTGGACATGCCGTCGACCCCGCCGGAACCGTCGAAGGCGCCATCAACAATCTCGACGTCAACACATACGACGTCGCCATTCTGGATCTGCGCCTTCCCGATGGCGACGGCCTGGAAGTTCTCGATCACATCCGCGCCGGCGCGCTCGACACACACGTGCTCATCCTCACCGCGCGCGACACGACGCACGATCGCGTCGTCGGCCTGCGCGCCGGAGCCGATGACTATCTCATCAAGCCTTTCTCTTTCGACGAACTACTCGCCCGCATCGAGGCGCTCTTTCGCAGAAGCATGGGTCGGCGGGATCCTGTGCTTCGGCCAGGCGGCGTTCTTCGGGCTCGGGGCCTACACCTACGCCGTCGCCGCCATCAATATCGGCGATAGCACCATTCCCATGCTGCTTGCGGTTCTGGTCCCGGCCGGATTTGCCGCGCTGCTCGGCGCGATGATGTTGTACGGGCGTCTGACGGAGGTCTATCTCGGCGTGATCACGCTGGTGG
>JAUKVZ010000012.1:0-71274 GCA_032355985.1 Sarcodiotheca gaudichaudii
TACCTGTACCTGGAGGACCTACTAAAAGTACACCTTTGGGAATTTTAGCACCTACAGCAGTAAAAGAATCCGGTTGCTTTAAAAAAGTTACGACTTCTTCAAATTCTTCTTTAGCTTCATCTACTCCAGCTACATCATTAAAAACAATACCTGTTTTTGCTTCCATCTGAAAAAGAGCTTTCGACTTTCCGAATGACATAGCTTGACCTGGTCCGCCTGAGGCATTTCCTGATCTACGGAATAATAGTACAAGTCCTCCCAGGAAAACTATCGGGAAGAATACATTGCCTAGTAAATTCCATATTGCATTATTATCCTTAATTGGATGTGCATCAATATCGATTTGGGCTTTCCTTAGTTTTGTAATAAGTTCTGGTGCATTTGGAGGTAGCTCAACACGAATTTTTTGTACTCGATTGCCCAACTCTGGTCCCAGTGCTTCAACAATAGCCGTATGACCATTATCATACAAATCGACTCTTTTTACCCATCCCATGTCTAGATACTCTAAAAAGCGACCATATGTCATTCTTGAGCTCGCAACATTGTTATTTAAGTCATTATTGTTAGGTGTCAAGAAACTTTGCCACAAAAAGAATCCAATGACTAAAAATGGTAAAGACCATAATAAAACTGTTTTCCAAGATACTTTCATTATAAGAACTCTCTCCTATCTATATCGTTAATATATTATCTATTAAATGTAACAGTTCTTTGATGTTTTGGGCAATTAATTCAATACTTTTATTTAATCCCCATCCTTTATGATTTTACAAATGTTATTGTTATTTATTGTAAAAAGTGGTAATGCTCATACTATTAATGAATATATTACTTGGAGATTTTCACACATGGTTAAGAAAGGCAATACTGTAAAGATAATAAGAAAAGAATCTTATTGGTATCAAGACACTGGGAAAGTAGTCAAAGTAGAAACAGATATTAAGTACCCAGTGTTAGTTCGATTTAGTAAAGAAACTTATAGTGGTGTGAATAATAATAGTTTTGCTGAAGATGAGGTTGTAGTAGTTTCTTAAAGAGTAATAAACTTATAATCTGCTAAACTTAGATATCTATTGAGGGATCATTATAATAAATTTGACATAGTGTTAAAGCAGAGAGTTTGATTTAACACTTATAATACTACTGCTAATGCAGTAACTTTGTTATCCAATCTATTTGAAGCATATTTAGCTACCTAAACTTGCCCAATCTACATCAACATTTTCTAAAACTAGAGATGAGTTATAAATTTGCAAAATAATTAGCAAAAATAAGAAGAATAACAGCATAAACACTGCCATAATGGGCGTAGTGCCCCAACCAGGAGCTACTTTGCCATATTCTGAATTTAAAGGTCTTAAAATCTCTCCTAATCTTGTTCTTAGTGCCATAATGATTTTATATCCTTTTTTTTGTTATGATTTATTATGAGTATTAATATTCATCTAGTAATTTAATTTATATTTATTGACTTATGGAAACAGCAACTATACTAAGCATTTTCATCTCTAGTTTATTACTAGGGATTACAGGCTATTCTATCTACACAGCATTTGGACCATCTGCAAAAGAATTACGAGATCCTTTTGAAGAGCATGAAGAGTAAACTTTTGTAAGATTTTAATCTCCATAATTATATTATGGAGATTATTAAATTTCTGTTATCCAATAATCTAATATTAATTATTTTGCTATTCTAGGCGGATCTCTAAAAAATACTGCGAAGAATATAACCATTAAAGTACCTGTTAATAAAAAGACATACACGAGAGCTTCCATTATTATATTTCCTCTTTTATTCAATGTAAGATATTTCTATACAGCACCTTGCTTTTTACTACTACGATCTCCTAATTTTTGGAATGCACCAAATTCTACTTGTTCTGTAACTTCAGCCCCGATTCCAGCAAATACGTCTCTGAATATTGTCCGAGACCCATGCCATAAGTGACCAAAGAAAAATATTAAAGCAAAATTAGCATGTCCGAATGTAAACCATCCGCGCGGGCTACTTCTAAATACACCATCAGACTCTAAAGTAGTACGATCAAATTCAAAAACCTCACCGAGCTGTGCTTTCCTGGCATATTTTTTCACGCTTGGTGCATCTGTAAATACTTTACCATTCAGTTTTCCGCCGTAGAAGTTAACAGTAACCCCTACTTGTTCAATACTATACTTAGATTCTGCTCTCCTAAAGGGAATATCAGCTCTGATAATACCGTCTTTATCGACTAAGATAACTGGAAAAGTTTCAAAAAATGCAGGCATTCTTCTTACTGCTAATTCGCGTCCTTCCTTATCTTGAAATATAGGATGCCCTAACCAAGCTTCAGCAATACCATCTCCTTTATCCATAGGTCCAGATCTAAATAACCCACCTTTAGCTGGATTATTTCCGATGTAGTCATAAAAAGCTAACTTATCTGGTATTCTAGACCAAGCTTCAACTGGTGACGCTCCATCTCCTAGATAGGTCTCTACTCTTTTCTCAATTTCTTGTTGGAAGTATCCACTATCCCACTGATATCGAGTAGGTCCAAAGAGTTCTAAAGGCGTAGTTGCTGAACCATACCACATAGTTCCACAAGTAATAAACGCACTAAAGAATACCGCAGAAATACTACTTGAAAGTACCGTCTCAATATTACCCATTCTTAATGCTCGATAAAGCCTTTGTGGAGGTCTTACAGTCAAATGGAAGACGCCAGCCAAGATTCCTACTGTCCCAGCTGCAATATGATGCGAAGCAATGCCACCGGGATTAAATGGGTTGAAACCATCAGGGCCCCATGCTGGCGCTACTGGTTGTACCTTTCCAGTTACACCATATGCATCTGATACCCATATACCAGGTCCAAAAAGTCCTGTTGCATGGAAAGCTCCAAAGCCAAAGCATAAGAGGCTAGAAAGCAATAAGTGGATGCCAAAAATTTTAGGTAGGTCTAGAGCTGGTTCTCCTGTTCTCGGATCTCTAAATAATTCTAGATCCCAATAAACCCAATGCCATATAGATGCTAAGAAAAGCATTCCTGAAAGTACTATATGAGTTAACGCTACTCCTTCAAAACTCCATAAGCCAGGGTTGGAGACACTTTCGCCTGTGATACTCCATCCACCCCACGAATCGGTTACGCCAAGTCTTGCCATGAAAGGCATTACAAACATTCCTTGTCTCCACATCGGATTTAATACCGGATCTGAAGGATCAAATACTGCTAATTCATACAATGCCATTGATCCTGCCCATCCAGCAACTAAAGCCGTATGCATTAAATGAACAGAAATTAAACGACCTGGATCATTTAATACAACTGTGTGTACGCGGTACCATGGTAATCCCATTGAAATTGTATACCTCCTAATAAAACAAATAATATATATAATTTTCTTACTAATATGTTTATTTGTTGATTTTGATAAAAAAGATTGTAATAATCTTTTTACCCGTTTCCTATTAATTATATATTATAGCATTCTTCTACTTTTTAGTATAAATTTATAAGTTATTCTTCAAAACGTTTTGTTATTAGCATATCGACTAGCTTTATTGACAAACAATTAATACAAATCATTATAGCAGTAATTTGTATCATATTTAGGGGTCCCCAAACAGTTTGCATAATACAGTCATTATAATTTATAAGTTCATGGCTATATGTATATCTAATAATTTCTATAATGTAGCTGAGTGGATTTAAGCTTGCAATAATCTGTAGCCATGAAGGCATAAAAATCAAAGGGGCTAGAGCAGTACTTGAAAATAGGAAAGGTAGATTAATAATAACCAAGGATGCTAAAAGCTCTACGTGTCCAGGTAATATAAATGCTAATATTAAGCTAAGGTTCGTTACACTATTACTTAACAATAGTAATGTACATCCGATATATGCACCATTAATTGTGCTTGGTATTGCATTGCCCATTAAAAATGAGACATAAATGATAATACTTACTTGAACTAAGCTAGTCAAAGCAATATTCACAGAAGACGAATAGACGATAGAATATCGTGAGTACATCGGTGAGCTTAGTAACCTATTAAGGAATCCGAATTCTCTATCAAAAATAATAGGTAATCCAGCATTTAACGCACCAGTAAAAGCTGTAAATACTATGATGCCTCCGCCAATAAAATCACTATAGGTATCTGTGGAAGTAAATAAGCCAATTGGCGCATTTTGGAATAAAGCGCCAAAAAGAATCAACCACAATAACGGCTGCAGAATACCTGTAATGATCATAGAAGGACGTCTCCAACTCTGAACCAATAGCCTAGATGTTAAGGCTTTAATTTCTTTATCTGCCCCTGACTGATTCTGTACCTTATTACGTATACTGAGATTCGGCTGGAGAATATAACAATAACTAGCCATAATATTAAATAAGAATACTTTTTTTAAAGATTAAGGTTTATTCAAAAATATAAATATTGTAAATTTATAAGAAAAATATATACTTCTTTTTTTTTGTCAATAAGTTGCATTAAAAGTATTTTTAACTTTTTAATAATATTGAGCTAAAAATATTGTATGATATATATTATAGTTGAGTTAATCTTATATCTTAATATAGCACGGTCTAAAAAAGCTATATAACGTTCTACTTTAATGGAGGAAATCATGGCTGAAAAATACACAGTAACACTAGAGACACCTGAGGGAATTGTAACGATTGATGGAGATGCAACTACTTATATTTTAGATTCAGCGGAAGACCAAGGTGTAGATCTGCCATATTCTTGCAGAGCAGGTGCTTGTTCTACATGTGCAGGCAGAGTAACAGCAGGTACTGTTGATCAATCTGATCAATCATTCCTTGATGATGATCAAATGGCTGAAAGTTTCGTCTTAACTTGTGTAGCTTATCCAACTAGCGACTGTACAATTAAAACGCATCAAGAAGAAGAATTGTACTAGCTTTTATCTATTAGCTTAATTTCTAAAGTGTCTAATGTAATATTAGACACTTTTATTTTTGTGCTATTTTATAGCTTGACTTCTATATCGATTCCAGCAGGAAGATTGAGTTGCATTAATGCGTCAATTGTTAAGGCTGAAGGGTCCTTTATTTCAATCACTCTTTTATGTGTACGCAACTCAAAGTGTTCTCGAGAATCTTTATCTACATGTGGTGAACGCAAAACACAGTAGATCCTACGGTGTGTAGGTAAAAATATTGGTCCAACAGCAGTAGCATTAGTTCTATTAATCGTTTCTATAATATTTTGACACGATATATTTAAAATGTTATGGTCATATGCTTTAAGTTTAATCCTAATTTTAGGTATTTGTGTAACAGTCATATTATTATTTATTGTTCTTCCGCTTGCTATATTCAATTATATTATTTATCTATTATTCTAAAATTTTTGAAACTACCCCAGCACCAACTGTTCTACCACCTTCTCTAATTGCAAAGCGCATGCCTTGCTCAATAGCAATAGGATTAATTAATTGAGCACTCATTTTGATTCTGTCACCAGGCATAACCATCTCTGCTGTTGAACCATCATCAGCGGTAAATTGCGTAATGGTACCTGTCACATCAGTTGTTCGTACGTAGAACTGAGGTCTATAACCTGAGAAAAATGGAGTATGTCTACCACCTTCTTCTTGTGTTAAAATATAGACCTCAGCTTCAAATTGTGTATGTGGGGTAATGGTACCAGGTTGTGAAAGTACCATTCCCCTTTCAATATCTTTCTTTTGTACACCTCGTAATAGTATACCAATATTGTCACCAGCCATTCCTTCGTCTAAAGTTTTTTGGAACATCTCCAGGCCAGTAATAGTAGTTGTTCTAGTTTCTCTAATGCCGACTATCTCAATTGTGTCACCTACTTTAATGATACCTCGTTCAATTCTTCCAGTCGCAACTGTTCCTCTGCCTGTAATTGAGAATACATCTTCTACTGCCATTAAAAATGTTTTATCTACATCTCTTTCTGGCGTAGGGATATAATTATCTATAGCATCCATAAGTGAATAGATCTTATCTACCCACTTATCATCTCCTTTCTTTGTCTCTGGGTTACTAGTTACACATTCTAAAGCTAGTAAGGCAGAGCCGGCTACAAATGGAATATCATCACCAGGAAAATCGTATTGCGCTAATAGTTCTCGTACTTCTAATTATACTAATTCAAGAAGTTCTTCGTCATCAACTTGATCTTCTTTATTCAAAAATACAACAACGTGTGGTACTCCAACCTGCTTAGCTAGTAAAATATGTTCACGAGTTTGTGGCATTGGCCCATCTGCTGCAGACACCACTAAAATAGCTCCATCCATCTGTGCAGCACCCGTAATCATATTCTTAACATAATCAGCATGTCCAGGACAGTCAACGTGTGCATAATGACGGTTATCGGTCTCATACTCAACATGGGCTGTGTTGATTGTAATCCCCCTAGCTTTTTCTTCAGGAGCTGCATCGATTTCATCAAACCTTTTCAACTGAGTGTCTCCTGTCGCTGCAAGAGTTGCAGAGATAGCTGCTGTAAGAGTAGTCTTTCCATGATCGACATGACCAATTGTGCCAATATTTACATGTGGTTTCTTGCGTTCAAACTTTGTTCTTGCCATATTAATCTATTTAATTTTTTATAAAAACAGGATAATTACTTTTAGCGATTATGAAGTGTAACTTCAATATTGGTTATATCTAATATCTGTAGTGAGCAAAAGCTTTATTTGCTTCAGCCATCCTATGTGTTTCCTCTCGTTTTCTGATAGCGTTTCCATTTTCGCCTGCAGCATCCATTATTTCATTTGCTAACTTTATTGCCATGTTTTTGCCTGACCTTTCTATTGCAAATCGCGTGATCCAACGTAGTGCTAGATTAGTGCCTCGATAAGCTCTAACCTCAATAGGAACTTGATACGTAGATCCACCCACTCTTCTTGCTTTTACTTCTACTAGAGGAGTAGCATTGCGTATTGCTTGTTCCAAAATATGCAATGGTTCTGATGTGGATCTTTCTTTAATAATTTCTAAAGCAGAGTAAATAATTTTTTGGGCTATGCTCTTTTTTCCATGCTTAAGTACTCGGACTGTTAACATACTGACAAGCTTACTTTGATAGACAGGATCAGCTTTTACTAATCTTTTTTTCGCTGTATTTCTACGAGACATAAGTAATTTTATTTAAATGAATAATAATATAGCTAATAATTAGGATTTAGGTTTTTTTGTTCCATACTTCGAACGACTCTTCTTACGGTCTTTAACACCAGCTGAATCAAGTGTTCCCCTAACAATGTGATACCTAACACCAGGTAAATCTTTGACCCTACCTCCTCGAATTAATACAACTGAATGCTCTTGGATGTTATGACCAATGCCAGGTATATAGGCTGTGACTTCAAAACCTGATGTTAGTCGAACTCTTGCAACTTTTCGCAGAGCGGAGTTAGGCTTCTTCGGTGTAGTAGTATAAACACGAGTACATACACCACGCCTTTGAGGGCATGATTTTAGAGCTGGAGATTTAGTTTTTTTTACTGCTTTTTGTCTTGGCAGTCTCACTAATTGTTGAATAGTAGGCATAAATTTTCGTTCTTAATGTATATGTGTGATCAATAAAACACTAGCTTTATTGTATATTTTTGAATAATTACCTGTCAAATTAATCAAATAAGATATTAAGTATCTGCAGTCTTTTGAACGTTATACTTACGCATAAATCTTTCTACCCGACCTTCTGTATCAATAATTCGTTGAGATCCTGTAAAAAATGGATGATTTCCTGACCAAATATCTACGTGTAATTCAGGTTTAGTGGAACCTATTGTCATTATATGTTTTCCGTCACAATAGACTTTGGAGTCATTGTACCATTCTGGGTGAATATCTGTTTTTGGCATAATCTATTTGATGTATTAGTGATTAATGTATCGTCTATTTTATAGTCTTTAACGCTTAGAGAATTGTGGAGCTTTTCTTGCTTTTCTTAAACCATATTTTCTTCTTTCTTTAACACGTGCGTCGCGAGTTAAATGCCCTTCCGCTTTTAGAGCGCCACGATTATCTGGGTTCACTGAACATAGAGCTCTCGCCACTCCTAATCTTATTGCATCAGCTTGTCCTGTTAAACCTCCTCCATGCGTATTTACTAAGATGTCATATTCTTGGCTTAACCCTAGCGTTTTAAGAGGACCATAAGTAATTCTGATATAATTTGGACTAAATTGCAAGTAGAACTCTCCGGGTAAATTATTTATAGTTAATTTACCAGATCCAGGCACTAAACGTACCCTTGCAATTGATTCTTTGCGTCTTCCTGTTCCAGTATACACAGTTTTAGCTTTCTCAGATGTGATTGTCATAGTAAATATATCTCTTAATTAGATTTGTATTTTAACTGGGTTTTGTGCTTGATGCGGATGTGCATCATTCGCGTAGACCTTTAGATTCTTAAATAATTTTCTACCTAAAGGGCCTTTCGGAAGCATTTTTCTTATAGCTTGTTCTATTATGCGGTTGGGTATTCTATTCTGTAACTCATCAAAAGTCTCTGTCTTTAAACTACCAGGCCTACCTGAATGCCTGTAATAAATTTTTTGATATTTTTTCCGGCCAGTAACTTCAATGTATTGTGTATTAATAATAATAATATGTGTCTCTGGACTAACTGAAGGAGAGTAGTCGACGTGATTTTTTCCTCTGAGCAAACTAGCTGCTTGACTTGATAACCTGCCTAAATTTTTTGCTTTTGCATCAATCACGTACCATTTATTTCTTGTCTTTGGGACTGATATTTGTGTATTATTCATAAGAGCTGTTATATCTATATTGGATGATAGTAATTTTAACTACTTTAGTATATTCAAGAGACATTTTTTCTTGTATATATATTATATCTTTTATTCTACACTGTCTATTTCCTTATTTTCTCTTTTGGTAAGCTAATTCCTAATCGTTTCTGAAGAGCCTCAATAACTTCTTCTGCTGACTTTTGCCCAAAGTTTTTTATCTCAAGTAATTCTTCCTGAGAGTAGTCTAGTAGGTCCGATATAGAGTGAATTTGAGCTCGTTTTAAACAATTATAAGCTCTAACTGATAGTTGTAGTTCTTCTATAAGTACCATACCTATTTGTTGTTGGTCAGGAGTAGTAGGATCAGCTATCGGTTTGAAATCAATTTTTCTTAAAGGATAAAACAAATTTGTTAAAACTGTGGCTCCTTGGCTAAGTGCTTCTTGAGGTGATAGGCTGCCATTCGTCCATAATTCAATCAGTAGTTTCTCTTTAATATTTTTCGGATTAACACGAATCTCCTCTACAACATAGTTAAATTTTTTTGCTGGCATAAATACGGCATCTATCTGTAAGAAATCTACAGCTTTGTCATCAATACCTTTATTAACTAGCTTATACCCCCGTCCTTGTTCAATCCGAAATTCCATTTCGAAAATAGTATTATTACAAATGGTAGCGATGTACTGGCGCGGGTCAACTATTTCAATCTCATTTGGGACATCAAATAAGCCCGCTGTAATAATAGCTGGTCCTTGTACCCGTACTCTCCCAATTTGTGGTGTGTCAGTATAACTTTTCAATACAACTTCTTTTAAGTTTAAAAGAATTTCTAGAATGTCTTCCCGTACACCCGCAATAGTAGAGAATTCATGATTAATTCCTGCTATTCTCACAGCCACTACAGCTGCTCCATATAGATCGGATAATATTGTTCGTCTTAAAGCATTTCCTACCGTGATCCCTTGACCTTGATTTAAAGGTTCCAAAATAAAACGTCCGTATTGTTCACGAGCACCTTCGGTTTTTGACTCGATGCATTCTATTTGGAAATGAGTCATGTATAGAAAATTCTTTATTAATGATATATATAACGCATACACTACAGATTTATCAATGGATCTTTGTCTATCTGATTTATACTCGACGTTTTTTAGGTGGGCGACAGCCATTATGAGGTACAGGTGTTATATCTTTAATTAAGGTAATATTTATTCCTGCAGCTTGAAGGGCTCTAATAGCAGTTTCTCTGCCAGCACCAGGCCCATTAATCATGACTTCAGTCTGTCGCATTCCCTGGTCCATAGCTTGCTCTGCCGCTTTCTCAGCTGCTGTCTGTGCAGCAAAAGGGGTACCTTTCTTTGCCCCTTTAAAGCCAGTTCCTCCTGATGAACACCATGATACTGTTTTACCTTTTAAATCTGTAATAGTGATAATGGTATTATTAAAGGTAGACTTTATATGAGTGATACCATTAACTACATTTTTTCTATTTTTGCTAGCACTTCCTTTTTTTATCTGTCTTGCCATTTTAGTTCTAAATTTTAATATTTATATGTTAGTCTATTTCTTTGGAGCTTTTTTCTTGTTGGCCATAGTTCTTTTCGACCCTCTCCGAGTTCTCGCATTAGTTCTAGTCCGTTGCCCCCTTAAAGGAAGTCCTATTCTATGCCTTTTCCCACGATAAGAATTAATTTCCATTAGTCTCTTGATATTCATTGATTCTATTCTTCTTAAATCGCCTTCAATTTCGTACTCAGCGTCTAAGATAAGTCTCAATTTTACTACTTCTTCGTCATTTAACTCAGTAATTTTCGTATTGCTGTTAATTCCGGTTGCAAGAATAATCTCTTTAGACCGTGAAATACCTATGCCATAAATGTAAGTTAATGCTATTTCTATTCTTTTGTTGCGAGGAAGATCAACGCCTGCAATTCTAGCCACTATAATTCTCCACTGATTATGTAATTTATATTGAGTTATTTTACTATCTTCTTTATCTTCCTACCCTTGTCTTTGTTTATGTTTTGGATTAATACATATTACCATAACTCGCCGATGCCTCCGAATTACGCGACATTTATCACACATTTTTTTTACTGATGCCCTTACTTTCATAATTAATTTGATAATACAGTTGTTATTAGTACTTATTTTATTCTTTATCGTTTGTTATCTTAGGCTACTTCTTTTATGTTTATTTCATCATACTTTCATACTGTTCTGATATCACATAAGTTTGTATCTGTTTTGCTGTATCAATAGCTACACCTACGAGAATGAGCAATGATGTTGCTCCTAGACCACGGAAAGTGTTAATTTGTGTTACTTGCGCTATTAATGATGGTACTAGTGCTACTAAGTACAAGAATATTGCACCAAGGAAAGTTAGACGATTAATTGTCTTTTTCAAATATTGCTTAGTTTCTTCACCTGGTCTCACATCTGGGATACTGGCACCCATCTTTTTTAAATTACTTGTTAGATCTTCTGTATTTAATACAATCGAGGAATAAAAATAACTAAATACTACTATTAATACTCCATAAGCTATTAGATAAAATAGACTATTTGAGATAAATAAATCAAGAAGTCTTTGAATATTACTGTTAGGTATTACCGATTTTAAATAATTAGGCAGAGCCATCGATGCTGAGGCAAACACAATAGGCATAACGCCACCTTGGTTTAATTTTAGAGGTAAATAACTCTGTGGATCGATGGTATTGTTCTTAACTAGCTGTCTTGCAGAAACAATTGTAATTTTTCTAATTCCTTCTTGGACTAAAATAGTAATTACAAGCATTGCAATAAAAAGAGGACATAAAATTAAAATTTTGTTAATGATTAAAATTTTATCTACAGATATTGAATTCTTTATATTTTGTGGTATACCAGAGATAATATTTTGAAAAATTAGCAACGAGGCTCCGTTACCGATACCTTTTTCTGTAATTACTTCCGAAAACCACATTATAATAATAGACCCTGTTGTCAAGCTAATTATGATGTCTACGATAAAATTTATATTCCAATAAAAAACATAAGGTTTAATCCACAAGCATATACCAATGCTCTGAATAATAGCCCATACAACAGAAAGATATCTTGTAAACTGTGTTATTTTTTGCCTCCCAGATTCTCCTTCTTCTTTTTGCAATTTTTCCAGTTCAGGTATTATCTTAGTTAATAATTGAATAACTAAGGATGCATTAATGTAAGGCACAATACCTAAAGCAAATATACCAATAGTAGAAAAACCTCCACCAGAGAAAGTATTCAAAAAATTTACTAGTGTATTCTTACTAATGCTGTTTGAAAATGCATCATGATCTATTCCAGGTATTGGAAGAAATATCCCAAAACGTGCAATTACCAATAGAGTCAAGGTTAATGTAATTTTCTTAGCAAGTGTATTACTTGTCCACATTGATGAAATATTTGGATTACTTAATAATTTATACCATATTTAGGCTCTTACGAAAACAAACTGTCTCGAGATAAACCTCTTTCTTCAGCTACTTGTTCAAAGGTTTTTAAACTGTTTAAAGCATTTAATGCAGCGCGCGCATTATTGAGAGGATTAGCCGAACCTAGCTGTTTAGCTAATATGTTCTTAATCCCAGCTAGCTCGAGAACAGTCCTTACAGAACCACCAGCAATTACACCAGATCCTTGCGCTGATGGTCTCATTATTACAGCAGCTGCTCCTGAGATACCGTTAATTGGATGCGGAATAGAATTTACTTTTGTTAATGGAATATTAATCAAATTCTTCTTAGCGTCTGTTACAGCTTTTTTTACAGCACCGATTACGTCACTTGCCTTACCTATACCAACTCCGACTTGACCTTTTTCGTCACCAACAACTAATATCGCTCTAAAACTCAGCTTTTTGCCTCCTTTTACAACTTTTGTAACTCTTCTAACTTGAACAACTCTTTCTTCCCACTGATTATCTTGATCTTTGTTCTTTGTGTTCTTTTTTTTAGTTGCCATAATTTAAATGTAATGATCGTTAATTTAGAACTGGATTCCAGCTTCTCGTGCCGCATCAGCTAAAGCTTTGATTCTTCCATGGTATAGCTTACCTCCACGATCAAAGACTATTTGTTTAATACCAAGATTGATGCATTTATCCGCTATTGACTTACCTACAACTTTAGCTGCTTCACAAGTTGAAGGAGATGTAATAATGGTTTTTAGTTCGCTAGAAATACTTGAGCTGCTCGTAATCACTTTTGCTTGTGTATCATCAATCAAACTCGCATAAATATGTTTATTTGATCTAAATACATAAAGTCTTGGTCTGGACGGATGACTCTTGATCTTTTTATTCATTAATTATTTGCCTGCCTTACCTATCTTTTTCTTAACAACTTCTCCTTTATATCTAATTCCCTTGCCTTTATATGGCTCAGGAGGCCTAACACTCCGTATTTTTGCGGCAATTTGGCCAACAACAGCTTTATCGATGCCTTTCACCTCAATTTTAGTATTATTCTGAACCTGAATACTAATATCTGCTGGTGGATTAATAGTTACTGGATGACTATAGCCTACATTAAGAATTAATTTACGCCCATCCATTTGTGATCTATAGCCGACTCCTTGTATTTCTAATTCTTTAGAAAAACCACTGCTAACTCCTATGACCATGTTGTTAATAAGGGTTCTTGATAAGCCATGCAGCTGTTGAGCTTTTTTTGTATCCTCTACAGTAGTAATCTGTAAGACTTTGTTCTGGTCTATCTTATTAACTCTTACATCGATTAAGCTAGATATCGTTTGAGACAGTTCACCTTTTGGTCCCTTCACGGTCACTAGGCTATCTTTTATAGTCGTGTCTATCTTCTCTGATAAAATAATACCTTTTTTTCCTATTCGAGACATATTTATATACCTATCTATTCTATTAATTTACCAAATATAACATAATACTTCACCGCCTAGACCTTCATGACGAGCTTTACGATCTGTCATTACACCTTTAGAGGTTGAGATAATTGCAATTCCTAAGCCTCCAAGAACTTTTGGAATTTCCTTATGATTGGCGTACACTCTCAAACCTGGCTTACTTACTCTTTTCAAAGCAGTAATAATTGATTCTCTTTTTTTTCCCTTGTATTTCAAGGATATTAATAAAAACGTCTGTAATGTTTCATGGATTTCTTCAAAATATTCGATAAAACCTTCTTCTTTAAGTACTTTGACAATATTGCGTGTCATTTTTGTTGCTGGAACTTGTACTATTTGGTGCTTCGCTAAACTAGCATTACGAATACGCGTCAACATATCAGCAATCGTGTCGTTAACCACTACTCCTCCTTAATTAGTTTGTGAATAATTTTTAATCGTAGAAAGGCATTCCTAGTCCTTTTAATAAAGCTAGGCTTTCCTCATCAGTTTGGGCAGTCGTAACTATTGAGATATCAAATCCTCGTATAGTGTCAATCCGATCATATTCAATCTCAGGAAAGATTAGCTGTTCCCTTAAACCTAAATTATAATTACCCCGTCCATCAAATTTTTTACTACTAATACCTCTAAAATCTCTAATGCGTGGTAATGATAAATTAATTAACTTATTCAAAAAATCATACATCTTTTGTCTTCTTAAATTAACTGTGATACCCACAGGTATATCTTCACGAATCTTAAATCCAGCAATCGCTTTTTTTGATCTTGTCACTATGGGCTTTTGGCCTGTTATCAGCTGAAATTCTTTTAAGCTATTGTCTAATGCTTTAGAATTTTGTGAAGCTTCTCCTATTCCTCTATTAATCGTAATCTTGACTAATCTTGGTACTTCATGCTGATTGGTATAATTAAACTGTTTGGTTAAACTAGCAGTGATTTTGTCTGCATAGAGTTCTTGTAAGGAAGTATTCATATATTAATCCTTTTCTATATTGATTGAGTCTCTAATTTAATTAATTTACGCTGGTTTTTTCCATTATTATCTTTTACAGTCCGATATCGACTAGCCACTTTATGTTCTGAACTATATAACATAACATTAGAGCTATGTATGGGCGCTTCTTTTTTAAGAATTTGGCCGGTCTCTCCTTCTTGACTTGGCCGAACATGCTTAGTTTTCATATTGATATTTTCTATTAGCACTGTACCCTGAGTCTTGAAAGTTTTTACAATAGTTCCTATCTTACCTTTATCCTTCCCTGAAATTATCTGGACTTCATCTCCAATCTTCACATGCATCTTTTTCTGTTTAGGAGTAGTAACCATTATACAACCTCCGGAGCTAAAGATATTATTTTTGAAAAGTTTTTATCACGCAATTCTCTAGCAATAGGTCCAAATACACGTGTTCCTCTCGGATTATTCTCAGGATTAATAATAACAGCTGCATTATCATCGAAACGAATGCTCATGCCATCAATTCTTCTAATAGCCTGTTTTGTCCTAACAATTACAGCTCTGACCACGTCAGATCTTTTTACTCCCATATTTGGTGATGCATCTTTAACAACCCCAATAATAATATCTCCAATGCTAGCATAAGACGGATTGCTTGTACCAAGTACTCGGATACACATTATCTTTCTTGCTCCAGTATTATCTGCAATATTCAGATAGCTTTGTGTTTGAATCATATATTATTCCTTGCCTAATCCTATATTAGCTATGTAATGTTCCTAATTTTGTTATTAACTTCCAAAATTTAGTCTTGCTCAGCGGTCGAGTCTCTTGGATTTTGACAATGTCTCCTACTCTGCATTCATTAGCTTCGTCATGCACTTTATACTTCTTTGTGCGAGCTAAAACCTTCCCATATTTTCGGTGTGCTATTTTGGTTTTTACTGCTACAGTAATAGTTTTTGTCATCTTGTCACTAACAACAACACCTATTCTTTCTTTTATCAGCATATTTTTATGTTTAATTATTGATTAAAATATTTTTCTTTTTGAATAGTCATAATTCTGGCGAGCTGATTTTTATAAGCTTTGATAATATGCGGCTTAACTGATTGTCTAGTTGCTTGCTTTAATCTAAAATCGAACAGAGCTCTCTTAATTTCAAGAACCTCTTGTTCCATGCTTTCAATATCTAAATCACGAATAGCTTTGTTGCTTAATATATTCATTATTTATCGTACAATAAATTTAGTTTTTATAGGCAGTTTATACGAAGCTAATTTCATAGCCTCTTTAGCTGCATTTTCTGGCACGCCATTTATCTCAAATAATATATGGCCAGGTTTTATAACAGCCACCCAATACTCTGGTGCACCTTTCCCGGATCCCATTCGGGTCTCAGCTGGACGAGCTGTTACAGGCTTATCTGGAAAAACACGAATCCACAACTTCCCTCCTCTCTTTACGTAACGGGTAATGGTTCTTCTAGTAGCTTCAATTTGTCGCGAAGTTAACCATACAGGCTCTAACGCTTGTAAAGCATAGTCTCCAAATGCAATAGTATTGCCTTTACTAGCTTTGCCAGTCATTCTACCACGATGTTGCTTACGAAATTTTGTTCTTTTGGGGCTTAGCATTTGCTTAATTCTTACTTTTGTATTGATAATAATTAGATCTAGTCGTTTTGGATACTTTGGCCAGGCAGAATCTCTCCTTTAAAGAGCCATACTTTAACTCCAAGTACTCCATACGTTGTCTGTGCAATGCGATACGAGTAGTCAATGTTTGCTCTTAATGTTTGCAAAGGGACCCTTCCTTCCCTTACCCACTCACTTCGTGCAATTTCTGCACCATTTAACCTTCCAGAAACTTGCACTTTAATGCCTTTCACATTAGCCCTCTGTGCTCTTTGCACAGCTTGTCTTACTGCACGACGAAAAGCAGTTCTTTTTTCTAATTGTTGTGTAATGAAGTCTGCTAATAAACGGGCTTCCGTGTCAGGCTCTGTAATTTCTACTACATCAACTCTAATTTTTTTGTTATCTTTTAAGATATGTTGTATTTCAGAACGAATGTTTTCAATCCCTGTAGCAAATCGACCTAAAACAATACCTGGTCTACCAGTATATATCTTAATTTCAATCTGGTCGACCTTTCTATCGATTTCTACCTTTCCGATACTAGCATTGGATAATTTAGTTTCAATATGGTTTCTAATTTTAAAGTCTTCCTCTAAAAGTTTAGGATAATGACTAGTTTTTGCGAACCATGAAGACCGGTGTTTTTGAGTAATCCCAATCCTAAATCCTAAGGGGTGTGTTTTTTGTCCCATGTTGTATATACTAGAATATTGATAATATTATTAATTATTTTCTATTTGATTTATTACAGATAGTGTAATATGGCAAGTTGGTTTATGAATAGGAAAAGCTCTCCCTTGAGCCCTAGGCTGAAACCTTTTCATAGTCGGACCTTGGTTAACGTAAGCTTGTTTGATTATTAGTTGAGTTTTTTGTAGGCCATGATTGTGTTCTGCATTAGAAGCAGCCGACTCTAATATCTTTTTCACATTAATACAGGCACGATAAGGCATAAATTGCAACATGATAATAGCATCTTGATATGTTTTGCCTCTTATCTGATTTAATACGCGGCTGGCTTTAATTGGCGATAGTCTTAAGTACTTGCCGATTGCGATAATCTCGTTTTTTTGTTTTATCATCTATTCTACCTCCTTGCTTTACGATCACTTTTTACGTGACTTCGAAAAGTCCTACTTGCAACAAACTCGCCTAATTTATGTCCAACCATTTGGTCCGAAATAAAAACAGGAAAATGTTGCTTTCCATTGTACACGGCAATTGTGTGTCCTACCATATCAGGTAAAATCGTTGACGACCGAGACCAAGTTTTAATTGTATGAGTTGATTTCGTTGCGTTCATCTTAATTATTTTGTTAAATAATTTAATATCGATGAAAGGTCCCTTTTTAAGTGATCTAGACATTATTTTTGATGCAATAATTTATTATAGGATATTATTTTCTTCGTCTTAAAATATAGTTGTTACTGTATTTTTTAGGGTTTCTTGTTTTAACACCCAAAGCTGGTTTGCCCCATGGTGTTACAGGATGTGTTTTTCCAATAGGTGAACGTCCTTCTCCACCACCATGCGGATGATCTACAGGATTCATAACAACTCCCCTAACTCTCGGTTTTTTACCCAGCCATCGATTCCTGCCTGCTTTTCCGATAGTAATATTGCTCGAGTCTATATTTCCAATTTGTCCTATAGTTGCATAGCATTCTTTTCTAATAATTCGGACTTCACTAGATGGAAGTTTAAGTGTCACAAAGTTACCATCTCTGGCAACAATTTGAGCGTAAGTCCCTGCAGCTCGGACAATTTGTCCACCTTTTCCAGGTGTAAGTTCTATATTGTGAACAGCAGTCCCTAGGGGAATAGCTTCCAACGGTAAAGCATTCCCTAACTCTATTGGAGCATCTGGCCCAGATATTACTTTAGCTCCAAGATTAAGTGATCTAGGATGTAAGATATAACTTTTCTGGCCATCCCCATAATGTAAAAGTGCAATTCTGGCATTTCTATTAGGATCATATTCAATAGATGCTACAACTGCTTTTACACCGACTTTATTCCTCTTAAAATCAATAATTCTATATTGTTTCTTATGTCCTCCGCCTCTGTGTCTTGATGTAATACGCCCCTGATTATTTCGTCCTTTCTTATGATGTTTGGAAATAATTAGTGATTTTTCAGGAGAACTGCTTGTAATTTCACTAAATGTTGATACAGTACGGTTACGTGTTCCTGGTGTGTATGCACGGTATAGTCTAATCGCCATGATGATGCTTTATATTGTAAAATTCCTATCTAATATTCTATGCACTTAATCTTCAGGGAATAAGTTAATCTTATCTCCAGAAGCAAGTTTAATTATTGCTTTTTTATATTGAGGTTTAGTACCTGCAAACTTACCAACTGTCCGTTTTCTAATTGGCATATTCATTGTATTAACTTTTATAACCTTTACACTAAAAATATATTCAATCGCCTCCTTGATCTCGTCCTTCTTCGCATTTTTTGTTACAGCAAAAGAATACTGATTTTCTTCAAGCATTCTCGTGCTTTTGTCTGTGAGGATAGGTTTTCTTACAAGGTCAAGTAGCTTATTGGACTGATTATTTAACATGATATGTCTCCTGTATATTAAACAAACTTTCTCGTGTAACAACTAAATAACGAGCCTTGAGTAATGAAGCAATATTCAGGTTGCCAGCCCTAACTAGTTCAACATTAGGGAGATTACGACTAGCTAAGTAAAGATAATCATTTTTTTCTTTGACTATCAACAAAACTCTGCTGTTAATTGTAATTCCTAACTGTTTTAATTTGCTTGCTAGTTGCTTAGTACTAGGCTTTGCTAGTACTAATTCTTCTGCAGGAATGGTAATAGTTGTATTCAACTTATTCAAAAGTACAGTCTGAATCGCAACTCTTCTTTCTTTTGTATTTAATTTTTTGGAGTAGTTCCTAGGTTTAGGACCAAAAATTACACCACCACCACGCCATAATGGCGATCTTGTTGATCCAGCTCGCGCCTTACCAGTTCCTTTCTGTTTCCAGGGTTTACGCCCCCCTAACTTCACGTCTTGTTGTAGAATTGGCCGAGCCTTGTCTTTTTCCAGCCATTTGGGTAACCAAACTTCTATGGACAAGATACATACTATTCTTGTCATTTACTTGCAATTTTATATCTTCTGTTTTATTGCTTAATAAATTTGATTCATAAATCGGAAATTTTGCTATTGTCTCTTTTACCATGGATTTGTAATATTACTGATTTTTATAACACTAGATGCAATACTATGCTTGAAGATTTAGAATACTACCAGGTTTACCTGGAATGGATCCTTTAATTAGAATGAAGTGCTTTTCTGTATTAATATCTATGATTTGTAGATTTTTTATCGTGGTTTTGGTTCCGCCTAGTCGACCAGCCATCTTTTTGCCTGGAAAAACTCTTCCAGGGCTAGTACCGGCACCAATAGAACCAGGTTGTCGATGATTTTTAGAGCCGTGTGACATTGGTCCTCGAGTAAAATTATGCCTTTTTTGATACCCAGAAAAACCTTTTCCGATGCTCTTGCCCTGTACATTTACTTTTGCTCCGATTTTTAAGCAATCGACTGTTAAGACTTGACCTATATTAAGATCACTAATTTCTCCAACACGATATTCGTGCAAATACTTAAGAGCTGGAGCATTAGATTTATTAAGATGTCCAAGTCTTGCCTTCGTCATAAGGTGTGGAGCTACCTGAGAATAGCCAATTTGAATAGCATTATAGCCATCAGAGTCAGTGGTTTTTATCTGAGTAACGACACAGGGGCCAACCCTTAAAACGGTAACTGGTATGCAAGTCCCTTGTTTATTGAAGACTTGCGTCATTCCTATTTTAGTTCCTAGAAGACTAATTGACACGTTAAATATTTTTCCTTTGTTATAAAGATTATTACGGACAAACTACTATCTCAATTTATTGAGATCACATTACAGGAATAATATCTTATGTAAAACGATGCAAGTAATCCTAAATTTTTTAAGAATGCATACCAAGAAATTGTATCAGTTGATTCTTTAACTTGCAAGCTACTTGGCTATTTTTACAGAATTTCTTCTTGGTTTAGTTGAATAGTTCGGTAATTACACCTTTTATTATTCTTTAATATATTGCAATATAATTATTATCTATCGGTCAAGATAGAAGATTATGCCCATATAAAAAAAAGGATGTATTATTATGTCAAAAGTAGTTGGAATAGACCTAGGAACAACTAACTCTGTAGTAGCCGTAATGGAAGGAGGCAAGCCAACCGTAATACCAAATGCAGAAGGTTTTAGAACTACTGCATCAGTGGTTGCATACACTAAAACAGGAGACAAGCTAGTTGGCCAAATTGCTAAACGTCAAGCCGTAATTAATCCTCCCAACACTTTCTCATCTGTTAAACGCTTTATTGGACGGAAAAAAGATGAGGTTGTTCAAGAATTATCTCAATCATCATATACATTTAGTAATAAAGGAGATAGTCTTAAAATTGAATGTCCTGCTTTAGGCAAAGATTTTGCACCCGAAGAGATTTCAGCACAGGTTTTAAGAAAACTCGTTGAGGATGCTACTAAATATTTAGGGCAACCAGTAACTCAAGCAGTTATTACTGTACCAGCTTATTTTAATGACTCTCAGAGACAAGCTACCAAGGATGCTGGCAAGATTGCTGGCTTGGATGTTCTACGTATTATTAATGAGCCTACAGCTGCATCTTTGTCATATGGTCTTGACAAGCAAAACAATGAGACTATCCTAGTTTTTGACTTGGGTGGTGGTACTTTTGATGTATCAATTTTGGAAGTTGGAGATGGTGTTTTCGAAGTTTTATCTACATCTGGCGATACTCATTTGGGAGGAGATGACTTTGATAGAAAAATAGTAGATTGGCTAATCAAAGAGTTTAAGCAAGACGAAGGTATTGATTTAAGAGGGGATCGCCAAGCTCTACAACGATTAATGGAAGCTGCTGAAAAAGCAAAAGTAGAACTATCTAATCTTCCACAGACAGATATTAACTTACCGTTTATTACAGCCACTAACACTGGACCAAAACATCTTGAGCGCAATATTTCACGTGCAAAATTTGAAGATTTATGCTCTGATTTAATATCCAGATGTGAAATTCCGGTAAAAAATGCATTGAAGGATGCACAGCTGGATACTAGCAAAATTGATGAAGTTGTGTTGGTCGGCGGATCTACCCGTATACCTGCTGTACAAGAAGCAGTTAAAAAAGTTATCGGTAAAGCCCCTAATCAAAGTGTCAATCCTGATGAAGTTGTTGCAATTGGAGCAGCTATACAAGCAGGTGTCTTAGCAGGCGAAGTAAAAGATATCCTACTTCTAGATGTAACACCTTTATCTTTAGGGGTAGAAACATTAGGAGGAGTCATGACTAAAATTATTCCAAGAAATACGACAATTCCTACCAAGAAGTCAGAAGTTTTTTCTACAGCTGTGGATAATCAACCTAATGTGGAAATTCATGTTTTACAAGGTGAAAGAGAGTTTACTAAAGACAATAAAAGCTTAGGTACTTTTAGACTTGATGGCATAATGCCTGCTCCCAGAGGTGTCCCGCAAATCGAAGTTACATTTGATATTGATGCAAATGGCATTCTAGCTGTAAAAGCATCAGATAAAGGTACGGGCAAAGAACAATCTATTACAATTACTGGTGCTTCAACTCTACCTAAAAATGAAGTTGATAAAATGGTTTCAGATGCTGAACAAAATGCTGATTCAGATAAGGAAAAAAGGGAAAAAATTGATATCAAAAATCAAGCTGACTCACTATGCTACCAGTCTGAACGTCAATTAGTTGATTTAGGGGATAAGATTGCTGGTGAGACTAAAGAGACAATTGAAGCTAAAATTCGGGAGTTACGTTTGGCCATCGAAGAGGATAATTTTGAATCAATCAATCAAGGTCGAGAACAGTTACAAACGTTAATGATGGATGCTGGCAAAAATTCGTATGCTAATACAGAAGATAACCAGTCCAACGTAGAGAATGGTGACGTTATTGATACTGATTTTTCAGAAACAACTTAGAATTATTAATTATAGCGGGTAACGCGATTCGAACGCGCGACATCAACCTTGGCAAGGTTGCGCTCTACCACTGAGCTATACCCGCATTTATATCCTCCAACCTATTCTCTCAAATTAGCCACTATTTTGTCAATATATTTACTCAAATATTTGATATATAAATATTTGAGAATATAATTACTATTGTAAGTTGCACAATCGATGCAGACTCATTCTAAATCATGACTATGCGACAAAAGAATTGACTACTCCAGTAACAATTACTAAGCCAGCCCAGAGTCCTGATCCTGTGTATACAAGATTTTTTGATTTTTCCCATTGGCCTGGAGACGCTAACGTGACAGGTATGCCTACCACCAACACAGTGGATAAAGCGATTAACAAGAATACAAGTAATTGAATAACGATTGACATAAAGCCTCCATAATTTGTAATAGTTTTTTTCTTTGCATATATTGTACAATTTTTTTTAGTTCTTATAACTATTTTGTAACTCTTTCTTTTTATTGTTAATAACAACAACTAGTATTATGTTAGTCTTTATAAGCTTAATATTTTAGTTTACATAAAAATTTAAGAAGAAAATGTAACAAAATAAAAGGTTTATTGTAGATTATTAGCAGTAAAACTTTTGAATATTTTTTGAGGTATAATTAAATGGAACTTACGTTAATGATTGCAAAGCTCCCAGAAGCTTATGCTATGTTTCGTCCACTAGTAGATATTTTGCCAGTTATCCCAGTATTCTTCTTACTACTAGCTTTTGTTTGGCAGGCAGCTATTGGTTTTAGGTAAAATGATGAAAATTATTAAGTACAAGAGAAGTATTTAATAGAACATTTCTAATATTTTGTTTTATTCGCACTATTGTTATATTTTTTTATATGGTAGAACCACTTTTGTCAGGCATTGTTTTAGGCTTAATTCCAGTAACTATTGCTGGCTTGCTAGTTGCAGCTTATATACAATACCGTAGGGGTAATCAGTTTGGTTTATAAACGATAGTATAGTAGTAACTATACGTCAGTTTTAATTTGCTTTGATGTACGTTTAACGTGCAATACTCTATTAATTAGTTTGCTGAGAGTATTGCAGAAGCATTTAGTCTTCAAGCCATTCTACTACCAACTAGATTTTGTAACTCCGGGTAATAAACACTCGTGTGCCATTTCCCTGAGTACATGTCTAGATAAGCCAAAATCTCTGTATACTCCACGACTACGACCAGTCATCCAACAACGGTTTCTCAATCTTGACGGAGCACTATTTCTAGGTAAATTTTGTAGTTTTTCTTGTAGTTCTAATTGTTCTTGGAAAGAATTTGTTTTTTTAATCTGCTTTTTTAAAGCAGTTCTTTTTTCGTCATATTGACTCACTAATTTCATTCTTTTGTCTTCTCTAGCACGCATACTTTTCTTGGCCATGTATTCTACTCCAATAATTATTTACACTAATTATCATAATAGATTTCTTAAGTCATAGCAAGACAAAATAGCTTCTATTTAGACTTTAATAGAAGCTATTGATGACGAATAGATAATCTTAAGACAAGTTAACCAAATTTACCAGATGTCGAAGCTATAACAAATGCTGCATAAGTTAAAATATAACCAACAGAGAAGTGGGCTAAGCCAACTAAACGTGCTTGTACAATTGATAAAGCTACCGGTTTATCCTTCCATCGAATCAAGTTAGCCAAAGGTGTTCTTTCATGTGCCCAAGCAAGAGTTTCAATTAGTTCTTGCCAGTAACCACGCCAAGAGATTAAGAACATAAATCCTGTTGCCCAAACTAAATGCCCAAATAAGAACATCCACGCCCACACAGATAAACTATTCATACCGTATGGGTTATAGCCGTTAATCAAAGGAGAAGAGTTTAACCAAAGATAATCTCTCAACCATCCCATTAGGTATGTAGATGATTCATTGAACTGGCTGACATTTCCTTGCCATATAGTTACATGTTTCCAGTGCCAATAAAATGTTACCCAGCCAATAGTATTTAACATCCAAAATACTGACAAATAGAATGCGTCCCATGCAGAGATGTCGCATGTTCCTCCGCGACCTGGGCCGTCACAAGGAAAGCTGTAACCAAAGTCTTTCTTGTCAGGCATTAGCTTTGATCCTCTAGCATCTAATGCACCTTTTACTAAGATTAAAGTAGTTGTGTGCAGTCCTAGTGCAATGGCATGATGTACCAAAAAGTCTCCAGGACCAATAGTTAAAAATAATGAATTCTTACCACTGTTGATTGCTTCCAACCAACCAGGTAACCATACACCACTCCCAGCCTGTGTTGCAGCACTACTACTAGAAGATAATAAAACATTGAATCCATATAAAGCTTTTCCAGAACTTGCTTGAATCCACTGTGCAAAGACTGGTTCAATCAGAATTTGTTTTTCTGGATTACCAAACGCTATTACTGTATCGTTGTGTATATATAAACCTAAAGTATGGAAGCCTAAGAATAAAGAAACCCAGCTTAGATGCGAAATGATAGCTTCTTTATGCTCTAACATTCTTGCTAGTACATTCCCCTCATTCTGTTGTGGATCATAATCTCTTACAAAGAAGATCGCACCATGGGCAAAAGCACCTACCATTAAGAAGCCAGCAATATACTGGTGATGTGTATATAGTGCAGCTTGCGTAGTAAAATCTTTTGCCATAAATGCATATGGAGGCATTGCATACATATGTTGTGCAACTAAAGAAGTAATAACTCCCAGAGATGCAAGTGCCAATCCCAATTGCATGTGCAATGAATTGGTAATTGTCTCAAACAATCCTTTGTGTCCAGCTCCCAATCTACCACTAGGTGGGCGATGTGCTTCAAGAATATCTTTTAGATTATGTCCTATCCCCCAGTTGGTTTTATACATATGCCCAGCAACAATAAATAATACTGCTATTGCTAGGTGATGATGGGCCATGTCGGTTAGCCATAAAGATTGAGTCTGCGGGTGAAAGCCTCCTAAGAAAGTTAGAATTGCTGTACCAGCACCACTATCTGTACCAAAAAGATGATTTACAGTATCTGGACTATTTGCATAGACACTCCAGTTTCCAGTAAAAAATGGCTGTAAGCCAGCTGGATGTGGTAAGGTAGTCGTAAAATTATCCCACCCTACATGTTGTCCACGTGATTCTGGTATAGCTACATGAACTAAGTGACCTGTCCAAGCTAATGAACTCAAGCCAAATAAACCAGATAAATGATGATTTAAGCGAGATTCATTATTCTTAAACCAAGCTAAGCCTGGCTTAAACTTTGGCTGTAAGTGAAGCCAGCCTGCAAATAGCATAAGAGCAGACAAGACTAATAAGAACAATGCACCACTGTACAAGTCATTATTTGTTCTCATACCAATTGTATACCACCAGTGATATACTCCTGAATATGTAATATCAACAGGATATGATACGCCTCCGCGTGTAAAAGCCTTTAGAGCTGGTTGCCCAAAGTGAGGATCCCAAATTGCATGTGCAATTGGTTTGGTTTTCAGTGGATTAGTAATCCATTGTTCAAAGTTTCCTTGCCATGCTACATGAAAAAGATTACCAGATGTCCATAAAAAGATTATTGCTAAATGTCCGAAATGAGATGCAAAAATCTTTTGATATAAATTTTCTTCAGTCATGCCATCATGAGTTTCAAAATCATGAGCAGTAGCTATTCCATACCAGATTCTTCTGGTGGTAGGATCTTGAGCTAGTGCTTGGCTAAACTTAGGGAATTTTGTTGCCATATTGTTATTTTCCTAATTTCATATTATCCTACGGCAATAATTCTTGCTAAGAAAAATGCCCAAGTGGTACCAATACCACCCAGTAGGTAGTGGGCTACTCCAACAGCACGTCCTTGAGTAATACTTAGTGCTCTTGGTTGAATAGATGGTGCTACTTTAACTTTATTATGAGCCCAAACTATCGACTCTATTAACTCTTGCCAGTAACCTCTTCCGCTAAACAGGAACATTAAACTGAATGCCCATACAAAATGTGCACCAAGGAAAATTAATCCGTAAGCAGATAAAGCAGATCCATAAGATTGAATAACCTGTGAAGCTTGTGCCCAAAGAAAGTCTCTTAACCAACCGTTAATTGTTAGTGCACTCTGTGCAAAATTTCCGCCAGTTATGTGTGAAACAGAACCAGCATCTGAAACACTTCCCCAAACATCAGATTGCATTTTCCAACTAAAATGGAATAGCACAATGGATAATGAATTATACATCCAGAATAGTCCTAAGAATACATGATCCCATCCTGAAACTTGACAAGTACCTCCACGACCTGGACCATCACAAGGGAATCTAAATCCTAAACTTGATTTATCTGGTATCAGTCTAGAGTTTCTAGCAAATAAGAATCCTTTCACAAGTATTAATACTGATACATGGATAGTAAATGCATGTATGTGATGTACCATGAAGTCTGCAGTACCAAGAGAAATTGGCATCATTGCTACTTTATTCCCAACTGCAACTACATCTCCTCCAAATGCATAACTTGCCGTCGTTAACGCATTTGGAGCTGTGTTACCTGGTGCTAGAGTATGTATATTTTGCACCCATTGAGCAAATATCGGCTGCAATTGGATTGCAGTGTCAGAAAACATATCTTGTGATCTGCCTAAAGCTCTCATCGTGTCATTGTGTATGTATAATCCAAATGAATGGAATCCAAGGAAAATGCAAACCCAATTTAAATGAGAAATAATGGCATCTCTATGTCGTATTACACGATCTAGTAGATTATTGTAATTTTGTGCAGGATTATAATCCCTAACCATAAAGATAGATGCATGAGCTCCAGCTCCTACAATACAAAAGCCTCCAATCCACATATGATGTGTGAATAATGAAAGTTGTGTAGGATAATCTGTTGCAATAAATGGATATGGAGGCATTGCATACATATGATGTGCAACAATGATACTTAAAGAGCCTATCATAGCTAAATTAATGGCTAGTTGAGCGTGCCAAGAAGTTGTTAAAATTTCATATAAACCTTTATGTCCTTCACCGGTGAAAGGACCTTTATGAGCTTCTAGAATTTCCTTCATGCTATGTCCTATGCCCCAATTGGTGCGATACATATGCCCAGCTACTAGAAATAACACAGCCAAAGCTAAATGATGATGAGCTGTGTCAGTCAACCATAGTCCGCCTGTTACGGGATTTAATCCGCCCTTAAATGTTAGGAAGTCTGAATAAGCATTCCAATCTAAGGTAAAGAAAGGTAATATTCCTTTGCTAAAACTAGGGTATAACTGAACCATTAGTTCTTTGTTTACAAGGAACTCATGAGGTAAAGGTAATTCTTGAGGTGACACTCCAGAATCTAATAGTTTATTAATAGGCAGTGAAATATGTATTTGATGTCCAGCCCATCCCAAGCAACCTAAACCTAATAAACCAGATAAATGATGATTCATCATTGATTCTACATTTTGAAACCATTCTAGCTTTGGAGCTGATTTATGATAATGGAACCATCCGGCAAAAATCATTAATGCTGACATTACTAGACCACCTATAGCTGTCGCATATAACTGAGATTCTGTAGTAATTCCAGAAGCCCGCCACATTTGAAACCAGCCAGAAGTAACCTGAACACCCTGAAAACCACCACCAACGTCGCCGTTCAAAATTTCTTGTCCAACTATTGGCCAAACTACTTGTGCACTAGGCTTGATAGTTGTTGGATTATTTAGCCAAGCAACATAGTTTGAAAAACGTGCCCCGTGGAAATACATTCCACTAAGCCATAAAAAAATAATCGATAGTTGACCAAAATGTGCACTAAAAATTTTTCTAGATACTTCTTCTAATGAACTAGTATGACTGTCAAAATCGTGAGCATCAGCATGTAAATTCCAAATCCACGTCGTGGTTTTTGGTCCTTTAGCTAATGTTCGTGAAAAATGTCCAGGTTTAGCCCATTTTTCGAAAGATGTACTTACCGGATCTTTATCTACTGCGATTTGAACTTTCTTTGTCTCTTGCTCTTGTGAGCTAAGTGTCATCGAGATTCTCCTCTCTAATGAGACAAGGAATTAAAACGCTCACCATATCATATTCGATTGAGTGAGTTTTCACTATAATATTATAACTATAACTGATTAATCATTATTAATGTGTTAACAATAATTAAAATCTCGGAAATTATAACTTGATCAGTCTTAAAGAATCTTTAGTTTGCAGGCTTAATTTTCATAAGTGCTTGGCCACAATCAATGATTGCTCCATTTTCTACTAAGATCTCAACAACTTGACCACTAACCTCAGCTTCAATTTCATTCATTAATTTCATAGCTTCAACTATACACACAGACTGATTAGTAGTAACATTATCGTGTAGTTCTATGAAGTATGGTTCATTTGGTGCAGGAGATCTATAAAATGTGCCAACCATAGGTGACACAATAGTAAAGTATGTCTCTTGATGTTGCTCTTCGTCAACTTGTGTTGCAGCCATAGTATTGCTAGCTACTACTTCTCGCTTACTCTTTTCTATTGCTGGTTTGATGCTTTGTTTAGGATCTACAAATAGCTGTTGTTGACTTTGCTTTGTTTCTTTACTAATGAGAAGTTCAAATTCAATTTGCTGAATTTTAATTGAGTTCAAATGAGTGCGCTCTGCGCACACTAATAAATTTTCTAAATCTTTAATCTTAAATTTCACTATTTTTTACTTTTGCCATTATAGTATATCATTCATGTTATAGTGTCTAATTATTACTAACTTATATTGCTAGAAAAAACGATGTTAATTGCAGACGATTTAGACCAGCTATTGGACATATTGCCGCATTTTATAAAAAATACTCTTAGAGTGCATCCTAACAGGAAGAATTTAATTGAGATAGTTATGGATTTAGGCAGGCGCCCTGAAGCTCGCTTCCCGTCAGGTCCAGAATATTTATCCCTAAAAAATATCTCTTGGTATGATCTAGATTATTCGATCAAAAGAGTTGGAAGTTTTAGTAGTGATAATCGATCAGGTATAGAACGTACCTTGCATCGTATCAGTTCAATACGTAATCGTCAAGGCAATGTGATCGGTCTAACATGTCGAGTTGGGCGGGCTATTTTCGGGACTATTAGTAGCATTCGAGACTTACTAGAAACAGGCGAATCTATTCTACTTCTCGGTAAACCGGGAGTGGGTAAAACAACTGCAATTAGAGAAATTGCTAGAATATTAGCCGATGAGATGGAAAAACGTGTTGTTATTATTGACACCTCCAATGAAATAGCTGGTGATGGCGATATTCCTCATCCTGCGATAGGTCGTGCTAGAAGAATGCAAGTGACTCGACCTGAACTACAACACCAAGTTATGATAGAAGCTGTAGAAAACCACATGCCAGAAGTTATTATCATTGACGAAATTGGTACTGAGTTTGAATCTTTAGCTGCAAGAACAATTGCAGAAAGAGGAGTACAACTAGTGGGTACGGCCCACGGCAATTACTTAGAAAGCTTAATCAAAAACCCCGTTTTGTCGGACTTAGTTGGGGGTATACAATATGTTACATTAGGAGACGATGAAGCCAAAAGAAGGGGCAGTCAAAAAAGTATAATAGAAAGAAAAGCATCTTCAGCATTTCAAATTGCCATAGAAATTCATGAAAGGAGAAGCTGGGTTATACATGAGGCAGTAGATAAAGCTATTGATGCAATATTACAAGGATATAATGCATCCTTACAACGAAGAGTTATTTTAGATAATAGTAATGTTAGTATTACTTGTCAGGAGATTAGTTCTAGTCACAATGTTACTCGAAGTAAAATCGAGAAAGGGAAATTAAATTCGTTAACTCAATATATTCCTTTCAACAATATATCTATGCCAAAAGATTCAAAAGAGCTGATGATCCCTTCTTTGAATTCTAATATATTGGCAATTTATCCTTACGGTTTAGATTTTCACGAAGTATCTTTAGTTATCCAGAATTTAGCTTTGCCTCTTCTCCTCTGCAAAGAAGTTAGCAAATCAGATGTTATTTTAGCACTCCGTACAAATTTAAAGCAAAATAAGAAACTAAGACAAATAGCTCGCGATCGCAGTATGACAATTTACACAATTCATAGCAACACAGTTCCGCAAATTACACGTGCATTAAAAAAAATAATTGAGATTAAAGCTTCAGCATTAATTCATTGGACTGAAGTTTGTGCTGGTAAAACAGGTAAAGACTTAGAAGCTCTATTTGAAGTAAGATACGCAATTGAAAAAATAGTTATTGTCAACAGACAGTCTGTTGAGCTATTGCCAAGGCTAGCAGACACTAGAAAAATACAACATGAATTAGTATTATTATATAATCTTAAAGCTAGAAGTTTAGGAGAAGAACCTTATAGAAGATTGCATATCTACGCTAGCGAGTAGAATAATTATTAAAAATAATATATCCTGTAACTAGGATGGATACTCTAGATACAGAAAATCAGCTTTTGAATATTAATCAATAAGGAATTACTTATGAACGCAACAACCATTTTTAACAGAGTACAGGGTATTGTAGCTCAACAATTAGGTGTAGAACCTAATCAAGTAACAAAAGAGGCTAATTTTGCAGATGATTTAGGGGCAGATTCCTTAGATACTGTTGAACTAGTAATGGCTATCGAGGAGGAGTTCGAAATACAAATCCCAGATGAAGATGCTGAGAAAATTGCTAATTTAGGCCAAGCTATCGAGTTCATTGAAAAAGCTGTCTCTACTAACTAGTCTATTAATTATTATATTCGGAGAGGGTGGGATTCGAACCCACGGAACCTCATCGGTTCATCTGATTTCAAATCAGACGCAATCAACCAACTCTACCACCTCTCCATCAGATTAATGATACAGGCTTAGAATATCACAAATGAATTATTTTTACAATTATTCTTTGATGCTACTTTTCTTATTGATTCTATTATTTGTGATTAGTAAAAATTTACGAGTTAATGCCAAGCGTTGATAATCTATTATATTAAACACAAAATAAAAGTATCTTGTATCTAATTAATATATAATTCTGAAAACTAGAATACGTTTAAAGACTTCTATACTCTAAATCTGATCTTTTTGATAATTGGCATGCAGTAAAAAGTTACAACACCTTAACTTGCAGTTAAGATTCTTTTAATAGGTCAGAATATCGACAAAAAGAAGCCAATTTTTTTTATACACACACTAAAGAGCTGTAAGAAATGTTAGTCGATTTACGACGAACAATTGAGCTAATCTATAGTTCTAAGTAAGCAACATAAACAAAGTACAATCAGAATCCGGAGATTGTTTTATTCGTACGTACCTTCGCCTGTAAATTTCTTATTTACTGGGTTTGTATTTTTACCAATAGAATGTTTTACATTATTAGTCGCTTCACGACCATCATTAACTTTTTCTGGAACTACCCCATCTTTAGGGTGTAGATATTGTACTTCTCCATTTGGAAAAATACGGTATATTTTAAAGTCACTAATTTTAAAAGAAAGTTTTAGCTGTCTACTTAGTGCTAAACACTGCTCTTTTTTTGCAAGATACAATAGATTCTCACCGCTTCGCATTATAGCGGCTCCACCGGTAGGCATCTCAAAAACTTGTTCTTTTGCACTTGTCCAAGTAATGGCATATTTCTCTTCAACTTCAGCAGATCTCAGCCAACCCCCAGTACTCCCACCAAATGTAGGAGAAGGCATTTTTAGGTTAATTGTACTTGTCATATTGCAAAGTCCTCGATTGTATATATAGTTATAATATACTCTGATTAACCTCCATAGCTAACCTAAAAGACATAAAGCTTCTAATTTACTCGCTTTGTACTCTTGAAGACGCTTGAATAATATTAAGAATAGTAAGAAGGGACTTATTTTTTGTCCCCAGACTGTATAAATATGTATATATATTATACATAATTAATCAATCAAAAATTTTATGAAACTAGCATACTGGATGTACGCAGGTCCTGCACACATCGGAACATTGCGTATTGCAAGCTCTTTTAAAAATGTGCATGCAATTATGCATGCGCCGTTAGGAGATGATTATTTCGTGCGACTTGTTCATGATAACATTTATTAATGGAAGCATTGAAAAGGCATAAAAGGCCTTTTAACTATAAAAAACTACGGGTTAAGGTCCCGTCGCCATAATAGCAGGGCGTTGCTCTTTATCTTAACTGAAAGACCTTTCTATTAAATTGTGTCTTAGACGTATTTAAGCATAAGAAAAGAGTTATCTAACTACGATGTATTGAATTGAAGCTTCATTACTTAGTCTAATTATTAAGTTTGAGATAAAGATATCTCAATAAAATTATTATGTATGTAATGGAATATATATACTAGCTGTAAATAATAAATTTCATGGAGTATAGTTCACTTCTAAGGTTATGCAGTATTGTTTTTTATGGAACAAGGTAAGGCTAATTTTACTACAATAAGTCAGATGATAATATATGTCTGTAAATAGCCAAAGGATTGGTTCTGAAGCCAACGCTTTATGTTTAACCTTTAAAGATATGCTGAAATAACCACTTAAGCTACATTATATATTTTTAATACTAAGATTTTCATGAGTAAAGAAATTAAAATTTATTTCAATACAGTGTTTTGGAGTTCTACCCATCAAGAAAATTTGTATTTATACATTTCCAGTCTTAAATCTAAAATATATAAATCAGCAAGTCAGAATAATTATAGTAAGATGCATAAACTGCAGGATCAATTAATTGCTTCACCATCTGCAAGGATAATAGCGCTTAATCTCATATTAGAAAAATTTGAAACTGATAACAAGCCCGGCTTCATCTATCCGCAAGAAGTTTATCTTTCTGAGGAATTACATAATTTAGAGGTAGATATCAATAAATACTTAGGTAGATCATTTAGTAATAAAAAAAAAGTAGACTTAAAATATGTTAAGAGTAATATAATTAATCTTGTATTAATTGAGGCTATTAAGCCTTATTGTAATGCAATCAAAGATAAGACATCTAATTATCTTGAAATACAAGATTATCAAAAGATTGTTCCTCTAGTAAATAATGTGGTGGCAGAAAGAATGCTAAAAAAGGACTATTTGTGTAGCTTGAATTTAGAGACTTTACTTCATAATATAGACAGAAGATACCTATTTGCAAGAATATCAACTACTATCTTAGCCTCAGAGATGCTAAAGCGTTATCTAAAATCTCAACTATTGGTAAAGTCGATTAAGCATGCCATAACATCTAGTTATGTAAACGATGTGAACCCTAACTTACAACTAGTAGTTCTTATATTTTCATTTTTATGCTATTTAGTATCACTAGAGACATCATACCTGTTACCCTTGCCAATTTTTTATCACAATACTTATAATTTGAGTTTGTTATGTACACAATATAGTATCATTAGCTGTCAAGGTAGCATCATGTTATATGGTAAAAGTAAACAAACACTAAATTTTTTACTACAATCTTTTACAAAGATTACTTCTCAACATGCTTATCTTAAAACTGATAGCTTCTGTAAAATGTCTAAAATATCGCTTGTACAATGTTATTTCCATAATTATTTTCTCGCTAGAGGAAGTAACAATAAATTTTATACTTCTCCTAGTAAAGATTCTCAGAGACTTTTACTTTATCAAGTCAATATAATTTGTACTAAGTTTAAGGGTGATTCATTGCTTCACTTAACAAACAGTCTGAACATTACTTTGAAAAAATGGATGGCATATTTTGGATCAACAAACAAACAAAAAATATTTACACTACTTGATTATCTAATTTATTTAAAGCTTCGATCATTACTATCTAAAAGGAAGTCAAATATTTCAGACTTAAAAGAAAAATATCCTAGTTTCAATTTAAGATTACTATACCTCAGGTTTTATTCTATTCGAGATACTTACTAGTTTAAACTGGCATTACTGTTAATAGCTTGAGAAAAGCCGTATGAGATGAAAGTCTCATGTACGGTTTTGAAGCCAAGTAAAAAATTATACTTAGGGCAACAATGTAATGCGATCAATGCTGGAAAGAGACCGCAATTTTACACCAGTCACAGCGAGTATTGTTGATAGACACGTATTAGCAAGGGGTTCGCAAGAAAAAGTAGTAAACAATATTAGAAGAAAAGACAAAGAAGAAAAGCCTGATTTAGTTGTTTTAACGCCGACTTGTACTTCAAGTATACTACAAGAAGATTTACAAAACTTTGTAGATAGGGCAGCTTTAGAATCAGAAGCAGATATTATACTAGCAGACGTTAATCACTATAGAGTAAATGAATTGGAAGCAAGTGATAGGACTCTAGAGCAAATAGTATCTTTCTATATAAGGAAAGCTATACTTAGCAACAGTGTATCAAAAGAAAAAACAATAAAACCTTCGGTCAACATTATTGGTATATTAAGTCTAGGTTTCCATAATCAACATGATCTAGTTGATTTAAAAAGATTGTTTAGTGATTTAGATATTGAAATTCACCAAATCATACCTGAGAACGCTTCAGTACATGATCTTAAAAATTTGTCTCAAGCATGGTTTAACTTTATCCCTTACAGGGAGACAGGTTTGTTAACTGCTCAATTCTTAAAAGAAGAACTGGATATGCCTTTTGTTGACATAACTCCCATGGGCATTATTAATATTAAAGCTTGTGTTAGACAAATTCAGTCAATTCTAAGTAACTTGGGTTCTAATAGAGATTATGAAAAATATTTAAGTGATCAAACTAAATATATCTCGCAAGCAGCTTGGTTTTCACGCTCTATTGACTGTCAGAATTTAACCGGAAAGACTGCAATTGTATTTGGAGATGCAACTCATGCAGCTTGTATGACGCAAATTTTGTCGGAAGAGATGGGTATAGATGTACTATGGTCAGGTACATATTGTACCAACGACGAAGATTGGTTTAGAAGAAAAGTTGAGCCATTTTGCAGAGAGGTTGTTATCACTGACGACCACAATGTTGTTGGGGATTTAATAGCTAAAACAGAACCTAATGCTATTTTTGGAACACAAATGGAAAGACATATAGGGAAAAGACTAAATATTCCTTGCGGAGTAATCTCTTCTCCAGTTCATATACAAAATTTTCCTTTGAGCTATAAACCTTTTTTAGGATACGAGGGTACCAATCAAATTGCAGATTTAATTTACAACTCATTCACGCTAGGCATGGAAGACCATCTACTAGACCTATTTGGAGGACATGATACGACTGATGTGTTAACTAATACTTTAACTGCAGATAATGATATTGTATGGGATACAAGTGCCTTTGCTGAACTTTCTAAAGTTCCTGGCTTTGTGAGGGGAAAAGTAAAAAGAAATACGGAGAAATATGCTTGTGAAAAAGGTTATACAGAAATTAATCTAGAAATCATGTATGAAGCTAAAGAAAAAGTGAATACTTAATATTATATTAAGTTATCACATTGTTATTTACTGTACATAAACGTTAGTTTATGTACAGTATCTTATTTTACAATTAGACTCGTATCTTGAGATTCAATAGGCTTTATTAAATATAGTCTAATTAAATTGGTTACTAGCCCAAAATAACACGGAGCTTTTTTGAGGAATAACTGAATCGGGTTTGTATTCTCAAGGTTACAGTTAATTAATAGGTTATTTTGTTTGGCACACTCATCTAAACATTTGAAAAAATAAGGATGATCTACGTTCAAAGCAATAGGAAAAACTCTAGAAGCACTTTCGTTAGTCTTGCGTATTACTTGCATGTCATATTGTCTTGAATCTAAGCCAATAGTGTTGTAAAAACTTGATCTTTGAAAATCATTTAAATACATAGTGGCAAATACACTTAACAAGAAAAACCGACACCATAGCTTTGACTTAGTATTATTTAAAAAATGGGGTTGTGACTTTAATAGTGCCGCAAAAAAGTCACCGTGTCGATTCTCATCTTGACACCAATTCTCAAAAAAGCGAAAGATTGGATAGATTCTATGGCTTGGATTTGCCTCAAGATGTCTATAGATAGTTATATATCTCCAGTAGCCAATCTTTTCAGATAGGTACGTTGCATAAAATATAAACTTTGGAGAGAAGAATGTATACTTTCTATTTTTAGTTAAAAAACCAAGGTCAAGAGACAAATTAAAGTCCCCCATTGCTTTATTCAAAAATCCAGCGTGCCTTGCTTCGTCTCTAGACATTAGTAAAAAGCATTCTGCTACAATAGGGCTACTATTCTGCAGTCTTCTAGAAAGTTCTTTATATAATAAAAAACCTGAAAATTCAGCTGTACAGGACCTTTCTAAAAACTCTACAAACAGTGATCTAGTTTGCACGTCTAAAGAATCCCATGATTGATTAAACTCGTTATCACGTATAAAATGTTGCTTATTATAGTCAGCTCGAAACTCTTCTAAGATTGCATCGAATTCATCTCTATTAAGAGATATATCTAATTCTGCCATTTCCTTAAAATCAGTTGTATAAAAACGTGGTGTCAACAATGTCTCTTTGACTGAAGATGTTCCTTGTTTTAAAGTGCTTTGCATTGATAAATAATGTGTAATAATTTTTGACTTTCGTATGTACTGACAGTTATTCAGATATGAATACTAAAATTTGTAAAAACTAAATTTTATATGAGATTCTTAAATGTTGTGATGTTTTTAAACTTTTAACGTATAGATTTAGGGCCTTTGCAGCCTAACATATTCCCTTCAAGATGCCAAATCTATTTTCTTAATTATTTCCTTAGAATTTTATATAATTATTTATCATAATATAGAATTATCATAATTATCATTATATACTAAATATAATTAAATGTATGTGCTTATTATTTTAGCTAAGTAAACGGAGAAATAGAATGGATATTATTAGTTTAGGATGGGGCTCTTTCATGGCTGTATTTACCTTTTCTATTGCTTTAGTCGTATGGGGAAGAAACGGATTCTAGGTTTAGTTAAGTCTCTTAAACAGTTATTATGATTATATTCTTAATTACAAATATACAAAAGGAACAAAATGGGTAGTGAAATAATAAATGCAGCACTACTAAGCTCTACAATGATCTTGTTTGGTTTAGTTCTAGGCTTTGTGTTGCTTAAAGTACAAGGTGAATAAGCCTAGAAGATAACTGATACTTTTAGTGTATGATAGATAGATATTATCAAATTTATCATACCTTTTTTTTAATTTAACTATGAAATTTCTCTGGTATTCAATTAGTCTATTTTTAATTATCTTAGTATTAATTAATAACCCCAAGTCGGAAGGCGTTAAAGGTTTAAATGTTCAAAATAAGCTATTCACTGCTAATCGTAAAACAACTAATACAGTTGAAATCTTAACAGGACTTTCTGTGACTATTTTTTTATGTCTTACTGTTATTTTATCAGCATATTATGAATATTAACGCAATATTTGTAACATATCATCTCTACTAAATCTTAGCATATGTCACCTAAGCCTGATTTTTGTCCTGTCCCTTTTGATCAGCAGCCAATAAATGAGTATGAAGCGCTTAAAAAATCGCCACTTTTTGATTGGTCAACCAAAAAAAATAATCAATTTTTCGGTCAGTTATTGTTGTTATTTACATTATTCTACTGTATAGGTATTGCTATTAACTGGTCTATTCTAGTAACTCACAAACTTTCGGCTTTACTACTAATTAACAGTCTAATTTTTTCAGTATTGATAATAGAAATAATAATGGTCAGATTATACCTCGGTTGGTCATACGTATTTAAGCGTCTTGCAAGTGCTACTATTTTTTATGAAGAATCTGGTTGGTATGATGGCCAGTTATGGATAAAATCAGCTACACTGTTAACGCAGGACCGTTTAATAGGAATTTACCAAGTACAGCCAGTATTGCTACGTGTTAAAAATATATTTTTTATAACATCTGTCATATTATTAAGTACATTGATTATCAGCTCCCAAGTATTATAATTTAATTGGGATAGGCAAGGTACCGATATCTTACTAAAGTTAGACTGGTACTTGCGTTTAGGATAGAAATCAATTAATATACAGTTACATTGTTTAATCAGCGCGGGGTAGAGCAGTCTGGTAGCTCGTCGGGCTCATAACCCGAAGGCCAATGGTTCAAATCCATTTCCCGCTATACATTGTATTACTAAATAAAGATTTTAGGTTAAAATCAGATAGTAATAGTAAACTTTATCATTTTTGTAACATTATACATACAGTCATATTTCAGCTTGCCACACATTATGTTACTATAAACCATGATGACATGTACTTTAAGGAAAGAGTGTCATATCTTAAATTAACTATAGATTATATGAGTAAGTTGTTATGACATCAGAAATTGAGTATTTAAGAGTTGGAATGAAGGCACCTGATTTCGACGCTACTGCTGTTTATGACCAAGAATTTTTTCCAGTTAAGCTGAGTGATTATCGTGGTAAATATGTTGTACTATTCTTTTACCCGCTAGATTTTACCTTCGTCTGTCCAACTGAAATTACAGCCTTTAGCGATCAGTATGATCGTTTCAAAAAGTTGAACACAGAAGTTCTAGGGGTCTCCGTTGATAGTGAATATGCACATTTAGCTTGGTTACAAGCGGATCGTGAAGTGGGTGGGCTCGGGAATTTAGACTATCCCTTAATATCAGATCTGAAAAAAGACATTAGTAAGGCTTATAATGTTTTAAGTGATGACGGCGTAGCATTGCGAGGCTTATTTATCATTGATAAAGAAGGTATTCTTCAGCATTTATTGGTAAATAATCTAGCTTTTGGTCGCAGTGTAGAGGAAACGTTAAGGACCTTGCAAGCTATACAGTATGTTCAATCTCATCCGGATGAAGTATGTCCAGCAAATTGGCAACCAGGCGATCGTACTATGGCACCAGATCCAAGTAAATCTAAAGAATATTTTAGTGCAATATAAAATTGCAAACTTTTGTTATGAAATTCATTGGTTTCTAACTTTTAAAAAGTGAGTTTATTGAAAAGCTAAATTCTAAAATTCTTATCATCAATCGTTTACAATTATGAGGAAAACGCAATGACAATTAATTTAGCAGACAAGCTACGTCAAGGTACTACGAAGTCACATAGTATGGCAGAAAATGTAAGTTTTGTGAAATCTTTCTTAGGTGGAGTTGTTGATAAAAAGTCTTATCGAAAATTAGTAGCGAACTTATATTTTGTTTACGTTGCCATGGAAGAAGAAATGCTACATAATAAAAACAACGGAGCTGTCCAACCCATTTATTTCCCGCAACTTAACCGCAAATTAAGTTTAGAAGAAGATCTAATATATTACTATGGCAAGAATTGGGAAGAACAAATTGAAGCATCTGATGCTACACAAGTATATGTAAGACGGATACGCGATATTAGTTCAAGTCAGCCAGAGTTACTTGTAGCACACGCTTATACAAGATATATGGGAGATTTATCTGGTGGACAGATATTAAAAAAAATAGCTCAGAATGCAATGAATTTATCAACCAATGAAGGTACGGCATTTTATGATTTCGAGGAGCTCGAAGATGAAAATAGTTTTAAACAAATTTACCGTAATCAATTAAACTGTATCTCATTATCAGAAGAGCAAGTTGCAGATATTATTGCTGAAGCAAATATCGCATTTACATTAAATATGAAAATGTTTCAAGAACTGAATTCTAATTTCATCAAAATCATGATTATGTTACTATTAAATGCAGTTCGGAATTTACAAATCAGCAAATAAGTTTTTGGATTATAGAACTGGTATGGTAATCCTTAAAGCTGTATCTCGATAATGACCTCTTTTAGTTGTAAATAGCCAGATCAATCTAAGTATTACTTAAATTGGTTAGTAGTATAAGATACTATATGAGATAAATAGCTATTTGAAATTATACTTATGTGCTGAAACGTATTACCTCATTTATTAAAATTACCCATAGAATACTCAATGCCCAAACTTAAAACATCTTCTTCAATATCGAAAAGATTTAAGATTACGAGAAAAAAGAAAATGGTACGACACAAAGCACACCGAAGCCATTTGTTGGAAAAAAAGTCACCTAAAAGAAAACATAACCTTTCAAAAACAGTTACAGTGAATAGTTGTGACAAAAAAAGACTAATGCTTAAAATAAATAATTAAATTTCAATAACATATAATTTTCATATGACCCGAGTAAAACGAGGAAATGTTGCAAGAAAAAGAAGAAAAAAGATACTAAATCTAGCACAAGGATTTAGGGGTGCGCACTCTGGACTATTTAGAACGAGTAATCAACAGGTTTTAAAAGCTTTAAAGTATTCATATGTTGGTCGTAAAAACCGGAAACGAGAATTTCGACGTTTGTGGATCTGTCGTATTAACGCTGCAACAAGATTGTATGATATTAAATATAGCAGATTTATGCATTTATTGAAGGAATCTAATATCGGATTAAATCGAAAAATGCTAGCTCAACTAGCAATAATTGATCCGAGAAGCTTTGAAGCTTTAATCCAAAAAGTTTCTAAATAGGTATTAGTTTATGGAAAGATTAATAACTTTGTGTACAATAATACTTTAGGATAAAAGTGGCACTCCGTTATATTAATTAATCCTATCCAATACGTATGAGCTAACTTTTACTAAATTACAGTAGTCCTCGTATTCTATATCTTTAGAAGAACTGAAGATATTAATAGCTGCTTGAATATGTTCTGCGGCTAAATCCTTAGCCTTATTAATCCCTTGTGTTTTACTTATTAGATTAATTGCTTGTCCTACATCAGACTCTCCTTCAAATTCATTATCTATAAGATTTTGTAATTCGGGAGATTCAGTTAATGCAAACAGAATAGGAGCTGTGAGATTACCATTTTTTAGATCAGACCCACTAGGTTTGCCCAGTTCGTCTGGCTTGCCTATTATATCCAATATATCGTCAACAATCTGGAAGGCCAAACCTAAGTGTTTACCATACAGATAACACTTATCTTGTTCCCTAGCACTAACCTCACTTAAAATAGCTGACCCTTTACAGCTAGCTGCAATTAATGATGCAGTTTTATAAAAAGACTTTTCGATATATTCATTGACCATAATCCTAGTATCAAAACTTACAAGTCCTTGTCTAACTTCTCCTTCAGCAAAATCAGTGATCACCTTCGATATGGTTTTCACTACAGCTAAGTTATCCAAGTTAGCTAAATACCAAGATGACTGTGCAAATAAGAAATCGCCTGCTAATACTGCGATTTTAGTACTAAACATATTGTGTACAGTAGAAACACCTCTACGAGTTGTACATTCATCAATTATGTCATCATGTACAAGACTTGCTGTATGTATGATTTCTGTAATTTCTGCTAGTCGCTCATGTGAGTAAAAAACTTTACCATTCTCTTTGCCCAACATAGCTTTTGCAATCAAAATTACAATAGCGGGTCGAATTCTCTTTCCACCAGCTGTAAATAAATGTTCGGAAGCAGCATGCAAAACTGGGTGTCGAGCACCTACCATGGATTCTAAATTGTGGTTTAAAGTTAGCAAATCTTTATCAATCGTAGAGAAAATATTTTCAGATGTCATCTTATTTTATGATTGCTTCAAAAGCAGTAGAGTAGATATAATATGTTTTGCATATGTTATATTCATATGCACGTTAGTTGAGACTTAGATATTATAACATATTTTTCTTCATCTTATCTAATATTATAGTACTTGAAATATATGCTGCAAGACAATGATTTTATACGGTATTTTGCAAAGAAGAATAGAGTCTAATAATTAATTATATTTATGCTATTATAACTCCTAGTTGAACTTATATTATACCTCATAAAGATGCCAGATCTTTTGTAATAACTCAAAGGAAATATTCTCAACAGCATATTATTCTAACAAAATACAATTCTGCAATTATTCAGATAACGGAGGTAATTACATTGCATATGAAAGAAAAAGTGGTTTTGCCAGTTATTCACAGCCAAAATTACGAAATTAATAAAGAAGAAGCTCTGTTAATATATCAAGATATGATGCTTGGCCGTAGTTTCGAAGACATGTGTGCACAAATGTACTATAGGGGAAAGATGTTCGGTTTTGTTCATCTATATAATGGTCAAGAAGCGGTATCGACAGGAGTAATTAAAGCTTTACAAGAACAAGACTATGCTTGTAGTACTTACCGAGATCACGTACATGCATTGAGCAAAGGTGTTCCTCCAAAAGAAGTAATGGCTGAACTTTTCGGAAAAGAGACCGGTTGCAGTAAAGGACGTGGCGGTTCAATGCATATTTTTTCTGCAAAACATAACTTCCTCGGTGGTTTTGCTTTTATTGGAGAGGGAATTCCAGTAGCCACGGGAGCCGCATTCCAAAGTATCTATAGTAAACAAGTGCTACAAAGCAAAGAAGATATTCAAGTAACAGCCTGTTTTTTTGGAGATGGCACTACAAATAATGGCCAATTTTTTGAATGTCTAAATATGGCCGTTCTTTGGAAACTTCCGATTATATTTGTTGTTGAAAATAACCAATGGGCAATTGGTATGGCTCATCACCGTTCAGCATCAACTCCAGAAATTTATAAAAAAGCGGAGGTTTTTGGGTTACCAGGAATAGAGGTAGATGGAATGGACGTTTTAGCTGTAAGAGAAGTAAGTCTTGATGCTATAAAGAGAGCTAGACTAGGAGAAGGTCCAACGCTGATCGAAGCACTAACATACCGCTTTAGAGGACATTCATTGGCTGACCCTGATGAATTAAGATCCCGTGACGAAAAGGCAGCTTGGGTAGCTAGAGATCCAATTATTAGACTGAAGAATTATATGCTGGTTAATAATTTGGCAAACCCGGAGGAATTAAAAGATATAGAAGATATTGTTCATAAACAGATAGAAGATTCAGTTGACTTTGCTTTATCTAGCCCAGAACCTGATATTAAGGATTTAAGAAAGTATCTATTTGCTGATGATAAGATTTAATGATTTAAAATAAACTGACTTAACTATAACGAGATGAAGAAAACATTGATGTTTGATGCCTTACGTGAGGCTACCGATGAAGAAATGGAGAAAGACAACCGTGTTCTAGTTATTGGAGAAGATGTAGGACATTATGGTGGATCTTATAAAGTAACAAAAGGACTACATGCGAAATATGGGGATTTAAGAGTTCTAGATACTCCAATTGCTGAGAATAGTTTTACTGGTATGGCTATTGGCGCAGCAATGACTGGTCTAAGACCTATAGTAGAAGGAATGAATATGAGTTTCTTGTTGCTAGCATTTAATCAGATATCGAATAATGCTGGCATGCTAAGATATACGTCTGGTGGGAATTTTAAAATTCCTATTGTAATAAGAGGGCCAGGAGGTGTTGGACGACAGCTAGGAGCTGAACATTCACAAAGGCTTGAAACCTACTTTCAAGCCATTCCAGGTTTGAAAATCGTTGCTTGCTCTACTCCATACAATGCCAAAGGCTTACTTAAAGCAGCTATTCGAGACGATAATCCTGTTATTTTTTTTGAACATGTATTATTGTATAACTTACAAGAGGATATCCCTTTAGAAGAATATGTGTTGCCACTAGATAAAGCTGAAGTTGTGAGGACAGGCTTAGACCTTACTATAATTACCTATTCTCGGATGCGACATCATGTAATGCAGGCTGTAGATATCCTAGTACAAGAAGGATATAATCCGGAGGTAATTGATTTGATATCATTAAAGCCTTTAGATATTAAGACAATTGCAGAATCAATTAAAAAAACTCATTTGGTCATTATTGTGGAAGAATGTATGAAAACAGCCGGTATTGCAGCTGAGTTAATTGCACAAATTAATGAGCAGGTATTTGATGAATTAGACGCGCCTGTTGTGAGACTTTCTTCTCAAGATATACCTACCCCGTATAATGGGAAATTGGAGCAAGCAACTGTAATCCATCCTCAACAGATCATAGAAGCTGTAAAAAGATTAGTTAAACTTAAAGCTTGATAGAAGAATCACTTTTTAAGGGCTTTATATATTATAGCCCTTTGTATCTTCATCTTAAAAGCCGTATCTAATTAGAAGTTAATTTCAGCAGCTTGGACTTTCTCCCACTGTTTTTTCTTCAAAACAAAGAAGATCTGTGCAATTGTTACTGCAACAAGAAAAGCAATCATACCCCTAACTCTAGCTGGACTCTGCAATACGATTTCAGTCTCATTCTGGCCGAACCCACCTACGTTAGGGTCTTGAGTTAGTGCTTGATCCACAGAAACATTATCACCTGTCTTAACCAGTAGATTTAGACCTTTTGGCACAGATTCTGTAATACTGTCTTGATTATTTTTTAGAATATTAACTGTATATCCGCCTTTTTCAAGTGCTTGGATATCAGTAATTTTTCCAGCAGTGGAAGAAACTACTTGATTATTGTTAGTCTTTTCTCCGGTTGGATAGATCTGTCCTCTACCTCTATTTCCCCCAACAAAAACAGGATATTTTAAGAAGTATGAATTTTTATCTTTAGATGGATCTGGTGATAGAATTGGAAAAACTATTTCCTTATTTTTATCACCTGGAATCGGACCCACAACTAAGATATTGTCTTTATCGGTACTGTAAGGTTGTATATAAACTCCCTTGGTCTTAGCTTTAATCTCTTCCGACAACATATTGCTAGGTGCTAACTTAAAGCCTTTAGGCAAGATAACTACTGCCCCAACGTTTAGTGATCCCTTCGTCCCTCCGCCCAAGACTTGCTGAGATTGTGTATCATAAGGAATTTTCACTACTGCTTCAAAAACTGTGTTAGGCAATACGGCTTTAGGTGCTTCTATTTCGACAGGTTTCTGAGCTAAATGGCAGTTAGCACAAACAATACGCCCGGTTGCCTCTCGAGGATTATTGTAAGCTTGTTGTGCATAGATAGGAAAGGCATGTGATGGCAATGAATAAATACCACTTATACAAAATATTCCTAAGATTATAAGTAGAGAAGATTTTAATTGATTGCTGAATCTAATGAAATTATTGAATGGCATATTTAATACGATTAAATTAAAAAAAAGAATTATTCTGTTAACGATTTATGATATTAATAAATTATAACTATTATAGTGCTAAGATATTCATTAATGGTGAATAATACAGATTAAGTCTATTCACTTCCAATATTATTGTTCTACATTTATTGCATTTACTTATTATATTATAGAATAAATAAAATAAGTATTTATTTTTTTAATACAATAAGAATCATAACTCCTGTAAAGTATAAAGTTAAAATAGCAGATGACAGAATCAGTTGAGTAAACGGATCGGTGGATGGTGTTAATATTGCTCCTATTATTGTTGATAATACAACAATATACTTCCAAGCTGAAAGCATTTGCGTAGATGTAATGATATTCAACAGTCCCAAAAATATTTGGAGAATAGGAATTTGAAAGGCAAGTCCTGTGCTCAAAAGCAATAATAATATAAAGTCGAAGTATTGTTCAAATGACCAGATTGGTTCTATAATTTCCGAACCATATTTAATAAAGAATGCTAAAGCAGCAGGTGCTAAAACATAGTAACCAAAAGCAATACCCACAAAGAATAGAACTATTGAACCAATAAGAGATGGTATCACAAAACTGGCTTCGTCTTTGGTTAAGCCGGGCAGTATAAATTTAATAACTTGGTAGATAGCAAAAGGACAGCTTAATAGTATTCCAGCATATATAGCAATTTTCATTGAAACAAAGAAATATTCACCTGGCGCAAGCTGCAAAAATTTTACTCCAGTAGCTGGTTCTTGCAAGAAGAGAGTAAGCTCCTTTAAGGTAGTAAACGAGAATAAAGTGGCCGTAACAAAAACTACTATAACGGTTAATAAACGGTATCTTAGCTCTCCTAAATGTTCAGCTACTGACATTTCATTATCATTGCTATTTGTATTCTCTCCATTAGCAGACGATTTTATAGACATTGTAGTTGTGTATATGTGTGTTTAATTTTAATTATAGAGAAGATCAATACAGTTTGAATATAATGAGTAGCAAGTATCTGTGTCTTTTCAATTGTATACTTAAAAATCCTTTTGAGCACATTAAGTATTACAAAAGATATCTTTATTCAAAGTAGTTTTATTTCTAATTATAATATGTTATGTGAGAGATAATTTACTTTAAGTACAGTAATGTATTCTTAAACTATTTATGTTTAAGGAATTGTTTCTGTAAATATAATGCATTGTTAAGTCAAGGAGATTTAAACTATGAGTGTTAAGGCAAGTGGTGGAAGCCCGGTAGCTAAACCACAGCTTTACCGGACTGCATCAATCTCAGCGATTATACAAGCAGAGCAACAAGACAGATTTTTACAGCTGGGAGAATTAAATCAGCTAATAACTTTTTTAAATTCAGGGAATAAAAGACTTGCTGTGGCTGACATGTTAACCCAAAACGCAAACTTACTAGTTGCTAAGGCAGCTGATAAGATCTTTACGGGGGGGTCAGCAATATCCTATCTTGAGCGGCCTCAAGCCTCTTTTCTATCAGAGGATCCTAGTTCTAGGAATGTAGGAGTAAAACCGACTATCAGCCAGAAAATGCAAAAATCTAAACTTCCGGCTGTGGTTGCCAATTTAGATGAAGCAACTCCAGCAGGATTTAAGCCAATTAATGTTGTCCGTTACGGAACAACTAGGATGAAGAAATCGTTGAGGGATTTAGACTGGTTTTTAAGGTATTTAACCTATGCTATCGTTGCAGGTGATCCTAACATCTTATCTGTTAATATAAGAGGATTAAGGGAATTAATAGATAATGCATGTTCAAGTGCAGCAGCTAGTGTTGCCCTAAGAGAAATGAGAAAAGTAGCCGTAACACTATTCAAGAATGATCAAGAGGCAACTGATCTAGTTCTCGAGTACTTTAATATAGTAATCAGTGAATTTGATGCGGCTGGTTTAACAGATATTACACGAAAGCGACAATTTGGGACTGAACAGGGATTAAGACTCCCACAAATTTATGCACAAGCCGGTACTTCCCGACAAAAATTTGCAATGAAGTCAAATTTATCTGTAGATGAAAAAAATAGCATTGTTAGAGCATGTTATAGACAAGTGTTTGAGAGAGATATTCAAAAAGGATATAGTCTATCATTCTCTGACATAGAATCACAGGTGAAAAATGGGCAATTATCAATTAAAGAGTTTATTCGTTCTCTTGGAAAGTCAGAGACATATAGGAAACAATTCTTAGAACCTTTCGTAAATAGCAGGGCTCTAGAATTAGCGTTTCGGCACTTTCTAGGAAGGGGACCAAGTTCTTTAAGTGAGTTTCAAACATTTTTTGCTGTACTTTCAAGTAGGGGTCTTCCTGGTCTTGTCGATAGTTTAATTAACTCAAGTGAGTATGCTGATTACTTTGGTGAAGAAACGGTTCCATATTTACGTAGTTTAGGTGAAGAACCTCAAGAATGTCGCAATTGGGGACCACAAATTAATCTATTTAATTATAGTGCACCTTTTCGTAAAGTTCCCCAGTTTTTAACTCTCTTCAGTAACTATAACCAAGCACTTCCTGATCAACATCCTTACGGTCAAGGGAATGATCCTCTACTTATCCAATTTGGTGCCATTTTTACCAAGGACACAGTTAATCCTAAAAGTCGACCGGCTTTCTTTGGTAAAGACACGCGCAGACTTTTAATACGCAGAGGGCCTGGCATTTACAACCAGATTAGTTCACCTAAATTAAGATCTAAAAACGCAGGTTCACTTGGACCTGTTATATTTAAATTAGGCTCTCAAAGAAATGACTCGTCTGATCAAATGACTATGTCAAATCAGTCGGTGATAAATGCAGTTTATCTAAGGGTATTTGGCCGTCAGGTTTATCAAGAAGAATTACTAAACTTTAAACTTGTTGAGAGTAAAGTAAAAGATGGAAATCTCTCAGTAAAAGAGTTTGTAAGATATCTCTCAAAATCAGCAGCGTTTAGGTCTCTATATTGGGAACCTTTATATGTTTGTAAGGCTATAGAATATATTCATAACAGATTACTCGGAAGACCAACTTATGGTAGACAAGAAATTAACCAATATTTTGATATTGCTTACAAGCAAAGTTATTATAAAGTGATAGATGCTATCATTGATAGTGCAGAGTATGCAGAAGCATTCGGTGATAATACTGTTCCTTACGAAAGATATTTAACTTCTAGTGCTATTTCAATGCGTTCTATCCGCCAGAATCCAACCTATGCTTCGTCAAGTACTACAATTGACCGTTTTATACAGCTAGGTAAAGTTAAGGATTCTGTAAGTTCTAGTAATTTAGATCGTAAAATTAAACAAGGTGTAACTACACTGAGGGACCAAACTGTTGTTTTTGAATTAACAAGTCAAGAGACTGGTAATACGCATAGTCTAGAAATTTTGTTGAGGGCTGCTTACAGACAAATTTTTGAGAGAGACATTAATCCTTTTAGTTTGGGCTATGAGTTAACAGAGTTAGAACGTGCATTTACAAAGGGTGAGTTGAGTGTTAAACAACTAGTAGGTAAACTCGGCGAATCATCTTTATATCTAAAAGAATTCTATCAACAGTACCCAAATACCAAGGTTATTGAACTAGGAACAAAACATTTCTTAGGTAGAGCTCCTAATAATCAGGCAGAAATCAGGTATTATAATCAAATACTAGCATCACAAGGACTAAAAGCTTTTATTCACAGCTTAGTAAATAGTAATGAGTATGCTACGATATTTAGTGACAATATAGTACCATACCGTCGTTTTCCTACGTTGCCTGCGGCAAATTTTCCAAATACAGAGCGTCTTTATAATAACTTTACAAAACAAGATCCAGGTATTGTTATTCCTAGTTTTCAAGCTGCTGTAGGGAATCAATAATGTCTCTGTCTCCACTATGAACTTTCTTGCTTTGGTACTTCGCTATACATATGTGTTATTGAGCGTTATAAGCATCACAAATTATTCCTTGTAATAAATTTTATAATTTAGGGATAATTTGTAATATATTATTAATAGGTCTACTAAAGATTTAGATTACCATTATCTTTAGCCTTTATAAATGTGCGTCAGCCTAAAAGGAGTTTAATCTATGAGTATTGTTACTAAGTCAATTGTAAATGCAGATGCAGAAGCTAGATATTTGAGTCCCGGAGAGCTAGACAGAATAAAGAGCTTCGTACTATCTGGCCAAAGAAGACTAAGAATAGCACAAATTCTTACAGAGAACCGTGAGCGTATCGTAAAACAAGGGGGACAACAATTGTTCCAAAAACGTCCTGACGTAGTATCGCCTGGTGGGAATGCTTACGGAGAGGAAATGACCGCAACTTGTTTGCGTGATCTAGACTACTATCTAAGGCTTGTTAGTTATGGTATTGTAGCTGGTGATGTTACACCTATAGAAGAAATTGGCTTGGTTGGTGTTAAAGAAATGTATAACTCTTTAGGTACTCCAATTTCTGGAGTCGCTGAAGGTGTACGCTCTATGAAAAATGTTGCTTGCTCATTGTTATCAGGTGAAGATTCAGCTGAAGCAGGATTCTACTTTGATTACACTTTGGGAGCAATGCAGTAATTAAGACGTTCTAATGTTTTTGATATTTTGATCTATACAATTTAATTTATTCTTAAGGACAATATAATAATATGCAAGATGCAATTACTTCTGTAATTAATGCAGCTGATGTACAAGGCAAGTATCTAGATGACAGTTCAGTAGAAAAATTAAGAGGATATTTTCAAACAGGGGAATTAAGAGTAAGAGCTGCCGCTACTATTGCAGCAAATGCAGCTACTATTATTAAAGAATCAGTAGCTAAGTCATTATTATACTCTGATATTACTCGTCCTGGTGGCAACATGTACACAACTCGTCGATATGCAGCATGTATTAGAGACTTAGATTATTACCTGAGATATGCAACATATGGTATGCTTGCAGGTGACCCTTCAATCTTAGATGAAAGAGTTCTAAATGGTCTAAAAGAAACATATAATTCTTTAGGTGTACCAATTGGTGCTACAATACAAGCTATTCAAGCAATGAAAGAAGTGACAATAGGATTAGTAGGACCTGATGCAGGGAAAGAAATGGGTTTATACTTCGACTATATTTGTTCTGGTTTGAGCTAATAAGATACACAATATTTTCTTTGTAACAAAAAAAGATAATAGTACATGTGTAAAACATACACTATTATCTTTTCAAATTAATTAATTGCCAACACTAGCAAGAGCTTGTAATCTAGCTCTTGCTTTTCTAATGTTTTGTGTTGCTTCTATTTTGTCTTTATTACTACTAGCTTCTTCAAATAAAGCAGAAGCTTTATCCAAGTTCTGTTGAGCTGCTTCTGCATCAATCTCAGATATCTCCTCGGCTCCATTGACTAAAATAGTAATTATATCGTTTTCTACCTCAGCAAATCCACCTAGCAATACAATAGGAATCCACTCTTTATCAATTCTTACTCTCATTACTCCTATATCTAAAGCAGTTAATAATGGAATGTGTCCAGTTAAGACTCCGAGCTGACCTGTACTACTGGGGAGTATAATCTCTTTTGCTGTTGCGTCCCAGACAGTTCTGTCTGGTGCAATCACTCGTATTGTTAATGTCATAATAATCTAACCTTTTAATGTTTCGGCTTTAGAGATAGCTTCATCAATGCCTCCTACTAAATAAAAAGCTTGTTCTGGTAAGTCATCAAGCTCACCCTTGAAGATCATCTGAAATCCTTTTATTGCATTTTCCAAGGATACGTATTTTCCAGGTGAACCTGTAAACACTTCAGCAACAAAGAACGGCTGAGAAAGGAATCTCTCAATTTTTCTTGCTCTAGACACAGTTAATCTATCTTCCTCAGATAGTTCATCTAATCCTAGGATAGCAATAATATCCTGTAATTCTTTGTATCGTTGTAGGGTAGATTTGATTTGTTGTGCTGTTGCATAATGTTCTTCTCCAACAATACCTGGTTGTAGCATTGTCGAGGTAGAATCTAAAGGATCTACTGCAGGATAGATACCTTTAGCCGCTAAACCTCGAGATAAAACAGTTGTAGCATCTAAATGAGCAAAAGTTGTAGCTGGTGCAGGATCTGTTAAATCGTCGGCTGGCACGTATACGGCTTGAATCGAAGTAATAGAGCCTTGCTTTGTAGAAGTTATTCTTTCTTGTAGTGCTCCCATTTCAGTTGCCAATGTTGGCTGATAACCTACTGCAGATGGCATTCTACCTAATAATGCCGATACTTCTGATCCAGCCTGTACGAATCTAAAAATATTATCGATGAATAATAAAACATCTTGCTGATTAATATCTCTAAAATACTCTGCCATTGTTAACGCAGTTAACCCCACTCTCATTCTTGCTCCCGGTGGTTCATTCATTTGACCATAAACCAAAGCAACTTTTGAGTTTGTTAAGTTTTCTTTATCAATAACTTTGGACTCTTTCATTTCTTCATACAGATCGTTCCCTTCTCGAGTTCTTTCACCTACTCCGCCAAAAACAGAAACCCCTCCGTGTGCTTTAGCAATATTATTAATTAATTCCATAATTAATACAGTTTTCCCAACTCCAGCCCCACCAAATAAACCAATCTTACCACCCCTTCTGTAAGGAGCTAATAAATCAACAACTTTAATACCAGTTTCGAAAATAGATGGTTTGGTTTCCAGTTGAGTGAATTCTGGAGCTGATCTATGGATAGGAAGACTAGTATCTGTAACTACAGCGCCCAAGTTATCAACCGGTTCACCAAGAACATTAAATATTCTCCCCAGAGTTGGCAATCCAACTGGAACTGTAATCGGAAAACCTGTATCTATAACTTCAAGACCTCGTTTCAGTCCTTCGGTTGAGCTCATAGAAACTGCACGAACTCTATTATCTCCTAAAAGCTGCTGTACTTCACATGTTATAACCCCTTCAGGTCCTTGTACAGTCAGTGCATTAAAAATTTTGGGTAGTTTACCATTAGCAAATTCAATATCCAGTACAGGGCCGATAATTTGTGTGACCGAGCCATTATTTGTTTTTGCAATCATTGATTATTTATGTAGTAATTTAGACAATAGATTAAATTTCATGAGCAATGAATGTAAAAAGACAACTCAGATCTAGCTAAAAGTGTAATAACATTCTGTTACCATACAATATTGTAAACCAAAAAATTGATTTTTGCATATAAATCAAACTTTTTAGAAGCTATTATCAGCAGTTTGACGGCCAGTTGTCTTTAGCCAGTTTTGGGCTTCTATGTAGTTATTTGGTGCCAAGTAGATAGCCTGTTGCCAATAGCTAGCAGCTTTATCAAACATACTTTTTGAGATATCTTTTTTATTTTTTTCAGAAGCTTTCACTCCTTGATAATGGTAGATTACAGCTATATTATTAAGTGCTTGAGGCAACTTTGTATTTAATTCTAGCGCTTTATGGTAATATTCTAGTGCTTTGATATGTTCTCCATTACTGGAGTAAATTAAGCCAATATTATAAAGTATGTAACTGCGATCATACGGATCTTCCTCTAGGCCAAGAGCCTCATAGTAGTTTTCTAAAGCTTCCGCATACTCACCTTCTGATTGCGCTGACATTCCGTCTCGATAGTAACAAAAAGCTTCCTTTTCTTCCTTGCTTGTTGGAAGCACTTTCAGGACAATATCCGCTAAAACCGTAAATGTCTTATCAATAAAATTATCATTTTTTTGGGAACGTGACATAATTATATCTCCATATTTAAGTTGTATTTATAGATAAATAGAATTTAACCCAGTTGCCTTTACTTTATTTATATCATATTTTTAAGATTATGTAATAAAGTTATCTATTGCATTAGAAACCATATCGTTATCACTATTGTTAAATTACAAGAAAAATCCATGATCCCCTACAGAAAACATAGATGCGAAGAATTAAGTAATCTTTTTCAGTTTACATTAGAACTGGCTAGTACACATCCAAATAATATAGATAAAAGTTGGCTACAATTACAACATCCTAAAATTGTTTATATGGATAAGGCCAAGGTGAGTAGCTCTATTAGTACACTAAGCTCGCCCAATGATATTACAGATGTTGGAACTGAAGAATTAGGTTTGATTCTTAATCGCACTGACAAAAAAAACAAAAATTATAGCAAACTGACAGATACTTTAGAGTATAAGAAAAATAAAATTAAGTTAAAGAAGAAAGTTAGAGCTAAGATTCATATTAATGATGATGATGAAAGCATGGGTGGTGATTCAGATCAATCTAATCAATCAAAAGTAAATCAAAGTTTAGCTTTATCTTTAATGCGTCCTGTTAATCAGCTGAAAAAAATAAGTAATCCAGGTCGAATTAGTTATAAAAAGAATAGTCTAGTTACTAAACATAGCAAAAAGAAAGAGACTATACCATCATTAAGTTCATCTAAAACGACACAAGTTATTTTGACCGATCCCATATCAATTGAAAATTTATCCATCACACTCAGTATTCCACCGGCTGAAATAATTAAATTTTTATTTATGAAAGGTATTTCAGTAACTGTTAATCAAGTAGTAGATATTAAGCTTGCTAAGTCTATTGCTGACGAATATGGGGTTATTGTGGAAGACAAAGAAAATCCTACAGTACTACTCAGGAAGAATGAGTCTGAGACTTCTGAGAGCCAAGAATTATTGTCAAAAAGAGCTCCGATCGTCGCTGTTTTTGGTCATGTCGATCACGGTAAAACCACTTTGTTAGATACAATTCGTTCAAGCCAAACTGCTGGACTAGAGTCAGGAGGAATTACACAGAAAATTGAAGCTTATCAAGTGAACGTTAATGAAAGTAAAATCATTTTTTTAGACACTCCTGGACATGAAGCATTTGCATCAACACGTATGCTTGGCGTTCAAGTAACCGATATTGGTGTATTAGTTGTTGCGGCTGATGATGGTCTACAGCCCCAAAGTGTTGAAGCTATTACTTATCTAAAAGATTCTGGAATACCTTTTGTTGTCGCTTTAAACAAGGTGGATAAGCCTGAATCTAACATTGGTTCAATAAAAGAAGCTTTAGCTAAATTTGAAATCACTGCTGCAGAATCAGGTGGTAATACTCCAATAATTGCAATAAGTGCGCTAAAAAATATCAATATTGACTTACTACTAACTACTATTACTGATATTGCGGACAGCAATCAACTTCAAGCCAATCCTAATAGCTTAGCATCGGGTACGATTCTTAATGGATATTTAGATAAGCAAAAAGGACCTGTTGCACATATTATAGTCCAAAATGGTACGTTGGGTATAGGAGACTATATTACAAACTCTAATTGCATTTCTAAGATAAGAAGTATTTCTGGTCAAGGCCTAGAAAACATTAATAATGTCGGACCTTCGTCAATTGCTACAATTTCTGGATTGTCCTCTATTCCACAGTCTGGCACTACTTTTAAAGCACTAGAAAATACTAAAAACGCAAGGAAACAACTTGCAGAGTTCCAAAAATCGAAATCTTTAAATTCCAATCAAGGGCATCAAAAACTAAATACTCGTATTACTTTGGAGGCTCCATTACAAAATAAAAATACAAAGAATAAAAAAGTTAATATTGTTTTAAAAACGGATTCTGACGGTACAATAGAAGCAATTATCCAATCCTTCAGCAATATTCCTCAAGAAAAAGTACAGTTGAATATAGTTTCAATTAGTGTGGGAGAAGTGAATGCCAGTGATGTTAACTTAGCAAGTGTTAGCGACTCATTAATGTTAAGTTTTAATACTAATATACCGTCAAAAATATCTTCACTTGCCTTAAAAATGAATGTAATTATTGAAGACTTCAAAGTAATTTATGACTTAATTGAATATGTAGAAAAAGAAATGTTGAAATTTGTAGATATAGATTATCGTGAACAAACAATTGGCTCTGGTGTAGTAGAAAGTGTATTTGTTGTAAGTAAAGGTAACGTTGCCGGTTCTATTGTAACTGAAGGTAAACTAAAGCGGAATTCGTATATTAGAGTACATCGGAATGATGAATTAATGCATGAAGGTAGACTGAGCTCTTTAAAGCGTGTAAAAGAAGATGTAGAAGAGGTCTCTGTTGGCAATGAATGTGGAGTTCTTTGTAATAATTTTGACAAGTGGCAAAAACAAGATATTATTAGTTCTTACGAACTTATTGAAAAAGCAAAAACACTTTAAGTTTAGATGTAAGTTAAGTTATTTGACTATAACTTTAACTTACATATAATATTAATCCTTGTTCAGGAAGGGTAATAAAGCTAGTATACGTGCCTGCTTGATTGCTTTCGTTAACTTTTTTTGTTGTTTAGAAGTTAAACCAGTGGATCTCCTCGGGAGAATTTTACCCTGTTCCGTTATAAATTTTCTTAATAGATCAATATCTTTGTAATCTAACACCTCTGTCTTTTTGATGGGCGAAAGTTTTTTATTATATAAAGCCATAAATGTTATTAGGTGGTTATTTGATTTCTTTAAACGTAGTATGGCTATTGCAATACCTACAAAACTTCTTTAGTTCAATACGACTCGGAGTATTTCGTCTATTCTTAGAAGTTGTATATCTAGAAATACCATTACTTCTTTTGTCTGCCTGTGGATTATTCCGACATTCACACTCAAGAGTTATGGTAATGCGTGCACCTTTGCTTTTGCCCATTATTAAATGCCATAGTTGTAGTTATAATATACCTAGTATCTCACGTTTTCATATAAAGTATCAAGTCTTCAGTCAATTTCTGTTTTAGAGTCTCGACTTTCAGGTATTGTAGATTACCATTTCTTAATGTTATGATGGGCTCAAACTTTATAAACATTAATGTCTGGTAATTATAATGGCTAAAAATTCATCTGTAATGAAACGCATAGCAGTTGCTGAAAGGAACCGTTGTCGAAACAAAGTCTATAAATCGACAATAAAAACTTTGACGAAGAAATATTTAGAGGAAATCCATCAGCCTAGCGCATCTCAAGATGTGCAAATTATGCTCAACAAAGTCTATAGTAAGATTGATAAGGCTGTGAAAAGAGGAATTTTGCATAAAAATAACGCAGCTCGTAAAAAAGCTTTTTTGGCTAAAGCTTTAAAACTATCATTGTTATAATCTTTAGACTTTAATACTATGTTATTGTAGTATGTTGTACAATAGGTGGGGTGACAATCTTACTTTTTATCTTACAGGTACTTAGTGATTACAGTCGTAATAAACATTTTATCATGAGATTATACCATCACTCCTTAACAAAAATTAGAAACCTATTCTGATAATAGATTTCTAATAGCTTACCATTAATTGTTAATTTTTTTATTCTTCTATCCATTCAACAACTAAAGTATTGCAACTTTAGTGTGTTTTATTTTCGTGCTTTGAAACTGATAAGCTAAGGAATAATTATTTATGCTACCAGCTAAAAATGTAACCACTCACTCTACTTTTCCTGACTTGGCAGACATACAGATCAATAGTTTTCGTTGGTTTTTATCAGAAGGTCTCTCTGAGGTTCTAGATTTTTTCCCACTTATTACTGATCCTACTGGTAAACTTGAATTACAATTTTTTGGGAAAGAATATAAACTAAAATTTCCTAGGTATAGTGTTCGCAAGGCAAAAAGTCGTGACAGAACATATAGCGCTCAGATTTATATACCGTCTAAGTTAACTCGAAAAGATATTGAGCTGTTTACCTCAAAAAGTCGTTTGAACAACAATGTAGTTACTTATCAAGAGATAAACTCACAGAATAAAAAATATAAAAAAAGACCTATTTTCATAGGTGACTTGCCTTTAATGACAAATCGAGGAACTTTCATCATTTCAGGAACAGAAAGGGTTATTATTAACCAAATTATACGTAGTCCTGGTATCTACTATAAAAAAGAATTGGATAAAAATGACAAGCATACTTTCAGTGCCAGTTTAATATCCAATCGAGGATCGTGGCTTAAATTTGAAATTGACTCTAAGGCACAAATTTGGGTGCGAATAGATAAGACACACAAGGTTAATGCTTATGTGTTTTTACGTGCTATAGGTCTCAGCAAAGAAGATATAAGAAAAGGTTTAAGTAAGTATAATTTCCTGGTTAACGCATCAGCCCTTTATGCAAAAAAAGAATTAGAAAAAGAAATTGGTAAATCGCAAGTCGAAGGTATTACTGACGAAGAAGCACTTTTAATTGTATATAGCAAGTTAAGACCAAATGAACCCGCAACTGTGCAAATAGCACAACAAATGCTTTATTCTCGTTTTTTTGATCCCAAACGGTATGATTTAGGAGAAGTTGGCAGACATAAAATAAACAAAAAATTAAATATTAACATTCCTATTTCTTTCCGTGTATTATCTCCACAAGATATTATTGTGGCCATTGATTACTTAATTAACCTTAAAGAACAGAACATTGGCACTTTAGATGATATTGATCATTTAGGTAACCGTAGGGTTAGATCTGTAGGAGAACTACTCCAAAATCAAATGCGCATAGGATTAAATAGACTGGAAAGAATTATTCGAGAACGAATGATTATATGTGACTTAGACTCTCTGAGCCTATCTAACCTAATAAATCCGAAACCGTTAATAGCATCTGTCCGTGAGTTTTTTGGATCAAGTCAACTTTCACAGTTTATGGATCAAACTAATCCCTTAGCAGAACTAACTCACAAAAGGAGAATTAGTGCTTTGGGACCCGGAGGGTTAAATAAAGATAGGGCTGGTTTTGCAGTTCGGGATTTGCATCCGAGCCACTATGGCAGAATCTGCCCTATTGAAACACCAGAAGGCCCAAACGCTGGCTTGATAGGATCGCTTAGCATTTATGCTAGGATTAATATTTACGGTTTTATTGAGTCTCCCTATGTTAAGGTAACAGATGGTAAGGTTTTGCATAGTACAAAACCAATTTTTATGACAGCAGATGAAGAAGATAATTTGCGAATAGCACCAGCTGATATATTATTAGATGATGACGCGAATATTATAGGAGACTTAATACCTATTCGTTACAGACAAGAATTCTTAACAACAAGTCCTGCAGAAGTCGATTACATAGCCGTTTCTCCTATACAAGTTATTTCAGCTGCTACATCTTTAATCCCTTTTTTAGAGCACAATGATGCAAATAGAGCATTAATGGGGTCTAATATGCAAAGACAAGCTGTACCATTACTTTATCCAGAAAAACCTATAGTAGGCACAGGACTAGAATCAAAAATAGCACGTGATGCTGGTATGGTTGCCATTAGTAAAACGGAGGGGCATGTAAATTATGTATCTGCTACGAAAATAGGTATACAAGACTTAAGTGGCAGAACTATACATTATCGTTTAAAAAAATACTATCGTTCTAATCAAGATACCTGCATTAACCAAAGACCTATTGTCTGGCCAGGTGATAGTATTATGATAGGTCAAGCTATAGCGGATGGCGCATCTACGGACGGAGGAGAGATGGCGTTAGGACGTAATATTTATGTCGCATATATGCCTTGGGAAGGATATAATTACGAAGATGCATTTTTAATTAGCGAGAGATTAATTTACGAAGATATTTATACTTCCATTCATATTGAGCGTTATGAAGTCGAGTGTAGACAGACTAAATTAGGACCTGAAGATATTACACGTGATATACCGAATGTGGGCGAGAATTCAGTAGCTCACTTGGATAATAATGGAATTATTACAATTGGTTCTTGGGTAGAATCTGGTGATATTTTAGTAGGTAAAATTACACCTAAGGGTGAATCAGATCAATTACCAGAAGGAAAGTTATTAAGAGCAATTTTTGGTGAGAAGGCCCGTGATGTCCGTGATACATCTTTAAGGTTACCTAATGCTGCTAAAGGTAGAATTGTAAACATTAGAGTGTTCACGAGGCAAAAGGGTGATGAACTACCTCCTGGGACGAATGCAATTATTAGGGTTTATGTAGCACAAAAAAGAAAAATACAAGTCGGTGATAAAATGGCTGGTAGACATGGAAATAAAGGAATTATCTCGCGTATCTTACCTCGCCAAGATATGCCGTATCTGCCAGATGGAACACCGATTGACATAGTTCTTAATCCACTGGGTGTACCATCACGAATGAATGTTGGACAATTATTTGAATGTCTACTTGGCTTAGCAGGAGATTATATGGCTAAGAGATTTAAAATTATTCCTTTTGATGAAATGTATGGAGCTGAAGCATCGCGTTCATTAATTAACCACAAGCTTCAAGAGGCTAGTAAAGCTAGTCATCAAAAATGGCTTTTTAATGATCAGCACCCTGGGAAAATCAAGTTAGTTGACGGTCGTACAGGGGAAGAATTTGATAACCCTATTACTGTGGGGAAAGCATATATGTTAAAACTTGTACATCTAGTTGATGATAAAATTCATGCAAGATCTACTGGTCCATATTCTCTTGTTACTCAACAACCACTAGGAGGTAGGGCACAGCATGGTGGGCAACGGTTGGGGGAAATGGAAGTATGGGCTTTAGAAGCTTTTGGCGCTGCATATACACTACAAGAATTATTAACAGTGAAATCAGATGATATGCAAGGACGTAATGAAGCTCTCAATGCAATTGTTAAAGGTAAACCGATACCTCGTCCAGGTACGCCAGAGTCTTTCAAAGTACTAATGAGAGAGTTGCAATCATTAGGCTTAGATATTGCCGCACATAAATTAGAATTGCTTGAAGATGGAAAGAATCATGGTATTGAAGTTGATTTGATGTCCAATGACAAAAATGATTTTCTATTTAAGCAGGATAGTAATTATTCAGATTCCAGCAATACAAATGAGGATTTCTTTTATGAGGAGCAAGAAATATTAAACGATTTCGATCTTTCACAATAATTATTATCTCGATTATCATTTATACTACACTCAATATAATATTCTTAACCCTCATGTTATGGCAAAATTTGAACAACACTTTGACTACATAAAAATCAGTTTAGCTTCACCAGATAAAATTCGCGGATGGGGGGAAAGAACATTACCTAATGGTCAGATAGTGGGCGAAGTAACTAAACCTGAAACTATTAATTATCGTACGCTAAAACCAGAAATGGATGGTTTATTCTGTGAGCGTATATTTGGCCCAGTAAAGGATTGGGAGTGTCACTGTGGTAAATATAAACGTTTCAGGTATAAAGGTATTGTTTGCGAGAGATGTGGTGTGGAAGTAACAGAAGCTAAAGTGCGTCGCCATAGAATGGCATATATCGAGTTGGCCGCTCCAGTTACTCATGTCTGGTATTTAAAAGGTACCACCAGTTATATTGCTTTAGCTCTTGATTTTACGGTTAAAGAGGTTGAAAAGATTGTATACTTTCATTCTTATGTCATTACCAACCCTGGTAGTTATGAATCTCTTGTATATAAGCAGTTACTTGAAGGTTATGAATGGAGGGCTTTAGAAGACAAATTATACCCACAGTCTTCAAGTTTATTCGGAGTAGAGGTTAGTATAGGAGCAGAGGCTATCCAAAAACTTTTACAGGACTTAGATATCAAAGCCACAGCTTTAATTCTAAGAGATGAAGCTCTTAATCCTCCAAAAAGTCTCAAGAATTCTTCTCCTAAATTTAATAAAAAGATGAAGAGATTACGTTTGCTAGATCATTTTGCAGCCACTGGTGCTAATCCAGCTTGGATGGTCTTTTCGGTAATTCCGGTTATCCCTCCTGATTTAAGGCCAATGGTACAGCTAGATGGAGGCCGCTTTGCTACGGCTGATCTTAATGAATTTTACAGGAGAATTATTAATCGAAATAATCGCTTATCAAGATTAAAGTCTATATTGGCTCCCGAAATTATTATACGTAATGAAAAAAGAATGCTACAAGAAGCAGTAGATGCACTAATGGATAATGGCAGACGTGGTAGAACCGTTGTAGGAGCAAATAATCGTCCATTAAAATCATTATCAGATATTATAGAAGGCAAACAAGGTCGTTTCAGACAAAATCTTCTGGGGAAAAGAGTTGACTACTCGGGACGTTCTGTTATTGTAGTGGGCCCAAACCTAAAACTTCATCAATGTGGTTTACCCAGAGAAATGGCTCTAGAATTGTTTCAACCATTTGTTATTCATCGTCTTATTCTTCAAGGACTTGTCAACAATATTAAAGCAGCTAAAAAACTTATTCAAAGAAATGAGGTTGCAGTTTGGAATGTTTTAGAAGAAGTTATTCATGGACATCCAGTTTTACTTAATAGAGCGCCAACTTTACATCGCTTAGGGATACAAGCGTTTGAGCCATTACTCGTTGAAGGTAGAGCAATTAAATTACATCCTTTAGTCTGTCCTGCTTTCAATGCTGATTTTGACGGTGACCAAATGGCTGTACATGTACCACTATCGTTAGAAGCACAGGCTGAAGCGAGACTTTTAATGCTTGCTCCAAATAATTTTCTATCTCCTGCAACCGGTCAGCCTATATTAATGCCTAGTCAAGATATGGTTCTAGGATGCTACTATCTAACAGCCAATAATCCAACTAGTCAAAAAGGCTCAGGTCAATATTTCTGTAGTTTAGAAGATGCTACAATAGCATATCAACAAAAAGTTGTAGATTTGCACGCTTATATTTGGGTCAGATTTGATGGTTCCGTGGATAATGTTGAGAATGATAAAGTTCTGTTTATAAAAGAAGATTCTGAAGGCTATATTACTAAATATATGCCCGATAAAATCCTAAAAGAAGATTCTTATGGTTATTGTATCGTACAGTATATTCGTACTACAGTTGGTCGTATATTATTTAACAAAGTTATTCAGGAGTCATTGGTCTATTAGTAAGTAGTAAGTTAATTAAATATATGCAGGAGATATCGAGTGCCAGATAAAACATCATTAATTCAACCTAGTTTTTCTAATAAAGTTATTGATAAGTCAGAACTAAAAAAGTTAATTGTTTGGGCATTCCGTAACTATGGAATTGCACGTGCGGCTAACATGGCTGATAAACTGAAAGATCTAGGCTTTTATTATGCAACTAAGGCTGGCATATCCTTGAGTTTAGAAGATTTAAGAATACCCCCTGCAAAGAAGGGCCTGCTGAAGATTACAATGGATTCTATTAACTTAACCGATCAGCGTTATTATAGAGGCGAGATTACAGCAGTAGAAAGATTTCAAAAAGTTATTGATACATGGAATAATGCCAGTGAATCACTGAAAAAAGAGGTTATTTCATACTTTAAAGAAACAGACCCACTCAATTCCATCTACATGATGGCATTTTCTGGTGCACGCGGAAACATTTCACAAGTTAGACAACTAGTAGGCATGAGAGGACTGATGTCTGACCCACAAGGTCAAATTATTGATCTACCTATTTCTAGTAATTTTAGAGAAGGTTTAACTGTTACTGATTACTTTATTTCTTCTTATGGAGCACGTAAAGGGCTTGTTGATACAGCACTAAGAACAGCTGACTCCGGATACTTAACGCGTAGATTAGTTGATGTTTCACAGGATGTAATTATAAGAGAAGTCGATTGTCAGACAAAAAGAGGTATTCTCTTGGAGGATATGGTAGAGAATCAAAGATCGCTTATTTCTCTAGATCAAGCTTTGCTTGGTAGAATTCTAGCAGATGATGTCTATGACCCAATATCTCAACTAACTATTGCCAAGGCTAACCAAGAGATTGACCCCTCTCTGGCACAACGTATTGTTGCCTCTAAAATAACTAAGGTACTTGTTAGGTCTCCGATTACATGTAATTCTACAGGATCTGTATGTCAATTATGCTATGGCTGGAACTTAGCACATGGTAAATTGGTTGATATCGGTGAAGCTGTTGGTATTATTGCCGCTCAATCTATTGGAGAGCCAGGAACTCAGCTAACCATGAGAACGTTTCATACTGGAGGGGTTTTTACTGGAGAACTAGCTCAAAGTATTTACTCTCCTGGCAAAGGCACATTAGAATACCCAAGCGAAAATCACGTTAGCCCTATGCGAACTCGGCATGGTGAAGAGGCATACCTAGTAGATCAAAATTGTAGAGTTAAACTAGTGAACAATGACAGTTTCGAATATATAACTTTTGATAAGGGAACAATTCTTCTTAAAAACAATAATGATCAAGTTGTAGAAGGTGAAATTATTGCGGAATATCCCTTAAGCAATCGTCTGATTACAGAAAGAGCACAAAAATCAATCTTGGCCGACTTTTCTGGCAAAGTGCAATTTACAAAATTAACAGTTGAGGAAATTCAAAATAAGCAACATACAGTACGTATAGCTCAAGAAGGTGGGCTTGTTTGGGTCTTATCTGGCAAAACATATAGAATACCAGATGATGCTGAGCTAACAGTTAAGACCAATGAGTTAATACACGAAAAAAGTGTATTAGCTAGTATAAAAATTACTAATCAACATCGAGGTTTTATTAGACTATCGGATCAACTAAATAGTAATCATAGAGGAACTAAAGAGATCAAAATAATAGCAGCATCTAGAAGACTAGACTCATCCAGCGTATATATTGACTATAATGTTGCTAATGGATCGCACATTCTAGAGACATCCAAGCAAGAAAAATTTATACTGCATGTAGAGTCTAACCAAACAGTTGTGAATAACCAGGTAGTTGCAGAGTTAATTTCCAGTACATATGTTACTCAAACAGGAGGTATTGTTAAATATCTTGACCTACCTGTCTCTAAAAAAAAGGTTGGAGACGGCCAAGACTTTTATGATATTCTTGGTGCTGGATACATACTGTGGATTTCTGAAGAAACTCATGAAATTAATAAAGATATTTCCTTATTATTAGTTAGTAATGGTGATTTTGTTGAAGCTGGCACTGAAATTGTTAAAAATATTTTTGCTAAAAATTCAGGAATTGTAGAAGTTTTAAAGCAAGATGGCATAATTTTGGAAGTAGTGATTAAACCAGGAGATATTTATTCTATTCCTGGTAGTGCAATCAATAATAATAAACATCGAGGATTTCTTCGACCTGGCGAGCAAATTGTAGAAGGTATTACTACTAATAAGCTTGTCTACTGGGAGTATATTCACACAGCCGAGAAAGATTACATACTGATACGTCCTGTAATTGTATACTCTATCCCCAATAAAGAGTATCAATTTTGCAAAGATGAGCTAAATAAGAAAGGGGCTTTAGAGTTATCTGTAATTAATAGAACTCCATTTAAAGATGGAGACCGGGTTAAATCTGTAAATGGAGTAAATTTAGTTAAGACTTACCTTCTCTTACAAGTTGAGAATAGTAATACTTCAATAAATTGTACTGCAGAATTTGAACCTAAGTATAACGATCCAAATTCTTATATCCTTCAATTTATTATTGCTGAATCTTTATCATTAAAAGCTGAAAGTCTCTACGAATCTGGTAGTATTAGCAGCGTAACAAATCTTTTAGTTAAAGATGGGCAATTAATTGAGGAGAACACAGTTATTGCACAAACGGATATTTTATCAACAAGTGATGGTATTATTGAATACATTGATGATATGAATATCTATAATAGACGTCTGCTTGTAATTACCGACTTGGATCAAAAAATTTTTGAAGTACCTAAAGAACATCTTAAAGTAGGTATTAATGACTGGGTTTGCTCTGGCGATGAGATTGGCAATAATGTAATTTCACTTGAATCTGGCAAAATCATTAGTATAGATGGGAGTAAAGTTACCATGAGGATAGGCAGACCATATCTAGTCTCTAATGGTGCTATATTACACGTAAATAACGATAATCTAGTGCAGCGAGGTGAAAATTTAGCAACTCTGATTTTTGAGAGGACAAAAACAGGCGACATTGTACAAGGCTTACCTCGAATTGAAGAAATTCTAGAGGCTAGGAAAAAAGCTGATACAAATTTCAACCCTCATGTTTTGTTAGAAAATAGTTTTAACTCATACTTAAGTATAGGCCTGAACTCATATAATGCTACGATACTTAGTATACAAGAAATTCAGCTCTTCTTGGTTAAAGAAGTGCAATTAGTGTATCAATCTCAAGGTGTAGATATAGCAGACAAGCATATTGAAGTGATTGTAAGACAAATGACTTCCAAGGTCAAAATAGAGACGGGTGGGGACACAGATTTCTTGCCAGGTGAAATGGTTGAATTACAAAAGATACATGATGTGAATAATACAATGTGTATCTTAAATAAACGTGAATCTATTTATTCTCCAATTTTACTTGGAATTACAAAAGCATCGCTTAACACCGAAAGTTTCATTTCAGCAGCCAGCTTCCAAGAAACAACTAAAGTTTTAACCGAAGCTGCTATCTCTGGTAAACTTGACTGGCTAAAAGGACTAAAGGAGAATGTCATAATCGGTCGCTTAATTCCAGCTGGTACAGGATTTAATGTTTATAACAAAAACTTGGATACACATCAAAGTTCGGCAGATCATTCAACTACAGCAATAAACTTAAAGCATTATAAAAAGACAAACAACACTGAAGATGCTAGCATAGATGATATTATTTTAGACGATAGAAGTGCTCGGAAATATCCCTTATCGCAAAACTAATAGCTACAGAAGCATAATTTAAAAAGATGAACTATAAGTACACAGACTCTAAGTCGAATGATAATTAACCGGAGTTAAGACAATATGGCAGTAGTAGCATTGGCAGAATTATTAGAATCAGGGGTGCATTTTGGTCACCAAGCAAGAAGATGGAATCCCAAAATGTTTCCATACATTTACACCGAAAGAAATGGTATCCACATTATAGATTTAGTACAAACAGCACAACTACTTACAGAAGCCTATGACTTTGTTAAAACTTGCTCCTTAGAAGGAAAGAAGTTTTTATTTCTGGGTACCAAAAGACAAGCTGCTGAAATTATTGCACAGGAAGCAATACGCTCAAATTCTTATTATGTTAATCAAAGATGGCTTGGAGGCATGCTAACTAATTGGGTGACAATTAAGTCGAGAGTTGATAGATTAAAGGAGCTAGAATTTCAGGATGAGTCTGGCTTAATTGATCAGTTGCCTAAAAAAGAAGGAGCTGTAACTCGTAGGGAATTAGATAAACTGCGCAAACATTTGAACGGTATAAAAAAAATGAAAAGTTTACCTGACATAGTAGTAGTAGTAGATCAAAAGAGAGAGTCCACAGCTATTCAAGAATGCATTAAATTAGGCATTCCTACGATTTGTGTATTGGATACTAATTGTAACCCGGAAATAGTTGATATACCCATCCCTGCAAATGATGATGCTATTCGATCTATTAAATTAATTATCGGCAAAATTGCAGATGCTATTATTGAAGGGAATAGAGAATTGGAAAACGTTGTTTAAAAATCTATTGTGGAACTTCTAACTGCTAATACTGGAAGTATTATATCTTTTGAAAGAGATTAAATTGAAATATTATTCTTATTATCAAATTACCAATCAAGACTAGGAATTATTACATGCCGATAGAAATTTCAGCTCAATATGTTAAAGAATTAAGGATAAAGACAGGCGCTGGAATGATGGCGTGCAAACAAGCTCTCCAAGAATCAGAGGGAGATATGGAGCAAGCTGTAAATAGCTTAAGAAAAAAAGGTCTAGCATCAGCAGATAAAAAATCTAGTCGCCGGACTGCTGAAGGTGTTATTGATAGCTATATTCATGCTGGATCTAGAATAGGTGTAATGCTTGAATTAAATTGCGAAACAGACTTTGTTGCAAGAAGAGCAGAATTTCAAGAATTATCTAAAAATATCGCTATGCAAATAGCTGCTTGTCCATTGGTAGAATACATTAGTGTGAAACATATACCCGAATCTATTGTAGTACTTGAGACAAAAATTGAATCTGAGAAAGATGATCTTGCTAATAAGCCAGATTCAATTAAGGATCAAATTGTTCAAGGTCGTATACAGAAAAGGTTAAAAGAAATGTCTTTATTAAATCAAACTTTTATTCGAGATCAAGATATTACAATTCAAGATCTAATTAATCAGAAGATCGCTTTAACTGGTGAAAATATACAGATAAGAAGATTCGTACGCTTTTTACTAGGAGAAGGAATAGAGAAAAAGGTGGATAATTTCGCAGAAGAAGTCCAAGGAATGATAAAAAGTTAACATAACTTCAAAATTATTTGGGCAATAATGTTAAATATTTTTTATATAGTTATATAATTATAGTGGATGATAATATTTTTGATTAAAATATTATATACTCTAAAAGTTTATATACGGTTAGAACGTAAAGCTTTTAAGTAATTTGGAGTATGCCTGCAATGAAAAAAAGGCATGCTGGAATAATCTTTTAAATAATAATAATCTGTTAATTTTAAATTTATTGCTAGGGTATAGCTATGATACCAACTTTGTTGTCTAATAATATAAACAATATGGAACAACTATCTTCATCTATTAGTTTGTCGGCTGTTGAGGTCGGTAAACATTTATATTGGCAAATTGGACCCTACAAGGTTCATGGTCAAGTGTTTATAGTAACGTGGTTAGTAATGGGAACCTTATTAGGCATTGCCTTTGCAGGAACAAGAACTTTAAAACGTATCCCTGAAAACTTTCAAAATTTCATGGAGTATGTCCTAGAATTTTTACAAGACATTGCCAAGAATCAAATTGGTGAGCACGAATATAGACCTTGGGTACCTTATGTGTCTACAATTTTTTTGTTTATTCTAGGCAGTAATTGGGCAGGTGCTCTAATTCCGTGGAAACTAATACAACTACCCCAAGGGGAACTTGCAGCACCAACTAATGACATCAATACAACTGTAGCTTTAGCATTAATGACATCGCTAGCATACTTCTATGCTGGTTTACGAAAAAATGGTATTGGATATTTCTCACGATATATTGAGCCAACTCCAGTCTTGCTCCCAATTAATATTTTAGAAGACTTTACAAAGCCTTTGTCATTGAGCTTTCGACTATTTGGTAATGTATTGGCAGATGAATTGGTGGTATCTGTATTTACTCTTTTAGTACCAATACTAGTGCCTCTTCCAGTAATGATACTGGGCTTGTTTGCGAGCTCTATCCAGGCTTTAATTTTTTCAACTTTATCCGCAGCTTACATTGGTGAAGCTATTGAAGGTCATGGAGAACATGAATAATTCTATGCAATCTGCTGTTTAAAGAATCATTCACCCGAAATCTGTTAATTTTCTATCTATTTCTTTACAAAGATAATCACAATTATGGATCCCATTGTTTCCGCTGCATCTGTTATAGCTGCTGGTCTTGCTGTTGGTTTAGCTGCTATTGGCCCTGGTATTGGTCAAGGTAGCGCAGCTGCAAACGCTGTTGAAGGTATCGCTAGACAACCAGAAGTAGAAGGTAAAATTCGAGGTACATTGTTACTGAGTTTAGCATTTATGGAGTCTTTAACTATCTACGGATTAGTTGTTGCACTATCTTTATTGTTTGCAAACCCTTACACGGGATAAGCTAATTTATTTACGCTTAGTCTGAATACTATTACGAGCAATAGTATTCAGCCTGGGCGTTTTATCAAATAGGATTTTTTATTTAAGCCTATTCTCTCACTAAAATATTTATATGATTAATATACTACTATTGTCTGTAGAATCAGTCAGTACAGAGGCAGAAGGCGGACTGTTCGATTTCAATGCGACACTTCCGCTAATGGTATTACAATTCTTAGTCTTAATGATCTTATTAAATCTAATTTTTTATAAGCCTGTAGCTAAAATCCTTGACGAAAGAAGTGAATACATTCGCAACAGTTTGACAACAGCTTCGGCATCATTAAATCAAGCAGACAAGTTAACAGTTCAGTATGAAGAAGAATTATCTAATGCCAGAAAGAAGGCACAAGAAATTATTCGCGCATCACAAAAAGAATCTCAGGATATCGTGTTAAAAAAAGTGAAAGATGCACAAAAAGAAGCGGAGCTTTTGATTAATGAAGCCTCTCAGCAATTAATTATTCAGAAAGAAGAAGCAATTAAAACGCTAGAAGACCAAGTAGAGACATTAAGTGATCAAATAGAAGCTAAAATTTTGAATAACCAATCTTTGGCTTAATATCTATTGAATTTCCAGTATACTTACAGAAATATATTATACAATGAGTAACATTTTTCAAGTTTTCAATATGTTATCTGAACATATTGAACAAAAAACTTTGGGCTTCAATCCTGATTTTTTAGAAGCCAACGTTATTAATATAACTTTACTATTGTCAGGCCTAATATATATATTGAAGAATTTTCTTGGCTCTAATTTAGTTGCCAGACAAGAAAAAGTGCTTCTTGCTATACAAGAGTCTGAAGAGCGGTTAAAGCAAGCTAACGAACGTTTAGAAGAATCACAGAAGCAATTACAACAAACTCAATTTGTAATTGAGCAAATTCGAAAAGAATCCGAGATCACAGCACAAAAAGTTAGGGATTCTATTCTTGAGCAAGGAAAAGCAGATATTGCTAAGCTAACTATCTCAGGGAAAAATAGTATTATTAATGCTGAACAGCAGGTGAAACGTCAAATTCAACAACAAATTACTACATTGGCTATCCATAGAGTAACTTTGCAGCTTAAAAGCCGTGTAGATGCCAGCACACAATCTAGTATTATTGACACTAATATTATGAAACTAGGAAACAAAATATGAGCAATAAAGCCTTAATGGCAAAAGTCTCACTGCCGTATGCAGAAGCTTTATTAGAACTAGCTCAAAGATCTAATAATTTAGAGAAAATTAACGAAGATATCACAATGATTTCAAAAGTATTAGCTGATTCTGAGAATCTAACTACATTTTTTGCAAATCCTTTAATTTCTAAATCGTCTAAAAAAGAAATTATAACACAGTTATTCTCAGGACAAATCAGTGATACTATTTTAACATTTTTACTTGTATTAGTTGATAGAAAACGAATAGCGTATCTAGACTTCATTTTATTAAAGTATTTGGAACTCGTTTATTCGCTCGAGTCTTTACTAATAGCTCAAGTTACCTCCTCTGTAAATTTAACAGATGACCAACAGGAGCAATTAATAGAAAAGTTAAAAATTATGACTGAGAGTACGAGGGTCAAACTGGAGTTATCAGTAGACCCTGACCTAATTGGTGGGTTTATACTGCAATTAGGTTCCAAAATCATTGATACAAGCTTAAAAGGACAATTAAAAGAAATTGCATATTTCTTAGAAGTTGGAGCAACGTAGTTTGCCATAACTTTGACGGTTATTGCAAAATTCCAACATTATCATCACTTAAAATACATAAAACATTCTAGATTTTAATAAAAAAAAACATGTTAAATATCAGACCAGATGAAATTAGTAATATTATACGTCAACAGATTGAAAAATATGATCAAACTGTCAAAGTTGCCAATGTAGGTACTGTACTACAAGTAGGTGATGGAATTGCTAGAGTTTATGGCTTAGACGAAGTAATGGCAGGTGAGTTATTAGTTGCCTCCATACTCGTTAAATCAAGTAAGGGTGTTTACTCAAGTCGCGAAGCATCAAAGAAGTAGTATCAAAAATTAAAACTTTTTGAAAAAAACGGAATGGAAACGGAAAACGATTTTCAGTCGCGGAATGGATCTCAACTCAACCTCGCCACAGCCGCGTCACGTCAATCCACCGTGGACTGGCTTTCGAAACGTGGACATGAGAGGCGGAATGGCGTCTGGGCGGATTGAGAAAGCACGGATTCGGGGTGAATTTGGAAGGTGTTTGTTCACAGGCGGAATGAGGACGGATGGGTGCAGCCCAGTCAATACGCCAGAAACGGTTTCCTTACAGTAATCTCTATTGCGCCGAAACTTGGACACGGGGCGAAAAAGGATGTCTGTTCAGTTGTTTCATAAAAACTTGGGTATTCCGTATTCCATCCGAACGGAGCTCTAGTCGGACTCCGAAGGTGACAAATTTGGAACAGCCCCGGAGTCAAGAGTGCCACAATATATCCTGCCGACGGCAGCAACACAATCCTCGTCACACATCT